>DAKLCV010002149.1:0-37067 GCA_030247045.1 Colobus guereza
TAAAAACGGAAAGAAGCTTTGTGGCAAACTTCTTTGTGATATGTGAATTCATCTCACAGAGTAACAACTTAGTCTTCATGAAGCAGTTTGCTAACAGTGTTTTCGTGGAATCTGCAAAGTGATATTTGGGAGTGCATTGAGGCCTATGGTGAAATGGAAATATCCTCAGATAATAACTAGAAAGAAGCTTTCTCAGAAGTTGCTTTCTGATGTGTGAATTCATAACACAGAGATTCACTTTTCCCTTCTTGCAGCAGTTTCCTAACACTGTTGTCGTGGATTCTGCCAAGTGATATTTGGGAGCTCATTGAGGCTATGGTGAAAAATATCCTCAGATAAAAACTGGAAAGAAGCATTCTGAGAAACTGCATTGTGACATGTGGATGCAACTCACAGAGTTACACTTTCCTCTTCATTGATCCGTTGCTAAGACTCTTTTCTTGAAATCTGCATTGAAATATTTCTTAGCACAAGGAAGCTGACAGGAAATATCCTCAAATAAAAATAGAAAAAGCTTTCTGAGAAACTTCTTTGTGACATGTGAATTCATCTCACAGAGTTACACTTTGTCTTCATGAAGCAGTTTGCTAACACTGTTGTCGTGGAATCTGCAAGTGATATTTGGGAGCTCATTGAGGCTATGGTGAAAAGGAAATATCCTCAGATAAAACGGGAAGGAAGCATTCTGGGAAACTGCATTATGATGTGTGAATGCAACTCAGAGAGTTACACTTTTCTCTTCAGAGATCAGTTTGCTAACACAGTTTTCTTGAAATCTGCAACTGGATACTTATGAGCACTGTGAGGATTACTGTGACAAAGGAAATCTCCTCAGACAAAAACTAGAAAAAAGTTTCCTTAGAAACATCTTTGTGATGTGTGAATTCATCTCACAGAGTTACACTGACGTTTCATGAAGCAGTTGATTAACACTGTCTTATAACTAGAAAAAGCTTTCTCAGAAGGTGCTTTCTGATGTGTGAATTCATAACACAGAGATTCACCTTTCTCTTCTTGCAGCAGTTTCCTGACACTGTTGTCTTTGATTCTGCAAAGTTATATTTGGGAGCTAATTGAGGGCTATGGTGGAAAAGGAAATATCCTTAGATAAAACGTGGAAAGAAGCGTTCTGGGAAACTGCATTATGATGTGTGAATGCAACGCAGAGAGTTACACTTTGTCTTCATGAAGCAGTTTGCTAACACAGTTTTCTTGAAGTCTGAAATTGGATACTCCTGAGTGCAATGAGGCTTATGATGACAAAGGAAATATCATCAGACAGGAACTAGAAAGAAGCTTTCATAGAATCCTTTTTGTGATGTGTGAATTCATTTCACAGAGTGGCACTTACATTTCATGGAGCAATCGATTAACACTGTATTTGAGGAACCTGAGAAGGGCTACCTTGGATCGCATTGAGGCCTAGGCTGTTAAAGGAAATATCCTCAATTAAAAACGTGAAAGAAGCTTTGTGGCAAACTTCTTTGTGATATGTGAATTCATCTCACAGAGTAACAACTTAGTCTTCATGAAGCAGTTTGCTAACAGTGTTTTCGTGGAACCTGACAAGTGATATTTGGGAGCTCATTGAGGCTATGGTGAAAAGGAAATATCCTCAGATAATAACTAGAAAGAAGCTTTCTCAGAAGTTGCTTTCTGATGTGTGAATTCATCTCACAGAGTTACACTTTTCTCTTCAGAGATCAGTTTGCTAACACTGTTGTCGTGGATTCTGCCAAGTGATATTTGGGAGCTCATTGAGGGCTATGGTGAAAAGGAAATATCCTCAGATAAAACTGGAAAGAAGCTTTCTGAGAAACTGCATTATGATGTGTGAATGCAACTCACAGAGTTACACTTTCCTTTTCATTGAGCAGTTTGCTAACACAGTTTTCTTGAAATCTGCATTGGGATATTTCTCAGCAAATGAAGCTGACGGTGACAAAGGAAATATCCTCAGATAAAACTGGAAAGAAGCTTTCTGAGAAACTTCTTTGTGATGTGTGAATTCATCTCACAGAGTTACACTTTTCTCTTCAGAGATCAGTTTGCTAACACTGTTGTCGTGGAATCTGCCAAGTGATATTTGGGAGCTCATTGAGGGCTATGGTGAAAAGGAAATATCCTCAGATAAAACTGGAAAGAAGCTTTCTGAGAAACTGCATTATGATGTGTGAATGCAACTCACAGAGTTACACTTTTCTCTTCAGAGATCAGTTTGCTAACACTGTTGTCGTGGAATCTGCCAAGTGATATTTGGGAGCTCATTGAGGGCTATGGTGAAAAGGAAATATCCTCAGACAAAACTAGAAAGAAGCTTTCTGAGAAACTTCTTTGTGATGTGTGAATTCATCTCACAGAGTTCTCAATGAGCTCCCAAATATCACTTTGCAGATTCCACGAAAAGAGTGTTAGCAAACTGTTCCAAGAAGGAAGGTGGAACTCTGTGAGATGAATTCACACATCAGAAAGCAATCTCAGAAAGCTTCTCTAGTTATTATCTGAGGATATTTCCTTTTCACCATGGACCCCATGGCTCCCAAATATCACTTTGCAGAATCCACGACAACAGTGTTAGCAAACTGCTTCCTGAGGACTAAGTTGAAACTCTGTGAGATGAATTCACAGATCACAAAGAAGTTTCTCAGAAAGCTTCTCTCTAGTTATTATCTGAGGATATTTCCTTTTCACCATGGACCCCATGGGCTCCCAAATGTCACTTAGCAGATTCCAGGAAAAGAGTGTTAGCAAACTGCTTCCTGAGGACTAAATTGGAACTCTGTGAGATGAATTCACAGATCACAAAGAAGTTTCTCAGAAAGCTTCTTTCACGTTTTGAACTGATGATATTCCTTTATCAGCATAGGCCTCAATGCGATCCAAAGTAGCCCTTCTCAGGTTCCTCAAAGACAGTGCTAATGGACTGCTCCATGAAACAGAAGTGTAACTCTGTGAGATGAATTCACACATCACCAAGAAGTTTCTAAGAAAGCTTCTTTCTAGTTTTCCTCTGAAGATATTCCTTTGTCACCATAAGCTTCATTGCGCTAAGAAGTATCCCATTGCAGATTTCAAGAAAACTGTGTTAGCAAACTGATCACTGAAGAGAAACGTGTAACTCTGTGAGTTGCATTCACACATCAATGCAGTTTCTCAGAAGGCTTCTTTCCAGTTTTCTCTGAGGATATTTCCTTTTCACCATAGCCCTCAATGAGCTCCCAAATATCACTTTGCAGAATCCACGACAACAGTGTTAGCAAACTGTTCCAAGAAGGAAGGGTGGAACTCTGTGTGATGAAGTCACACATCAGAAAGCAATCTCTCAGAAAGCTCTCTAGTTATTATCTGAGGATATTTCCTTTTCACCATGGACCCCATGGGCTCCCAAATGTCACTTAGCAGATTCCAGGAAAAGAGTGTTAGCAAACTGCTTCCTGAGGACTAAATTGGAACTCTGTGAGATGATTTCACAGATCACAAAGAAGTTTCTCAGAAAGCTTCTTTCACGTTTTGAACTGATGATATATCCTTTATCAGCATAGGCCTCAATGCGATCCAAAGTAGCCCTTCTCAGATTCCTCAAAGAGTGTTAGCAAACTGATCACTGAAGAGAAACGTAACTCTGTGAGTTGCATTCACACATCACAATGCAGTTTCTCATAAAGCTTCTTTCTAGTTTTGATCTGAGGATATTCCTTTGTGACCGTAAGCTTCGTTGCACTAAGAATTATCCCATTGCAGATTTCCAGAAAACTGTGTTAGCAAACTCATCACTGAAGAGAAACGTGTAACTCTGTGAGATGCATTCACACATTGCACCGCAGTTTCTCAAAAGGCTTCTTTCCTGTTTTTATCTGAGGTAATTTCCTTTTTCACTATAGCCGTCAATATGCTCCTAAATATCACTTTGCTGAATCCACGACAACAGTGTGAGCAAACTGTTCCAAGAAGGGAAGTGTGGAAATCTGTGAGATGAAGTCACACATCAGAAAGCAATCTCTCAGAAAGGTTATCTCTAGTTATTATCTGAGGATATTTCCTTTTCACCATAGCCCTCAATGAGCTCCAAATATCACTTTGCAGATTCCAGGAAAAGAGTGTTAGCAAACTGCTTCCTGAGGACTAAGTTGTAACTCTGTGAGATGAATTCACAGATCACAAAGAAGTTTCTCAGAAAGCTTCTTTCACGTTTTGAACTGATGATATATCCTTTATCAGCATAGGCCTCAATGCGATCCAAAGTAGCCCTTCTCAGGTTCCTCAAAGAGAGTGTTAGTGGCCTGCTCCATGAAACATAAGTGTAACTCTGTGAGATGAATTCACATCACCAAGAAGTTTCTAAGAAAGCTTCTTTCTAGTTTTCCTCTGAAGATATTTCCTTTGTCACCGTAAGCTTCATTGTGCTAAGAAGTATCCCATTGCAGATTTCAAGAAAACTGTGTTAGCAAACTGATCACTGAAGAGAAACGTAACTCTGTGAGTTGCATTCACACATCAATGCAGTTTCTCAGAAGGCTTCTTTCCAGTTTTCACTGATGAAATTTCCTTTATCAGCATAGGCCTCAATGAGCTCCAAATATCACTTTGCAGAATCCACGACAACAGTGTTAGCAAACTGTTCCAAGAAGGAAGGGTGGAACTCTGTGATGAAGTCACACATCAGAAAGCAATCTCTCAGAAAGCTTCTCTAGTTATTATCTGAGGATATTTCCTTTTCACCATAGCCTCAATGAGCTCCCAAATATCACTTTGCAGATTCCAGGAAAAGAGTGTTAGCAAACTGCTTCCTGAGGACTAAGTTGTAACTCTGTGAGATGAATTCACAGATCACAAAGAAGTTTCTCAGAAAGCTTCTTTCACGTTTTGAACTGATGATATTTCCTTTATCAGCATAGGCCTCAATGCGATCCAAAGTAGCCCTTCTCAGGTTCCTCATAGACAGTGCTAATGGACTGCTCCATGAAACATAAGTGTAACTCTGAGATGAATTCACACATCACAAGAAGT
Organism: Colobus guereza; assembly: GCA_030247045.1. Classification (NCBI taxonomy): domain Eukaryota; kingdom Metazoa; phylum Chordata; class Mammalia; order Primates; family Cercopithecidae; genus Colobus; species Colobus guereza. The sequence goes on from DAKLCV010002149.1 coordinate 5,008, forward strand.
TTCTAAGAAAGCTTCTTTCTAGTTTTCATCTAAGGATATTTCCTTTGTCACCGTAAGCTTCATTGTGCTAAGAAGTATCCCATTGCAGATTTCAAGAAAACTGTGTTAGCAAACTGATCACTGAAGAGAAACGTGTAACTCTGTGAGTTGCATTCACACATCACAATGCAGTTTCTCAGAAGGCTTCTTTCCAGTTTTCACTGATGAAATTTCCTTTATCAGCATAGGCCTCAATGAGCTCCAAATATCACTTTGCAGAATCCACGACAACAGTGTTAGCAAACTGTTCCAAGAAGGAAGGGTGGAACTCTGTGTGATGAAGTCACACATCAGAAAGCAATCTCTCAGAAAGCTTCTCTCTAGTTATTATCTGAGGATATTTCCTTTTTCACCATGGGCCCCAATGGCTCCCAAATATCACTTTGCAGATTCCACGAAAAGAGTGTTAGCAAACTGCTTCCTGAGGACTAAGTTGAAACTCTGTGAGATGAATTCACAGATCACAAAGAAGTTTCTCAGAAAGCTTCTTTCACGTTTTGAACTGATGATATTTCCTTTATCAGCATAGGCCTCAATGTGATCCAAAGTAGCCCTTCTCAGGTTCCTCAAAGACAGTGCTAATGGACTGCTCCATGAAACATAAGTGTAACTCTGTGAGATGAATTCACACATCACCAAGAAGTTTCTAAGAAAGCTTCTTTCTAGTTTTCATCTAAGGATATTTCCTTTGTCACCGTAAGCTTCATTGTGCTAAGAAGTATCCCATTGCAGATTTCAAGAAAACTGTGTTAGCAAACTGATCACTGAAGAGAAACGTGTAACTCTGTGAGTTGCATTCACACATCACAATGCAGTTTCTCAGAAGGCTTCTTTCCAGGTTTTCTCTGAGGATATTTCCTTTTCACCATAGCCTCAATGAGCTCCAAATATCACTTTGCAGAATCCACGACAACAGTGTTAGCAAACTGTTCCAAGAAGGAAGGGTGGAACTCTGTGTGATGAAGTCACACATCAGAAAGCAATCTCTCAGAAAGCTTCTCTAGTTATTATCTGAGGATATTTCCTTTTCACCATGGGCCCCAATGGCTCCCAAATATCACTTGCAGATTCCACGAAAAGAGTGTTAGCAAACTGCTTCCTGAGGACTAAGTTGTAACTCTGTGAGATGAATTCACAGATCACAAAGAAGTTTCTCAGAAAGCTTCTTTCACGTTTTGAACTGATGATATATCCTTTATCAGCATAGGCCTCAATGTGATCCAAAGCAGGCCTACTCAGATTCCTCAAAGAGAGTGTTAGCGGCCTTCTCCATGAAACATAAGTGGAACTCCATGAGATGAATTCATACATCACAAAGAAGTTTCTAAGTAAGCTTCTTTCTAGCTTTCGTCTAAGGATATTTCCTTTGTCACCATAAGCTTCATTGCGCTAAGAAGTATCCCATTGCAGATTTCAAGAAAACTGTGTTAGCAAACTGACCACTGAAGAGAAACGTGTAACTCTGTGAGTTGCATTCACACATCGCAATGCAGTTTCTCAGAAGGCTTCTTTCCAGTTTCTCTACGAGGATATTTCCTTTTTCACCATAGCCCTCAATGAGCTCCCAAATATCACTTTGCAGAATCCACGACAACAGTGTTAGCAAACTGTTCCAAGAAGGAAGGGTGGAACTCTGTGTGATGAAGTCACACATCAGAAAGCAATCTCTCAGAAAGCTTCTCTCTAGTTATTATCTGAGGATATTTCCTTTTTCACCATGGACCCCAATAGGCTCCCAAATATCACTTGCAGATTCCACGAAAAGAGTGTTAGCAAACTGCTTCCTGAGGACTAAGTTGGAACTCTGTGAGATGAATTCACAGATCACAAAGAAGTTTCTCAGAAAGCTTCTTTCACGTTTTGAACTGATGATATTTCCTTTATCAGCAGGCCTCAATGCGATCCAAAGTAGCCCTTCTCAGGTTCCTCAAAGACAGTGCTAATGGACTGCTCCATGAAACATAAGTCTAACTCCGTGAGATGAATTCACACATCAGAAAGCAATCTCTCAGAAGTTTCTCAGAAAGCTTCTTTCTAGTTTTCATCTGAGGATATTTCCTTTGTCACCGTAAGCTTCATTGCTAAGAAGTATCCCATTGCAGATTTCAAGAAAACTGTGTTAGCAAACTGATCACTGAAGAGAAACGTGTAACTCTGTGAGTTGCATTCACACATCGCAATGCAGTTTCTCAGAAGCTTCTTTCCAGTTTTAACTGATGATATTTCCTTTTCACCATAGCCCTCAATGAGATCCCAAATATCACTTTGCAGAATCCACGACAACAGTGTTAGCAAACTGTTCCAAGAAGGAAGGTGGAACTCTGTGTGATGAAGTCACACATCAGAAAGCAATCTCTCAGAAAGCTTCTCTAGTTATTATCTGAGGATATTTCCTTTTCACCATGGACCCCATGGCTCCCAAATATCACTTTGCAGATTCCACGAAAAGAGTGTTAGCAAACTGCTTCCTGAGGACTAAGTTGTAACTCTGTGAGATGAATTCACAGATCACAAAGAAGTTTCTCAGAAAGCTTCTTTCACGTTTTGAACTGATGATATTTCCTGTATCAGCAGGCCTCAATGCGATCCAAAGTAGCCCTTCTCAGGTTCCTCAAAGACAGTGCTAATGGACTGCTCCATGAAACAGAAGTGTAACTCTGTGAGATGAATTCACACATCACCAAGAAGTTTCTAAGAAAGCTTCTTTCTAGTTTTCATCTGAGGATATTTCCTTTGTCACCGTAAGCTTCATTGCGCTAAGAAGAATCCCATTGCAGATTTCAAGAAAACTGTGTTAGCAAACTGATCACTGAAGAGAAACGTGTAACTCTGTGAGTTGCATTCACACATCACAATGCAGTTTCTCAGAAGGCTTCTTTTCAGTTTTGATCTGAGGATATTTCCTTTTCACCATAGCCCTCAATGAGCTCCCAAATATCACTTTGCAGAATCCACGACAACAGTGTTAGCAAACTGTTCCAAGAAGGGAAGGGTGGAACTCTGTGTGATGAAGTCACACATCAGAAAGCAATCTCTCAGAAAGCTTCTCTCTAGTTATTATCTGAGGATATTTCCTTTTCACCATGGACCCCAATGGCTCCCAAATATCACTTTGCAGATTCCACGAAAAGAGTGTTAGCAAACTGCTTCCTGAGGACTAAGCTGTAACTCTGTGAGACAAATTCACAGATCACAAAGAAGTTTCTCAGAAAGCTTCTTTCCAGTTTTAACTGATGACATTTCCTTTATCAGCATAGGCCTCAATGCTATCCAAAGCAGCCCTTCTCAGATTCCTCAAAGAGAGTGTTAGTGGCCTGCTCCATGAAACATAAGTGTAACTCTGTGAGATGAATTCACACATCACCAAGAAGTTTCTAAGAAAGCTTCTTTCTAGTTTTCATCTAAGGATATTTCCTTTGTCACCGTAAGCTTCATTGCTAAGAAGTATCCCATTGCAGATTTCAAGAAAACTGTGTTAGCAAACTGCTTCCTGAGGACTAAGCTGTAACTCTGTGATGAATTCACATCACAAGAAGTTTCTCAGAAAGCTTCTCTAGTTATTATCTGAGGATATTTCCTTTATCAGCGCAGGCCTCAATGCGATCCAAAGTAGCCCTTCTCAGGTTCCTCAAAGACAGTGTTAATGGACTGCTCCATGAAACATAAGTGTAACTCTGTGAGATGAATTCACATCACCAAGAAGTTTCTAAGAAAGCTTCTTTCTAGTTTTCATCTAAGGATATTTCCTTTGTCACCATAAGCTTCATTGCTAAGAAGTATCCCATTGCAGATTTCAAGAAAACTGTGTTAGCAAACTGATCACTGAAGAGAAACGTGTAACTCTGTGAGTTGCATTCACACATCGCAATGCAGTTTCTCAGAAGGCTTCTTTCCAGTTTTATCTGAGGATATTTCCTTTTCACCATAGCCCTCAATGAGCTCCCAAATATCACTTTGCAGAATCCACGACAACAGTGTTAGCAAACTGTTCCAAGAAGGAAGGGTGGAACTCTGTGTGATGAAGTCACACATCAGAAAGCAATCTCTCAGAAAGCTTCTCTAGTTATTATCTGAGGATATTTCCTTTTCACCATGGGCCCCATGGGCTCCCAAATATCACTTGCAGATTTCACGAAAAGAGTGTTAGCAAACTGCTTCCTGAGGACTAAGTTGGAACTCTGTGAGATGAATTCACAGATCACAAAGAAGTTTCTCAGAAAGCTTCTTTCACGTTTTGAACTGATGATATTTCCTTTATCAGCGTAGGCCTCAATGCGATCCAAAGTAGCCCTTCTCAGGTTCCTCAAAGACAGTGTTAATGGACTGCTCCATGAAACATAAGTGTAACTCTGTGAGATGAATTCACACATCACCAAGAAGTTTCTAAGAAAGCTTCTTTCTAGTTTTCATCTAAGGATATTTCCTTTGTCACCGTAAGCTTCATTGCGCTAAGAAGTATCCCATTGCAGATTTCAAGAAAACTGTGTTAGCAAACTGATCACTGAAGAGAAACGTGTAACTCTGTGAGTTGCATTCACACATCACAATGCAGTTTCTCAGAAGCTTCTTTCCAGTTTTATCTGAGGATATTTCCTTTTCACCATAGCCCTCAATGAGCTCCCAAATATCACTTTGCAGAATCCACGACAACAGTGTTAGCAAACTGTTCCAAGAAGGAAGGTGGAACTCTGTGTGATGAAGTCACATCAGAAAGCAATCTCTCAGAAAGCTTCTCTCTAGTTATTATCTGAGGATATTTCCTTTTCACCATGGACCCCATGGCTCCCAAATATCACTTTGCAGATTCCACGAAAAGAGTGTTAGCAAACTGCTTCCTGAGGACTAAGTTGAAACTCTGTGAGATGAATTCACAGATCACAAAGAAGTTTCTCAGAAAGCTTCTTTCACGTTTTGAACTGATGATATTTCCTTTATCAGCGCAGGCCTCAATGCGATCCAAAGTAGTCCTTCTCAGGTTCCTCAAAGACAGTGTTAATGGACTGCTCCATGAAACATAAGTGTAACTCTGTGAGATGAATTCACACATCACCAAGAAGTTTCTAAGAAAGCTTCTTTCTAGTTTTCATCTGAGGATATTTCCTTTGTCACCGTAAGCTTCATTGTGCTAAGAAGTATCCCATTGCAGATTTCAAGAAAACTGTGTTAGCAAACTGATCACTGAAGAGAAACGTGTAACTCTGTGAGTTGCATTCACACATCACAAAGAAGTTTCTCAGAAGGCTTCTTTCCAGTTTTATCTGAGGATATTTCCTTTTCACCATAGCCCTCAATGAGCTCCCAAATATCACTTTGCAGAATCCACGACAACAGTGTTAGCAAACTGTTCCAAGAAGGAAGGTGGAACTCTGTGTGATGAAGTCACATCAGAAAGCAATCTCTCAGAAAGCTTCTCTAGTTATTATCTGAGGATATTTCCTTTTCACCATGGACCCCATGGGCTCCCAAATATCACTTTGCAGATTCCACGAAAAGAGTGTTAGCAAACTGCTTCCTGAGGACTAAGTTGAAACTCTGTGAGATGAATTCACAGATCACAAAGAAGTTTCTCAGAAAGCTTCTTTCACGTTTTGAACTGATGATATTTCCTTTATCAGCGCAGGCCTCAATGCGATCCAAAGTAGCCCTTCTCAGGTTCCTCAAAGACAGTGTTAATGGACTGCTCCATGAAACATAAGTGTAACTCTGTGAGATGAATTCACACATCACCAAGAAGTTTCTAAGAAAGCTTCTTCTAGTTTTCCTCTGAAGATATTTCCTTTGTCACCGTAAGCTTCATTGTGCTAAGAAGTATCCCATTGCAGATTTCAAGAAAACTGTGTTAGCAAACTGATCACTGAAGAGAAACATGTAACTCTGTGAGTTGAATTCACACATCACAATGCAGTTTCTCAGAAGGCTTCTTTCCAGTTTTATCTGAGGATATTTCCTTTTCACCATAGCCCTCAATGAGCTCCCAAATATCACTTTGCAGAATCCACGACAACAGTGTTAGCAAACTGTTCCAAGAAGGAAGGTGGAACTCTGTGTGATGAAGTCACATCAGAAAGCAATCTCTCAGAAAGCTTCTCTCTAGTTATTATCTGAGGATATTTCCTTTTCACCATAGCCTCAATGAGCTCCCAAATATCACTTTGCAGATTCCACGAAAAGAGTGTTAGCAAACTGCTTCCTGAGGACTAAGTTGTAACTCTGTGAGATGAATTCACAGATCACAAAGAAGTTTCTCAGAAAGCTTCTTTCACGTTTTGAACTGATGATATTTCCTTTATCAGCGCAGGCCTCAATGCGATCCAAAGTAGCCCTCCTCAGATTCCTCAAAGACAGTGTTAATGGACTGCTCCATGAAACATAAGTGTAACTCTGTGATGAATTCACACATCACCAAGAAGTTTCTAAGAAAGCTTCTTTCTAGTTTTCATCTGAGGATATTTCCTTTGTCACCGTAAGCTTCATTGTGCTAAGAAGTATCCCATTGCAGATTTCAAGAAAACTGTGTTAGCAAACTGATCACTGAAGAGAAACATGTAACTCTGTGAGTTGCATTCACACATCACAATGCAGTTTCTCAGAAGCTTCTTTCCAGTTTTATCTGAGGATATTTCCTTTTCACCATAGCCTCAATGAGCTCCCAAATATCACTTTGCAGAATCCACGACAACAGTGTTAGCAAACTGTTCCAAGAAGGAAGGGTGGAACTCTGTGTGATGAAGTCACACATCAGAAAGCAATCTCAGAAAGCTTCTTTCTAGTTTTCCTCTGAAGATATTTCCTTTTCACAATGGACCCCAATGGCTCCCAAATATCACTTTGCAGAATCCACGAAACAGTGTTAGCAAACTGCTTCCTGAGGACTAAGTTGGAACTCTGTGATGAAGTCACATCAGAAAGCAATCTCAGAAAGCTTCTTTCCAGTTTTCACTGATGAAATTTCCTTTATCAGCATAGGCCTCAATGTGATCCAAAGTAGCCTTCTCAGGTTCCTCAAAGACAGTGCTAATGGACTGCTCCATGAAACTCAAGTGTAACTCTGTGAGATGAATTCACACATCACAAAGAAGTTTCTCAGAAAGCTTCTTTCACGTTTTGAACTGATGATATTTCCTTTATCAGCATAGGCCTCAATGTGATCCAAAGTAGCCTTCTCAGGTTCCTCAAAGACAGTGTTAATGGACTGCTCCATGAAACAGAAGTGTAACTCTGTGAGATGAATTCACATCACCAAGATATTTCTAAGAAAGTTCTTTCTAGTTTTCCTCTGAAGATATTCCTTTGTCACCGTAAGCTTCATTGCGCTAAGAAGTATCCCATTGCAGATTTCAAGAAAACTGTGTTAGCAAACTGATCACTGAAGAGAAACGTGTAACTCTGTGAGTTGCATTCAAACATGGCAATGCAGTTTCTCAGAAGGCTTCTTTCCAGTTTTCTCTGAGGATATTTCCTTTTCACCATAGCCTCAATGAGCTCCCAAATATCACTTTGCAGAATCCACGAAACAGTGTTAGCAAACTGTTCCAAGAAGGAAGGTGGAACTCTGTGAGATGATTTCACAGATCACAAAGAAGTTTCTCAGAAAGCTTCTTTCCAGTTTTCACTGATGAAATTTCCTTTATCAGCAGGCCTCAATGCGATCCAAAGTAGTCCTTCTCAGGTTCCTCAAAGACAGTGCTAATGGACTGCTCCATGAAACAGAAGTGTAACTCTGTGAGATGAATTCACACATCACCAAGAAGTTTCTAAGAAAGCTTCTTTCTAGTTTTCCTCTGAAGATATTTCCTTTGTCACCGTAAGCTTCATTGCGCTAAGAAGAATCCCATTGCAGATTTCAAGAAAACTGTGTTAGCAAACTGATCACTGAAGAGAAACGTGTAACTCTGTGAGTTGCATTCACACATCGCAATGCAGTTTCTCAGAAGGCTTCTTTCCAGTTTTCTCTGAGGATATTTCCTTTTCACCATAGCCCTCAATGAGCTCCCAAATATCACTTTGCAGAATCCACGAATACAGTGTTAGCAAACTGTTCCAAGAAGGAAGGTGGAACTCTGTGATGAATTCACACATCACAAGAAGTTTCTCAGAAGGCTTCTTCCAGTTTTTCTGAGGATATTTCCTTTGTCACCGTAAGCTTCATTGTGCTAAGAAGTATCCCATTGCAGATTTCAAGAAAACTGTGTTAGCAAACTGCTTCCTGAGGACTAAGTTGTAACTCTGTGAGTTGAATTCACACATCAATGCAGTTTCTCAGAAAGCTTCTTCTAGTTTTCCTCTGAAGATATTTCCTTTTCACCATGGGCCCCATGGGCTCCCAAATGTCACTTAGCAGATTCCAGGAAAAGAGTGTTAGCAAAGTGCTTCCTGAGGACTAAGTTGAAACTCTGTGAGATGAATTCACAGATCACAAAGAAGTTTCTCAGAAAGCTTCTTTCACGTTTTGAACTGATGATATATCCTTTATCAGCATAGGCCTCAATGCGATCCAAAGTAGCCCTTCTCAGGTTCCTCAAAGACAGTGCTAATGGACTGCTCCACGAAACAGAAGTGTAACTCTGGGAGATGAATTCACACATCACCAAGAAGTTTCTAAGAAAGCTTCTTTCTAGTTTTCCTCTGAAGATATTTCCTTTGTCACCATAAGCTTCATTGCGCTAAGAAGAATCCCATTGCAGATTTCAAGAAAACTGTGTTAGCAAACTGATCACTGAAGAGAAACGTGTAACTCTGTGAGTTGCATTCAGACATCGCAATGCAGTTTCTCAGAAGGCTTCTTTCCAGTTTTCTCTGAGGATATTTCCTTTTCACCATAGCCCTCAATGAGCTCCCAAATATCACTTTGCAGAATCCACGACAACAGTGTTAGCAAACTGTTCCAAGAAGGAAGGGTGGAACTCTGTGTGATGAAGTCACATCAGAAAGCAATCTCTCAGAAAGTTTCTCTCTAGTTATTATCTGAGGATATTTCCTTTTCACCATGGGCCCCATGGGCTCCCAAATGTCACTTAGCAGATTCCAGGAAAAGAGTGTTAGCAAACTGCTTCCTGAGGATTAAGTTGGAACTCTGTGAGATGAATTCACAGATCACAAAGAAGTTTCTCAGAAAGCTTCTTTCACGTTTTGAACTGATGATATTTCCTTTATCAGCATAGGCCTCAATGCGATCCAAACTAGCCATTCTCAGGTTCCTCAAAGACAGTGCTAATGGACTGCTCCATGAAACAGAAGTGTAACTCTGTGAGATGAATTCACACATCACCAAGAAGTTTCTAAGAAAGCTTCTTTCTAGTTTTCCTCTGAAGATATTCCTTTGTCACCATAAGCTTCATTGTGCTAAGAAGTATCCCATTGCAGATTTCAAGAAAACTGTGTTAGCAGACTGATGACTGAAGAGAAACGTGTAACTCTGTGAGTTGAATTCACACATCAGAAAGCAATCTCTCAGAAGTTTCTCAGAAGGCTTCTTTCCAGTTTTCTCTGAGGATATTTCCTTTTCACCATAGCCCTCAATGAGCTCCCAAATATCACTTTGCAGAATCCACGACAACAGTGTTAGCAAACTGTTCCAAGAAGGAAGGGTGGAACTCTGTGTGATGAAGTCACACATCAGAAAGCAATCTCTCAGAAAGTTTCTCTCTAGTTATTATCTGAGGATATTTCCTTTTCACCATGGACCCCATGGGCTCCCAAATGTCACTTAGCAGATTCCAGGAAAAGAGTGTTAGCAAACTGCTTCCTGAGGACTAAGTTGAAACTCTGTGAGATGAATTCACAGATCACAAAGAAGTTTCTCAGAAAGCTTCTTTCACGTTTTGAACTGATGATATATTCCTTTATCAGCATAGGCCTCAATGCGATCCAAAGTAGCCCTTCTCAGGTTCCTCAAAGACAGTGCTAATGGACTGCTCCACGATAAAGAAGTTCAACTCTGGGATGTGAATTCACACATCACCAAGAAGTTTCTAAGAAAGCTTCTTTCTAGTTTTCCTCTGAAGATATTCCTTTGTCACCGTAAGCTTCATTGTGCTAAGAAGTATCCCATTGCAGATTTCAAGAAAACTGTGTTAGCAGACTGATGACTGAAGAGAAACATGTAACTCTGTGAGTTGCATTCACACATCGCAATGCAGTTTCTCAGAAGGCTTCTTTCCAGTTTTCTCTGAGGATATTTCCTTTTCACCATAGCCCTCAATGAGCTCCCAAATATCACTTTGCAGAATCCACGAATACAGTGTTAGCAAACTGTTCCAAGAAGGAAGGTGGAACTCTGTGTGATGAAGTCACACATCAGAAAGCAATCTCTCAGAAAGCTTCTCTCTAGTTATTATCTGAGGATATTTCCTTTTCACCATGGACCCCATGGGCTCCCAAATGTCACTTAGCAGATTCCATGAAAAGAGTGTTAGCAAACTGCTTCCTGAGGACTAAATTGGAACACGGTGAGATGAATTCACAGATCACAAAGAAGTTTCTCAAGCTTCTTTCACGTTTTGAACTGATGATATATCCTTTATCAGCATAGGCCTCAATGCGATCCAAAGTAGCCCTTCTCAGGTTCCTCAAAGACAGTGCTAATGGACTGCTCCACGATAAAGAAGTTCAACTCTGGGATGTGAATTCACACATCACCAAGAAGTTTCTAAGAAAGCTTCTTTCTAGTTTTCCTCTGAAAATATTTTCTTTGTCACGGTAATCTTCATTGCGCTAAGAAGAATCCCATTGCAGATTTCAAGAAAACTGTGTTAGCAGACTGATGACTGAAGAGAAACATGTAACTCTGTGAGACAAATTCACAGATCACAAAGAAGTTTCTCAGAAAGCTTCTCTAGTTATTATCTGAGGATATTTCCTTTTCACCATGGACCCCAATGGCTCCCAAATGTCACTTAGCAGATTCCAGGAAAAGAGTGTTAGCAAACTGCTTCCTGAGGACTAAGTTGTAACTCTGTGAGATGAATTCACATCACCAAGATATTTCTAAGAAAGCTTCTTTCCAGTTTTTCTGAGGATATTTCCTTTTCACCATAGCCCTCAATGAGCTCCCAAATATCACTTTGCAGAATCCACGAAACAGTGTTAGCAAACTGTTCCAAGAAGGAAGGGTGGAACTCTGTGTGATGAAGTCACACATCAGAAAGCAATCTCTCAGAAAGTTTCTCTCTAGTTATTATCTGAGGATATTTCCTTTTCACCATGGACCCCATGGGCTCCCAAATGTCACTTAGCAGATTCCAGGAAAAGAGTGTTAGCAAACTGCTTCCTGAGGACTAAGTTGAAACTCTGTGAGATGAATTCACAGATCACAAAGAAGTTTCTCAGAAAGCTTCTTTCACGTTTTGAACTGATGATATATTCCTTTATCAGCATAGGCCTCAATGCGATCCAAAGTAGTCCTTCTCAGGTTCCTCAAAGACAGTGCTAATGGACTGCTCCATGAAACAGAAGTGTAACTCTGTGAGATGAATTCACACATCACCAGAAGTTTCTAAGAAAGCTTCTTTCTAGTTTTCCTCTGAAGATATTTCCTTTGTCACCATAAGCTTCATTGTGCTAAGAAGTATCCCATTGCAGATTTCAAGAAAACTGTGTTAGCAGACTGATGACTGAAGAGAAACATGTAACTCTGTGAGTTGCATTCACACATCACAATGCAGTTTCTCAGAAGGCTTCTTTCCAGTTTTCTCTGAGGATATTTCCTTTTCACCATAGCCCTCAATGAGCTCCCAAATATCACTTTGCAGAATCCACGAAACAGTGTTAGCAAACTGTTCCAAGAAGGAAGGGTGGAACTCTGTGTGATGAAGTCACACATCAGAAAGCAATCTCTCAGAAAGCTCTCTAGTTATTATCTGAGGATATTTCCTTTTCACCATGGGCCCCATGGGCTCCCAAATGTCACTTAGCAGATTCCAGGAAAAGAGTGTTAGCAAACTGCTTCCTGAGGACTAAGTTGGAACTCTGTGAGATGAATTCACAGATCACAAAGAAGTTTCTCAGAAAGCTTCTTTCACGTTTTGAACTGATGATATATCCTTTATCAGCATAGGCCTCAATGCGATCCAAAGTAGCCCTTCTCAGGTTCCTCAAAGACAGTGCTAATGGACTGCTCCATGAAACAGAAGTGTAACTCTGGGAGATGAATTCACACATCACCAAGAAGTTTCTAAGAAAGCTTCTTTCTAGTTTTCCTCTGAAGATATTTCCTTTGTCACCGTAAGCTTCATTGCGCTAAGAAGAATCCCATTGCAGATTTCAAGAAAACTGTGTTAGCAAACTGATCACTGAAGAGAAACGTGTAACTCTGTGAGTTGCATTCACACATCACAATGCAGTTTCTCAGAAGGCTTCTTTCCAGTTTTTCTGAGGATATTTCCTTTTCACCATAGCCCTCAATGAGCTCCCAAATATCACTTTGCAGAATCCACGAATACAGTGTTAGCAAACTGTTCCAAGAAGGAAGGGTGGAACTCTGTGTGATGAAGTCACACATCAGAAAGCAATCTCTCAGAAAGCTTCTCTCTAGTTATTATCTGAGGATATTTCCTTTTCACCATGGACCCCATGGGCTCCCAAATGTCACTTAGCAGATTCCATGGAAAGAGTGTTAGCAAACTGCTTCCTGAGGACTAAGTTGAACTCTGTGAGATGAATTCACAGATCACAAAGAAGTTTCTCAGAAAGCTTCTTTCACGTTTTAACTGATGATATTTCCTTTATCAGCATAGGCCTCAATGCGATCCAAAGTAGCCCTTCTCAGGTTCCTCAAAGACAGTGCTAATGGACTGCTCCACGAAACAGAAGTGTAACTCTGGGATGTGAATTCACACATCACCAAGAAGTTTCTAAGAAAGCTTCTTTCTAGTTTTCCTCTGAAGATATTTCCTTTGTCACCATAAGCTTCATTGCGCTAAGAAGAATCCCATTGCAGATTTCAAGAAAACTGTGTTAGCAAACTGATCACTGAAGAGAAACGTGTAACTCTGTGAGTTGCATTCACACATCGCAATGCAGTTTCTCAGAAGGCTTCTTTCCAGTTTTCTCTGAGGATATTTCCTTTTCACCATAGCCCTCAATGAGCTCCCAAATATCACTTTGCAGAATCCACGACAACAGTGTTAGCAAACTATTCCAAGAAGGAAGGGTGGAACTCTGTGTGATGAAGTCAAACATCAGAAAGCAATCTCTCAGAAAGCTTCTCTCTAGTTATTATCTGAGGATATTTCCTTTTCACCATGGGCCCCATGGGCTCCCAAATGTCACTTAGCAGATTCCAGGAAAAGAGTGTTAGCAAACTGCTTCCTGAGGACTAAGTTGAAACTCTGTGAGATGAATTCACAGATCACAAAGAAGTTTCTCAGAAAGCTTCTTTCACGTTTTGAACTGATGATATATCCTTTATCAGCATAGGCCTCAATGTGATCCAAAGTAGCCCTTCTCAGGTTCCTCAAAGACAGTGCTAATGGACTGCTCCACGAAACAGAAGTGTAACTCTGAGATGAATTCACACATCACCAAGAAGTTTCTAAGAAAGCTTCTTTCTAGTTTTCCTCTGAAGATATTTCCTTTGTCACCATAAGCTTCATTGTGCTAAGAAGTATCCCATTGCAGATTTCAAGAAAACTGTGTTAGCAGACTGATGACTGAAGAGAAACGTAACTCTGTGAGTTGCATTCACACATCACAATGCAGTTTCTCAGAAGGCTTCTTTCCAGTTTTCTCTGAGGATATTTCCTTTTCACCATAGCCCTCAATGAGCTCCCAAATATCACTTTGCAGAATCCACGAATACAGTGTTAGCAAACTGTTCCAAGAAGGAAGGTGGAACTCTGTGTGATGAAGTCACACATCAGAAAGCAATCTCTCAGAAAGCTTCTCTCTAGTTATTATCTGAGGATATTTCCTTTTCACAATGGACCCCATGGGCTCCCAAATGTCACTTAGCAGATTCCATGAAAAGAGTGTTAGCAAACTGCTTCCTGAGGACTAAGTTGGAACTCTGTGAGATGAATTCACAGATCACAAGAAGTTTCTCAGAAAGCTTCTTTCACGTTTTGAACTGATGATATATCCTTTATCAGCAGGCCTCAATGCGATCCAAAGTAGCCCTTCTCAGGTTCCTCAAAGACAGTGCTAATGGACTGCTCCACGAAACAGAAGTGTAACTCTGGGAGATGAATTCACACATCACCAAGAAGTTTCTAAGAAAGCTTCTTTCTAGTTTTCCTCTGAAGATATTTCCTTTGTCACCATAAGCTTCATTGCGCTAAGAAGAATCCCATTGCAGATTTCAAGAAAACTGTGTTAGCAGACTGATGACTGAAGAGAAACGTGTAACTCTGTGAGACAAATTCACAGATCACAAAGAAGTTTCTCAGAAGGCTTCTTTCAGTTTTCTCTGAGGATATTTCCTTTTCACAATGGACCCCATGGGCTCCCAAATATCACTTTGCAGATTCCACGAAAAGAGTGTTAGCAAAGTGCTTCCTGAGGACTAAGTTGTAACTCTGTGAGATGAATTCACATCACCAAGATATTTCTAAGAAAGTTCTTTCTAGTTTTATCTGAGGATATTTCCTTTTCACCATAGCCCTCAATGAACTCCCAAATATCACTTTGCAGAATCCACGAAAACAGTGTTATCAAACTGTTCGAAGAACGGAAGTGTGCAACTCTGTGTAATGATGTCCACATCAGAAAGCCATCTATCAGAAAGATTCTCTCTACTTATTATCTGACGATATTTCCTTTTTCACCATGAGCCCCCGTGGGCTCCCAAATGTCACTTAGCAGATTCCATGGAAAGAGTGTTAGCAAACTGCTTCCTGAGGACTAAGTTGGAACTCTGTGAGATGAATTCACAGATAACAAAGAAGTTTCTCAGAAAGCTTCCTTCACGTTTTGAACTGATGATATATTCTTTATCAGCATAGGCCTCAATGCGATCCAAAGAAGCCCTTCTCAGGTTCCTCAAAGGCAGTGCTAATGGACTGCTCCATGAAAGAGAAGTGTAACTCTGTGAGATGAATTCACACATCACCAGGAAGTTTCTAAGAAAGCTTCTTTCTAGTTTTCCTCTGAAGATATTTCCTTTGTCACCGTAAGCTTCATTGTGCTAAGAAGTATCCCATTGCAGATTTCAAGAAAACTGTGTTAGCAAACTGCTTCCTGAGGACTAAATTGGAACACGGTGAGATGAATTCACACATCAGAAAGCAATCTCAGAAAGCTTCTTCCAGTTTTTCTGAGGATATTTCCTTTTCACCATAGCCCTCAATGAGCTCCCAAATATCACTTTGCAGAATCCACGAAACAGTGTTAGCAAACTGTTCCAAGAAGGAAGGGTGGAACTCTGTGTGATGAAGTCACACATCAGAAAGCAATCTCTCAGAAAGCTTCTCTCTAGTTATTATCTGAGGATATTTCCTTTTCACCATAGCCCTCAATGAGCTCCCAAATATCACTTTGCAGATTCCACGAAAAGAGTGTTAGCAAACTGCTTCCTGAGGACTAAGTTGTAACTCTGTGAGATGAATTCACAGATCACAAAGAAGTTTCTCAGAAAGCTTCTTTCACGTTTTGAACTGATGATATATTCCTTTATCAGCATAGGCCTCAATGCGATCCAAAGTAGCCTTCTCAGGTTCCTCAAAGACAGTGCTAATGGACTGCTCCATGAAACAGAAGTGTAACTCTGTGATGAATTCACACATCACCAAGAAGTTTCTAAGAAAGCTTCTTTCTAGTTTTCCTCTGAAGATATTTCCTTTGTCACCATAAGCTTCATTGTGCTAAGAAATATCCCATTGCAGATTTCAAGAAAACTGTGTTAGCAAACTGATGACTGAAGAGAAACATGTAACTCTGTGAGTTGCATTCACACATCACAATGCAGTTTCTCAGAAGGCTTCTTTCCAGTTTTCTCTGAGGATATTTCCTTTTCACCATAGCCCTCAATGAGCTCCCAAATATCACTTTGCAGAATCCACGAATACAGTGTTAGCAAACTGTTCCAAGAAGGAAGGGTGGAACTCTGTGAGATGAATTCACACATCACAATGCAGTTTCTCAGAAAGCTTCTTTCCAGTTTTATCTGAGGATATTTCCTTTTCACAATGGACCCCATGGGCTCCCAAATGTCACTTAGCAGATTCCATGAAAAGAGTGTTAGCAAACTGCTTCCTGAGGACTAAGTTGGAACACGGTGAGATGAATTCACAGAGCACAAAGAAGTTTCTCAGAAGCTTCTTTCCAGTTTTCTCTGAGGATATTTCCTTTATCAGCAGGCCTCAATGCGATCCAAAGTAGCCTTCTCAGGTTCCTCAAAGACAGTGCTAATGGACTGCTCCATGAAACAGAAGTGTAACTCTGGGAGATGAATTCACATCACAAAGAAGTTTCTCAGAAAGCTTCTTTCTAGTTTTATCTGAGGATATTTCCTTTTCACCATAGCCTCAATGAGCTCCCAAATATCACTTTGCAGATTCCACGAAAAGAGTGTTAGCAAACTGATCACTGAAGAGAAACATGTAACTCTGTGAGATGATTTCACAGATCACAAAGAAGTTTCTCAGAAGCTTCTTTCCAGTTTTCTCTGAGGATATTTCCTTTGTCACCATAAGCTTCATTGCGCTAAGAAGTATCCCATTGCAGATTTCAAGAAAACTGTGTTAGCAAACTGATCACTGAAGAGAAACGTGTAACTCTGTGATGAAGTCACACATCAGAAAGCAATCTCTCAGAAGTTTCTCAGAAGCTTCTTTCCAGTTTTCTCTGAGGATATTTCCTTTTCACCATAGCCCTCAATGAGCTCCCAAATATCACTTTGCAGATTCCACGAAAAGAGTGTTAGCAAACTGTTCCAAGAAGGAAGGTGGAACTCTGTGTGATGAATTCACACATCACAAAGAAGTTTCTCAGAAAGCTTCTTTCACGTTTTGAACTGATGATATTTCCTTTATCAGCGCAGGCCTCAATGCGATCCAAAGTAGCCCTTCTCAGGTTCCTCAAAGACAGTGTTAATGGACTGCTCCATGAAACATAAGTGTAACTCTGTGAGATGAATTCACACATCACAAAGAAGTTTCTCAGAAAGCTTCTTCTAGTTTTCCTCTGAAGATATTTCCTTTGTCACCATAAGCTTCATTGTGCTAAGAAGTATCCCATTGCAGATTTCAAGAAAACTGTGTTAGCAAACTGATGACTGAAGAGAAACGTAACTCTGTGAGTTGCATTCACACATCGCAATGCAGTTTCTCAGAAGGCTTCTTTCAGTTTTCTCTGAGGATATTTCCTTTTCACCATAGCCCTCAATGAGCTCCCAAATATCACTTTGCAGAATCCACGAATACAGTGTTAGCAAACTGACCACTGAAGAGAAACGTGTAACTCTGTGAGACAAATTCACAGATCACAAAGAAGTTTCTCAGAAAGCTTCTTCCAGTTTTTCTGAGGATATTTCCTTTGTCACCGTAAGCTTCATTGCGCTAAGAAGTATCCCATTGCAGATTTCAAGAAAACTGTGTTAGCAAACTGATCACTGAAGAGAAACGTAACTCTGTGAGTTGCATTCACACATCAATGCAGTTTCTCAGAAAGCTTCTTCTAGTTTTCCTCTGAAGATATTTCCTTTTCACCATGGACCCCATGGGCTCCCAAATGTCACTTAGCAGATTCCATGAAAAGAGTGTTAGCAAACTGCTTCCTGAGGACTAAGTTGAAACTCTGTGAGATGAATTCACAGATCACAAAGAAGTTTCTCAGAAAGCTTCTTTCACGTTTTGAACTGATGATATATCCTTTATCAGCATAGGCCTCAATGCGATCCAAAGTAGCCCTTCTCAGGTTCCTCAAAGACAGTGCTAATGGACTGCTCCACGATAAAGAAGTTCAACTCTGGGATGTGAATTCACACATCACAAAGAAGTTTCTCAGAAAGCTTCTTTCTAGTTTTCCTCTGAAAATATTTTCTTTGTCACGGTAATCTTCATTGCGCTAAGAAGAATCCCATTGCAGATTTCAAGAAAACTGTGTTAGCAAACTGATCACTGAAGAGAAACGTGTAACTCTGTGAGTTGCATTCACACATCGCAATGCAGTTTCTCAGAAGCTTCTTTCCAGTTTTCTCTGAGGATATTTCCTTTTCACCATAGCCCTCAATGAGCTCCCAAATATCACTTTGCAGAATCCACGAAACAGTGTTAGCAAACTGTTCCAAGAAGGAAGGGTGGAACTCTGTGTGATGAAGTCACATCAGAAAGCAATCTCTCAGAAAGCTTCTTTCCAGTTTTCACTGATGAAATTTCCTTTATCAGCAGGCCTCAATGCTATCCAAAGCAGCCCTTCTCAGATTCCTCAAAGAGAGTGTTAGTGGCCTGCTCCATGAAACAGAAGTGTAACTCTGTGAGTTGCATTCACACATCAATGCAGTTTCTCAGAAGCTTCTTTCCAGTTTTTCTGAGGATATTTCCTTTTCACCATAGCCCTCAATGAGCTCCCAAATATCACTTTGCAGATTCCACGAAAAGAGTGTTAGCAAACTGCTTCCTGAGGACTAAGTTGAACTCTGTGAGATGAATTCACAGATCACAAAGAAGTTTCTCAGAAAGCTTCTTTCACGTTTTAACTGATGATATTTCCTTTATCAGCATAGGCCTCAATGCGATCCAAAGTAGTCCTTCTCAGGTTCCTCAAAGACAGTGCTAATGGACTGCTCCATGAAACATAAGTGTAACTCTGTGAGTTGAATTCACACATCAGAAAGCAATCTCTCAGAAAGTTTCTCTCTAGTTATTATCTGAGGATATTTCCTTTGTCACCATAAGCTTCATTGCGCTAAGAAGTATCCCATTGCAGATTTCAAGAAAACTGTGTTAGCAAACTGCTTCCTGAGGACTAAGTTGTAACTCTGTGATGAATTCACATCACCAAGATATTTCTAAGAAAGTTCTTTCTAGTTTTCCTCTGAAGATATTCCTTTGTCACCATAAGCTTCATTGCGCTAAGAAGAATCCCATTGCAGATTTCAAGAAAACTGTGTTAGCAAACTGATCACTGAAGAGAAACGTGTAACTCTGTGAGTTGCATTCACACATCAATGCAGTTTCTCAGAAGGCTTCTTTCCAGTTTTCTCTGAGGATATTTCCTTTTCACCATAGCCCTCAATGAGCTCCCAAATATCACTTTGCAGAATCCACGAAACAGTGTTAGCAAACTGTTCCAAGAAGGAAGGTGGAACTCTGTGTGATGAAGTCACACATCAGAAAGCAATCTCTCAGAAAGCTTCTCTCTAGTTATTATCTGAGGATATTTCCTTTTCACCATGGGCCCCATGGGCTCCCAAATGTCACTTAGCAGATTCCAGGAAAAGAGTGTTAGCAAACTGCTTCCTGAGGACTAAGTTGAAACTCTGTGAGATGAATTCACAGATCACAAAGAAGTTTCTCAGAAAGCTTCTTTCACGTTTTGAACTGATGATATATTCCTTTATCAGCGCAGGCCTCAATGCGATCCAAAGTAGCCCTTCTCAGGTTCCTCAAAGACAGTGCTAATGGACTGCTCCATGATAAAGAAGTTCAACTCTGGGATGTGAATTCACACATCACCAAGAAGTTTCTAAGAAAGCTTCTTTCTAGTTTTCCTCTGAAGATATTTCCTTTGTCACCATAAGCTTCATTGCGCTAAGAAGTATCCCATTGCAGATTTCAAGAAAACTGTGTTAGCAAACTGATCACTGAAGAGAAACATGTAACTCTGTGAGTTGCATTCACACATCAATGCAGTTTCTCAGAAGGCTTCTTTCCAGTTTTCTCTGAGGATATTTCCTTTTCACCATAGCCCTCAATGAGCTCCCAAATATCACTTTGCAGAATCCACGAATACAGTGTTAGCAAACTGTTCCAAGAAGGAAGGGTGGAACTCTGTGTGATGAAGTCACACATCAGAAAGCAATCTCTCAGAAAGCTCTCTAGTTATTATCTGAGGATATTTCCTTTTCACAATGGACCCCATGGGCTCCCAAATGTCACTTAGCAGATTCCATGAAAAGAGTGTTAGCAAACTGCTTCCTGAGGACTAAATTGGAACACGGTGAGATGAATTCACAGATCACAAAGAAGTTTCTCAGAAAGCTTCTTTCACGTTTTGAACTGATGATATATCCTTTATCAGCATAGGCCTCAATGCGATCCAAAGTAGCCCTTCTCAGGTTCCTCAAAGACAGTGCTAATGGACTGCTCCACGATAAAGAAGTTCAACTCTGGGATGTGAATTCACACATCACCAAGAAGTTTCTAAGAAAGCTTCTTTCTAGTTTTCCTCTGAAGATATTTCCTTTGTCACCATAAGCTTCATTGCGCTAAGAAGTATCCCATTGCAGATTTCAAGAAAACTGTGTTAGCAAACTGATCACTGAAGAGAAACGTGTAACTCTGTGAGTTGCATTCACACATCACAATGCAGTTTCTCAGAAGGCTTCTTTCCAGTTTTCTCTGAGGATATTTCCTTTTCACCATAGCCCTCAATGAGCTCCCAAATATCACTTTGCAGAATCCACGACAACAGTGTTAGCAAACTGTTCCAAGAAGGAAGGGTGGAACTCTGTGTGATGAAGTCACACATCAGAAAGCAATCTCTCAGAAAGTTTCTCTCTAGTTATTATCTGAGGATATTTCCTTTTCACCATGGACCCCATGGGCTCCCAAATGTCACTTAGCAGATTCCAGGAAAAGAGTGTTAGCAAACTGCTTCCTGAGGACTAAGTTGGAACTC
Source organism: Colobus guereza (assembly GCA_030247045.1). Classification (NCBI taxonomy): domain Eukaryota; kingdom Metazoa; phylum Chordata; class Mammalia; order Primates; family Cercopithecidae; genus Colobus; species Colobus guereza. Next base: position 25,822 of record DAKLCV010002149.1, read on the forward strand.
TGTGAGATGATTTCACAGATCACAAAGAAGTTTCTCAGAAAGCTTCTTTCACGTTTTGATCTGATGATATATCCTTTATCAGCATAGGCCTCAATGCGATCCAAAGTAGCCCTTCTCAGGTTCCTCAAAGACAGTGCTAATGGACTGCTCCATGAAACATAAGTGTAACTCTGGGAGATGAATTCACACATCACCAGAAGTTTCTAAGAAAGCTTCTTTCTAGTTTTCCTCTGAAGATATTTCCTTTGTCACCGTAAGCTTCATTGCGCTAAGAAGAATCCCATTGCAGATTTCAAGAAAACTGTGTTAGCAAACTGATCACTGAAGAGAAACGTGTAACTCTGTGAGTTGCATTCAAACATGGCAATGCAGTTTCTCAGAAGGCTTCTTTCCAGTTTTCTCTGAGGATATTTCCTTTTCACCATAGCCCTCAATGAGCTCCCAAATATCACTTTGCAGAATCCACGAAACAGTGTTAGCAAACTGTTCCAAGAAGGAAGGGTGGAACTCTGTGTGATGAAGTCACACATCAGAAAGCAATCTCTCAGAAAGCTACCCTCTAGTTATTATCTGAGGATATTTCCTTTTTCACCATGGACCCCATGGGCTCCCAAATGTCACTTAGCAGATTCCAGGAAAAGAGTGTTAACAAACTGCTTCCTGAGGACTAAGTTGGAACTCTGTGAGATGAATTCACAGAGCACAAAGAAGTTTCTCAGAAAGCTTCTTTCACGTTTTGAACTGATGATATATGCTTTATCAGCATAGGCCTCAATGCAATCCAGATTAGTCCTTCTCACATTCCTCAAAGACAGTGCCAATGGACTGCTCCATGATAAAGAAGTACAACTCTGGGATATGAATTCACACATCATGAAGATATTTATAAGAAAGCTTCTTTCTAGTTTTTCTCTGAAAATATTTTCTTTGTCACGGTAATCTTCATTGCGCTAAGAAGAATCCCATTGCAGATTTCAAGAAAACTGTGTTAGCAGACTGATGACTGAAGAGAAACGTGTAACTCTGTGAGACAAATTCACAGATCACAAAGAAGTTTCTCAGAAAGCTTCTTCCAGTTTTCTCTGAGGATATTTCCTTTATCAGCAGGCCTCAATGCGATCCAAAGTAGCCCTTCTCAGGTTCCTCAAAGACAGTGCTAATGGACTGCTCCATGAAACATAAGTGTAACTCTGAGATGAATTCACATCACCAAGATATTTCTAAGAAAGTTCTTTCTAGTTTTCATCTAAGGATATTTCCTTTTCACCATAGCCCTCAATGAGCTCCCAAATATCACTTTGCAGAATCCACGAAACAGTGTTAGCAAACTGTTCCAAGAAGGAAGGTGGAACTCTGTGTGATGAAGTCAAACATCAGAAAGCAATCTCTCAGAAAGCTTCTCTCTAGTTATTATCTGAGGATATTTCCTTTTCACCATGGGCCCCATGGGCTCCCAAATGTCACTTTGCAGATTCCACGAAAAGAGTGTTAGCAAACTGCTTCCTGAGGACTAAGTTGAAACTCTGTGAGATGAATTCACAGATCACAAAGAAGTTTCTCAGAAAGCTTCTTTCACGTTTTAACTGATGATATTTCCTTTATCAGCATAGGCCTCAATGCGATCCAAAGTAGTCCTTCTCAGGTTCCTCAAAGACAGTGCTAATGGACTGCTCCATGAAACATAAGTGTAACTCTGAGATGAATTCACACATCACCAAGAAGTTTCTAAGAAAGCTTCTTTCTAGTTTTCCTCTGAAGATATTCCTTTGTCACCATAAGCTTCATTGCGCTAAGAAGTATCCCATTGCAGATTTCAAGAAAACTGTGTTAGCAAACTGATCACTGAAGAGAAACATGTAACTCTGTGAGTTGCATTCACACATGGCAATGCAGTTTCTCAGAAGGCTTCTTTCCAGTTTTCTCTGAGGATATTTCCTTTTCACCATAGCCCTCAATGAGCTCCCAAATATCACTTTGCAGAATCCACGACAACAGTGTTAGCAAACTGTTCCAAGAAGGAAGGGTGGAACTCTGTGTGATGAAGTCACACATCAGAAAGCAATCTCTCAGAAAGTTTCTCTCTAGTTATTATCTGAGGATATTTCCTTTTCACCATGGGCCCCATGGGCTCCCAAATGTCACTTAGCAGATTCCAGGAAAAGAGTGTTAGCAAACTGCTTCCTGAGGACTAAGTTGAAACTCTGTGAGATGAATTCACAGATCACAAAGAAGTTTCTCAGAAAGCTTCTTTCACGTTTTGATCTGATGATATATCCTTTATCAGCATAGGCCTCAATGCGATCCAAAGTAGTCCTTCTCAGGTTCCTCAAAGACAGTGCTAATGGACTGCTCCATGATAAAGAAGTTCAACTCTGGGATGTGAATTCACACATCACCAAGAAGTTTCTAAGAAAGCTTCTTTCTAGTTTTCCTCTGAAGATATTTCCTTTGTCACCATAAGCTTCATTGCGCTAAGAAGTATCCCATTGCAGATTTCAAGAAAACTGTGTTAGCAAACTGATCACTGAAGAGAAACATGTAACTCTGTGAGTTGCATTCACACATCAATGCAGTTTCTCAGAAGGCTTCTTTCCAGTTTTCTCTGAGGATATTTCCTTTTCACCATAGCCCTCAATGAGCTCCCAAATATCACTTTGCAGAATCCACGAATACAGTGTTAGCAAACTGTTCCAAGAAGGAAGGGTGGAACTCTGTGTGATGAAGTCACACATCAGAAAGCAATCTCTCAGACAGTTTCTCTCTAGTTATTATCTGAGGATATTTCCTTTTTCACCATGGGCCCCATGGGCTCCCAAATGTCACTTAGCAGATTCCACGAAAAGAGTGTTAGCAAACTGCTTCCTGAGGACTAAATTGGAACACGGTGAGATGAATTCACAGATCACAAAGAAGTTTCTCAGAAAGCTTCTTTCACGTTTTGAACTGATGATATTTCCTTTATCAGCATAGGCCTCAATGCGATCCAAAGTAGCCCTTCTCAGGTTCCTCAAAGACAGTGCTAATGGACTGCTCCATGAAACAGAAGTGTAACTCTGGGAGATGAATTCACACATCACCAAGAAGTTTCTAAGAAAGCTTCTTTCTAGTTTTCCTCTGAAGATATTTCCTTTGTCACCATAAGCTTCATTGCGCTAAGAAGTATCCCATTGCAGATTTCAAGAAAACTGTGTTAGCAAACTGATCACTGAAGAGAAACGTGTAACTCTGTGAGTTGCATTCACACATCAATGCAGTTTCTCAGAAGGCTTCTTTCCAGTTTTCTCTGAGGATATTTCCTTTTCACCATAGCCCTCAATGAGCTCCCAAATATCACTTTGCAGAATCCACGAATACAGTGTTAGCAAACTGTTCCAAGAAGGAAGGGTGGAACTCTGTGTGATGAAGTCAAACATCAGAAAGCAATCTCAGAAAGCTTCTCTAGTTATTATCTGAGGATATTTCCTTTTCACCATGGGCCCCATGGGCTCCCAAATGTCACTTAGCAGATTCCAGGAAAAGAGTGTTAGCAAACTGCTTCCTGAGGACTAAGTTGAAACTCTGTGAGATGATTTCACAGATCACAAAGAAGTTTCTCAGAAAGCTTCTTTCACGTTTTGATCTGATGATATATTCCTTTATCAGCATAGGCCTCAATGCGATCCAAAGTAGCCCTTCTCAGGTTCCTCAAAGACAGTGCTAATGGACTGCTCCATGAAACAGAAGTGTAACTCTGTGAGATGAATTCACACATCACCAGAAGTTTCTAAGAAAGCTTCTTTCTAGTTTTCCTCTGAAGATATTTCCTTTGTCACCATAAGCTTCATTGTGCTAAGAAATATCCCATTGCAGATTTCAAGAAAACTGTGTTAGCAAACTGATGACTGAAGAGAAACATGTAACTCTGTGAGTTGCATTCAAACATGGCAATGCAGTTTCTCAGAAGGCTTCTTTCCAGTTTTCTCTGAGGATATTTCCTTTTCACCATAGCCCTCAATGAGCTCCCAAATATCACTTTGCAGAATCCACGACAACAGTGTTAGCAAACTGTTCCAAGAAGGAAGGGTGGAACTCTGTGTGATGAAGTCACACATCAGAAAGCAATCTCTCAGAAAGCTTCTTTCAGTTTTATCTGAGGATATTTCCTTTTCACCATAGCCCTCAATGAGCTCCCAAATATCACTTGCAGATTCCACGAAAAGAGTGTTAGCAAACTGCTTCCTGAGGACTAAGTTGAACTCTGTGAGATGAATTCACACATCACCAAGAAGTTTCTAAGAAAGCTTCTTCCAGTTTTTCTGAGGATATTTCCTTTATCAGCATAGGCCTCAATGCTATCCAAAGCAGCCCTTCTCAGATTCCTCAAAGAGAGTGTTAGTGGCCTGCTCCATGAAACATAAGTGTAACTCTGTGAGATGAATTCACATCACAAGAAGTTTCTAAGAAAGCTTCTTTCTAGTTTTCATCTGAGGATATTTCCTTTGTCACCGTAAGCTTCATTGCGCTAAGAAGTATCCCATTGCAGATTTCAAGAAAACTGTGTTAGCAAACTGACCACTGAAGAGAAACGTGTAACTCTGTGAGTTGCATTCACACATGGCAATGCAGTTTCTCAGAAGCTTCTTTCCAGTTTTATCTGAGGATATTTCCTTTTCACCATAGCCCTCAATGAGCTCCCAAATATCACTTTGCAGAATCCACGACAACAGTGTTAGCAAACTGTTCCAAGAAGGAAGGGTGGAACTCTGTGTGATGAAGTCACACATCAGAAAGCAATCTCAGAAAGCTTCTTTCTAGTTTTATCTGAGGATATTTCCTTTTCACCATGGGCCCCATGGGCTCCCAAATATCACTTTGCAGATTCCACGAAAAGAGTGTTAGCAAACTGCTTCCTGAGGACTAAGTTGAACTCTGTGAGATGAATTCACAGATCACAAAGAAGTTTCTCAGAAAGCTTCTTTCCAGTTTTATCTGAGGATATTTCCTTTATCAGCATAGGCCTCAATGCTATCCAAAGCAGCCCTTCTCAGATTCCTCAAAGAGAGTGTTAGTGGCCTGCTCCATGAAACATAAGTGTAACTCTGTGAGATGAATTCACACATCACAAGAAGTTTCTAAGAAAGCTTCTTTCTAGTTTTCATCTAAGGATATTTCCTTTGTCACCGTAAGCTTCATTGCGCTAAGAAGTATCCCATTGCAGATTTCAAGAAAACTGTGTTAGCAAACTGACCACTGAAGAGAAACATGTAACTCTGTGAGTTGCATTCACACATCGCAATGCAGTTTCTCAGAAGCTTCTTTCCAGTTTTCTCTGAGGATATTTCCTTTTCACCATAGCCCTCAATGAGCTCCCAAATATCACTTTGCAGAATCCACGAATACAGTGTTAGCAAACTGTTCCAAGAAGGAAGGTGGAACTCTGTGTGATGAAGTCACACATCAGAAAGCAATCTCTCAGAAAGCTTCTCTCTAGTTATTATTTGAGGGTATTTCCTTTTTCAACTTGGGCCCCAAATTGCTCCCAAATATCACTTTGCAGATTCCATGAAAAGAGTGCTAGAAAACAGCTTCCTGAGGACTACGTTGTAACTTTGTGAGATGAATTCACAGATCACAAAGAAGTTTCTCAGAAAGCTTCTTTCCAGTTTTATCTGAGGATATTTCCTTTATCAGCAGGCCTGAATGCTATCCAAAGCAGCCCTTCTGAGATTCCTCAAAGAGAGTGTTAGTGGCCTGCTCCATGAAACGTAATTGTACCTCTGTGAGATGAATTCAGAAATCAACAAGAAGTTTCGAAGAAAGCTTCTTTCTAGTTTTCATCTGAGTATATTTCCTTTGTCACCATAAGCTTTATTGCGCTAAGAGGTATCCCATTGCAGATTTCAAGAAAACTGTGTTAGCAAACTGATCACTGAAAAGAAATGTGTAGCTCTGTGAATTGCATTCACACATCACAATGCAGTTTCTCAGAAGGCTTCTTTCCAGTTTTCTCTGAGGATATTTCCTTTTCACCATAGCCCTCAATGAGCTCCCAAATATCACTTTGCAGAATCCACGACAACAGTGTTAGCAAACTGTTCCAAGAAGGAAGGTGGAACTCTGTGAGATGAATTCACACATCAGAAAGCAATCTCTCAGAAAGCTTCTTTCTAGTTATTATCTGAGGATATTTCCTTTTCACCATGGACCCCAATGGCTCCCAAATATCACTTTGCAGATTCCACGAAAAGAGTGTTAGCAAACTGCTTCCTGAGGACTAAGTTGAAACTCTGTGAGATGAATTCACAGATCACAAAGAAGTTTCTCAGAAAGCTTCTTTCCAGTTTTATCTGAGGATATTTCCTTTTCACCATAGCCCTCAATGAGCTCCAAATATCACTTTGCAGATTCCACGAAAAGAGTGTTAGCAAACTGCTCCATGAAACAGAAGTGTAACTCTGTGAGATGAATTCACACATCACAAGAAGTTTCTAAGAAAGCTTCTTTCTAGTTTTATCTGAGGATATTTCCTTTGTCACCATAAGCTTCATTGCGCTAAGAAGAATCCCATTGCAGATTTCAAGAAAACTGTGTTAGCAAACTGACCACTGAAGAGAAACGTGTAACTCTGTGAGTTGCATTCACACATCGCAATGCAGTTTCTCAGAAGGCTTCTTTCCAGTTTTATCTGAGGATATTTCCTTTTCACCATAGCCTCAATGAGCTCCAAATATCACTTTGCAGAATCCACGACAACAGTGTTAGCAAACTGTTCCAAGAAGGAAGGGTGGAACTCTGTGTGATGAAGTCACACATCAGAAAGCAATCTCTCAGAAAGTTTCTCTCTAGTTATTATGTGAGGATATTTCCTTTTCACCATGGGCCCCATGGGCTCCCAAATATCACTTTGCAGATTCCACGAAAAGAGTGTTAGCAAACTGCTTCCTGAGGACTAAGTTGAAACTCTGTGAGATGAATTCACAGATCACAAAGAAGTTTCTCAGAAAGCTTCTTTCCAGTTTTATCTGAGGATATTTCCTTTATCAGCGCAGGCCTCAATGCTATCCAAAGCAGCCCTTCTCAGATTCCTCAAAGAGAGTGTTAGTGGCCTGCTCCATGAAACATAAGTGTAACTCTGTGAGATGAATTCACACATCACCAGAAGTTTCTAAGAAAGCTTCTTTCTAGTTTTATCTGAGGATATTTCCTTTGTCACCATAAGCTTCATTGTGCTAAGAAGTATCCCATTGCAGATTTCAAGAAAACTGTGTTAGCAAACTGATGACTGAAGAGAAACGTAACTCTGTGAGTTGCATTCACACATGGCAATGCAGTTTCTCAGAAGGCTTCTTTCCAGTTTTCTCTGAGGATATTTCCTTTTCACCATAGCCCTCAATGAGCTCCCAAATATCACTTTGCAGAATCCACGAAACAGTGTTAGCAAACTGCTCCAAGAAGGAAGGGTGGAACTCTGTGTGATGAAGTCACACATCAGAAAGCAATCTCAGAAAGCTTCTTTCTAGTTTTCATCTAAGGATATTTCCTTTTCACCATAGCCCTCAATGAGCTCCCAAATATCACTTTGCAGATTCCACGAAAAGAGTGTTAGCAAACTGCTTCCTGAGGACTAAGTTGAAACTCTGTGAGATGAATTCACAGATCACAAAGAAGTTTCTCAGAAAGCTTCTTTCTAGTTTTATCTGAGGATATTTCCTTTGTCACCGTAAGCTTCATTGCGCTAAGAAGAATCCCATTGCAGATTTCAAGAAAACTGTGTTAGCAAACTGCTCCATGAAACAGAAGTGTAACTCTGTGAGTTGCATTCACACATCACAATGCAGTTTCTCAGAAAGCTTCTTTCCAGTTTTCTCTGAGGATATTTCCTTTTCACCATAGCCCTCAATGAGCTCCCAAATATCACTTTGCAGAATCCACGAAAACAGTGTTAGCAAACTGCTTCCTGAGGACTAAGTTGAAACTCTGTGAGATGAATTCACAGATCACAAAGAAGTTTCTCAGAAAGCTTCTCTCTAGTTATTATCTGAGGATATTTCCTTTTCACAATGGACCCCATGGGCTCCCAAATATCACTTTGCAGATTCCACGAAAAGAGTGTTAGCAAACTGCTCCATGAAACATAAGTGTAACTCTGTGAGTTGAATTCACACATCACAAAGCAGTTTCTCAGAAAGCTTCTTTCTAGTTTTATCTGAGGATATTTCCTTTTCACAATGGACCCCATGGGCTCCCAAATGTCACTTAGCAGATTCCAGGAAAAGAGTGTTAGCAAACTGCTCCATGAAACATAAGTGTAACTCTGTGAGTTGAATTCACACATCACCAAGAAGTTTCTAAGAAAGCTTCTTTCCAGTTTTATCTGAGGATATTTCCTTTTCACCATGGACCCCATGGGCTCCCAAATGTCACTTAGCAGATTCCAGGAAAAGAGTGTTAGCAAACTGCTCCATGAAACAGAAGTGTAACTCTGTGAGATGAATTCACACATCACAAAGCAGTTTCTCAGAAAGCTTCTTTCCAGTTTTCTCTGAGGATATTTCCTTTTCACCATAGCCTCAATGAGCTCCCAAATATCACTTTGCAGATTCCACGAAAAGAGTGTTAGCAAACTGCTCCATGAAACATAAGTGTAACTCTGTGAGATGAATTCACAGATCACAAAGAAGTTTCTCAGAAAGCTTCTTTCCAGTTTTATCTGAGGATATTTTTCACCATAGCCCTCAATGAGCTCCCAAATATCACTTTGCAGATTCCACGAAAAGAGTGTTAGCAAACTGCTTCCTGAGGACTAAGTTGAAACTCTGTGAGATGAATTCACACATCACAAAGAAGTTTCTCAGAAAGCTTCTTTCCAGTTTTCACTGATGAAATTTCCTTTATCAGCATAGGCCTCAATGCGATCCAAAGTAGTCCTTCTCAGGTTCCTCAAAGACAGTGCTAATGGACTGCTCCATGAAACATAAGTGTAACTCTGTGAGTTGCATTCACACATCGCAATGCAGTTTCTCAGAAGCTTCTTTCCAGTTTTCACTGATGAAATTTCCTTTATCAGCAGGCCTCAATGCGATCCAAAGTAGTCCTTCTCAGGTTCCTCAAAGAGAGTGTTAGTGGCCTGCTCCATGAAACATAAGTGTAACTCTGTGAGACAAATTCACAGATCACAAAGAAGTTTCTCAGAAAGCTTCTTTCTAGTTTTCCTCTGAAGATATTCCTTTGTCACCGTAAGCTTCATTGCGCTAAGAAGAATCCCATTGCAGATTTCAAGAAAACTGTGTTAGCAAACTGATCACTGAAGAGAAACGTGTAACTCTGTGAGTTGCATTCACACATCGCAATGCAGTTTCTCAGAAGGCTTCTTTCCAGTTTTCTCTGAGGATATTTCCTTTTCACCATAGCCCTCAATGAGCTCCCAAATATCACTTTGCAGAATCCACGACAACAGTGTTAGCAAACTGTTCCAAGAAGGAAGGTGGAACTCTGTGTGATGAAGTCACACATCAGAAAGCAATCTCTCAGAAAGTTTCTCTCTAGTTATTATCTGAGGATATTTCCTTTTCACCATGGACCCCATGGGCTCCCAAATGTCACTTAGCAGATTCCAGGAAAAGAGTGTTAGCAAACTGCTTCCTGAGGACTAAGTTGAAACTCTGTGAGATGAATTCACAGATCACAAAGAAGTTTCTCAGAAAGCTTCTTTCACGTTTTGAACTGATGATATATCCTTTATCAGCATAGGCCTCAATGCGATCCAAAGTAGCCCTTCTCAGGTTCCTCAAAGACAGTGCTAATGGACTGCTCCACGAAACAGAAGTGTAACTCTGTGAGATGAATTCACACATCACCAGAAGTTTCTAAGAAAGCTTCTTTCTAGTTTTCCTCTGAAGATATTCCTTTGTCACCATAAGCTTCATTGTGCTAAGAAGTATCCCATTGCAGATTTCAAGAAAACTGTGTTAGCAAACTGACCACTGAAGAGAAACATGTAACTCTGTGAGTTGCATTCACACATCGCAATGCAGTTTCTCAGAAGGCTTCTTTCCAGTTTTCTCTGAGGATATTTCCTTTTCACCATAGCCCTCAATGAGCTCCCAAATATCACTTTGCAGAATCCACGACAACAGTGTTAGCAAACTGTTCCAAGAAGGAAGGGTGGAACTCTGTGTGATGAAGTCACACATCAGAAAGCAATCTCTCAGAAAGTTTCTCTCTAGTTATTATCTGAGGATATTTCCTTTTCACCATGGACCCCATGGGCTCCCAAATGTCACTTAGCAGATTCCATGAAAGAGTGTTAGCAAACTGCTTCCTGAGGACTAAGTTGAAACTCTGTGAGATGAATTCACAGATCACAAAGAAGTTTCTCAGAAAGCTTCTTTCACGTTTTGAACTGATGATATATCCTTTATCAGCATAGGCCTCAATGCGATCCAAAGTAGCCCTTCTCAGGTTCCTCAAAGACAGTGCTAATGGACTGCTCCACGAAACAGAAGTGTAACTCTGTGAGATGAATTCACATCACCAAGAAGTTTCTAAGAAAGCTTCTTTCTAGTTTTCCTCTGAAGATATTTCCTTTGTCACCGTAAGCTTCATTGTGCTAAGAAGTATCCCATTGCAGATTTCAAGAAAACTGTGTTAGCAAACTGATCACTGAAGAGAAACATGTAACTCTGTGAGTTGCATTCACATCACAATGCAGTTTCTCAGAAGGCTTCTTCCAGTTTTCTCTGAGGATATTTCCTTTTCACCATAGCCCTCAATGAGCTCCCAAATATCACTTTGCAGAATCCACGACAACAGTGTTAGCAAACTGCTCCAAGAAGGAAGGGTGGAACTCTGTGTGATGAAGTCACACATCAGAAAGCAATCTCTCAGAAAGTTTCTCTCTAGTTATTATCTGAGGATATTTCCTTTTCACCATGGACCCCATGGGCTCCCAAATGTCACTTAGCAGATTCCAGGAAAAGAGTGTTAGCAAACTGTTCCAAGAAGGAAGGGTGGAACTCTGTGTGATGAAGTCACACATCAGAAAGCAATCTCTCAGAAAGCTTCTCTCTAGTTATTATCTGAGGATATTTCCTTTTCACCATGGACCCCAATGGCTCCCAAATATCACTTTGCAGATTCCACGAAAAGAGTGTTAGCAAACTGCTTCCTGAGGACTAAGTTGAAACTCTGTGAGACAAATTCACAGATCACAAAGAAGTTTCTCAGAAAGCTTCTTTCTAGTTTTATCTGAGGATATTTCCTTTGTC
>DAKLCV010002150.1:0-24593 GCA_030247045.1 Colobus guereza
GGGGAAACTGAGTCCACGTCCACATTTGATGGTGGGTGAGAACAGAGGGAAACTGAATCAACATCCACATTTGATGGTGGGCGAGAAAAGTGGGAAACTGGGTCCACGTTCCCATTTGATGTTGGACAACAACGAGGAAACTGGGTCCCCGTCCACATTTGATGGTGGGTGAGAACAGGGAAACTGGGTTGACGTCCACATATATTGGTGGGTCAAAACAGGGGAAACTGAGTCCACGTCCACATTTGATGGTTGGTGAGAACGGGGAAACTGAGTCCACATCCACATTTGATGGTGGGCGAGACAAGGGGGAAAGTGAGTACACGTCCACATTTGATGGTGGGCAAGAATCCGGAGACTGGGTTCATGTCCACATTTCATGGTGTGTGAGAATGGAGAAACAGATTCCACATCCACATTTGATGGTGGGTGAGAGGGGGAAACTGAGTCAATGTCCAGATTTTATTGTGATTGAGAACGGGGAAACTGAGTCCACGTCCACGTGTGATGGTGAATGAGAACGGGGAAACTGAGTCCACGTCCACATTTGATGGTGGGTGAGAGTGGGGAAACTGAGTCCACGTCCACGTATGATGGTGGTTGAGAACAGGAGGAAACTGAGTCCACGTACACATTTGATGGTAGGTGAAAACAGAGGGAAACTGAGTCCACATCTACATTTGATGGTGGGCGAGAACAGCGGGAAACTGTGTCCACTTACACATTTGATGGCGGATGAGAACGGGGAAACTGAGTCCACATCCATATTTGATGGTAGGTGAGAACGGGAAAACTGATTCCACGTCCACATTTGATGGTAGGGAGAACGGGGATCCTGAGTCCATGTCCATATTTGATACTGGGTGAGAACGGGGAAAGTGAGTTTACGTCCCCATTTGATGTTGTGTGAGAACGGGGAAACTGAGTCCATATCCACAGTTGATGGTGGGGGGGAACAGAAGGAAACTGAGTCCACGTCCACATTTGATGGTAGGTGAGCACAGAGGGAAATTGAGCCCACATTCACATTTCATGGTGGGTGAGAACAGGGGGAAACTGAGCCCACGTCCACTTTTCATGGTGAGAACAGAGGGAACCTGAGTCCACATCCACATTTGATGGTGTGTGAGAACAGGGCAAACTCAGTCCACGTTCACATTCGATGTTGTGTGAGAACAGGGGAAACTGAGTCCACGTCCACATTTTATGGTGGGTGAGAACGGGAAAACTGAGTCCACCTCCACCTTTGATTTTGAGTGAGAACGGGGAAACTGAGTCCACGTCCACCTTTGTTTGTGAGTGAGAATGGGGAAAATGAGTCCACATCCACATTTGATGGTGTGCGAGCACAGGGGGAAACTGAGTCCACGTCCACATTTGATGCTGTGTGAGAGCGGGGAAACGGAGTCCACGTTCACATTTGATGGAGGCTGAGAACAGGGGAAACTGAGTCCACGTCAACATTTGATGGTGGTTGAGAACGAGGAAACTGAGTCCACGTCCACATTTTATGGATAGTGAGAACAGGAGGAAACTGAGTCCACGTCCATATTTGATGATGGGTGAGAACAGAGGGAAACTAAGTCCACATCCACTTTATACGGTGAGCGAGTACAGGGGGAAGCTGAGTCCAGGTACACATTTGATGGGGGGCAAGAACGGGGAAACTGGGTCCACGTACACATTTGATGGTGAGTGAGAACGGGGACACTGAGTTACGTCCACATTTGACGGTGGGTGAGAACGAGGAAACTGAATCCACGTCCACATTTGATGATGGGTGAGAACAGGAGGAAACTGAGGCCACGTCCACATTTGATGCTGGGTGAGAACAGAGGGAAACTGAGTACACATCCACATATGATGGTGTGCGAGAACACGGGGCAACTGGGACCACGTCCACATTTGATGGGGGGCAAGAACCGGGAATTGGGACCACGTTCACATCTGATGGTGGGCAGGGACGGGGAATGTGGGTCCATGTCCACACTTGATGGTGTGTGAGTAAGGGAATCTGAGTCCACGTCCACATTTGATGGTGGGTGAGAACGGGAAAACTGAGTCCACGTCCACAATTGATGGTGGGTGAGAACAGGGGAAACTGAGTCCATGTCCACATTTCATGGTGGGTGTGAACGGGGAAACTGAGTCCACGTCCATATTTGATGGTGGGTGAGAACAGGAGGAAACTGAGTCCAAGTCCACATTTGATGGTGGGTGAGAATGGGGAAAATGAGTCCACATCCACATTTGATGGTGGGCGATTACAGGGGTAACTGAGTCCACATCCACATTTTATGGATAGTGAGAACAGGAGAAAACTGAGTCCACGTCCACATTTCATGCTGTGTGAGAACGGGGAAACTGAGTCCACGTCCACATTTTATGGATAGTGAGAACAGGAGGAAACTGAGTCCACGTCCACATTTGACGGTGGGTGAGAACAGAGGGAAACTGAGTCCACATCCACATTTGAAGGTGGTCGAGAACAGGGGGAAACTGGGTACACGTACATATTTCATGGTGGGCAAGAACGGGGAAACTGGGTCCACGTACACATTTGATGGTGGATGAGAACGGGTAAACTGAGTCCACGTCCACATTTGTTGGTGGGTGAAAACAGGGAAACTGAGTCCATGTCCACGTTTGATGGTAGGTGCGAACAGGAGGAAACTGAGTCCACGTCCACAATTGATGGTGGGTGAGAACAGAGGGACACTTAGTCCACATCCACATTTGATGGTGGGCGAGAAAAGTGGGAAACTGGGTCCACGTTCCCATTTGATGTTGGACAACAACGAGGAAACTGAGTCCACGTCCACATTTGATGGTGGGTGAGAATGGGGAAACTGAGTCCACGCCCACATTTGACGGTGGGTGAGAATGAGCAAAATGAGTCCACATCCACATTTGATGGTGGGCGAGTACAGGGGGAAACGGAGTCCACGTCCACATTTCATGCTGTGTGAGAGTGGGGAAACGGAGTCCACGTTCACATTTGATGGTGGCTGAGAACAGGGGAAACTGAGTGCATGTCCACATTTCATGATGGGTGAGAACAGGAGGAAACTGAGTCCACGACCACATTTGATGGTGGGTGAGAACAGAGGGAAACTGAGTGCACGTCCACATTGATGGTGAGTGAGAACGGGGAATCTGAGTCCACGTCCACATTTGATGGTGGGTGAGTACAGAGGGAAACTGAATCCACATCCACATTTCATGGTGGGCGAGAACACGGGGAACCTGGGACCACATCCACATTTGATGGTGGGCAAGAACGGGGAAATTGGGTCCACGTCCACATTTGATGGTGCGCAAGAACGGGGAAACTTGGTCCACTTCCACATGTGATGCTGGTTGAGTAAGGGGAAACTGGGTCCATGTCCACATTTGATGGTGTGTGAAAACAGGGTAAACTGATTCTACGTCCACATTTGATGGTGGGTGAGATGGGGAAACTGAGTCCACGTCCACATCTGATGGTGGGTGAGAACAGGAGGAAACAGTCCACGTCCACATTTGATGGTAGGTGAGAACTGATGGAAACTGAATCCACATTCACATTTGATGGTGGTTGAGAATGGGGAAACTGAGTGCACGTCCACATTTGATGGTGGGTGAGAACAGGAGGAAACTGAGTCCACGTCACATTCGATTGTGATTGAGAACAGGAGGAAATTGATCCCACGTTCACATTTGATGGTGGGTGAGAACAGAGGGAAACTGAGTCCACAAACACATTTGATGGTGGGTGAGAAAAGGGGGAAACTGAGTCCACGTCCACATTTGATGGTGGGCAGGAATGGGGAAACTGGTTCCACGTCCACATTTGATGGTGGGTGAGAACCGGGAAACTGAGTCCTCGTCCACATTTGATGGTGGGTGAGAACGGGGAAACTGAGTCAACTTCCACATTTGATGTTGGGTGAGAACGGGGATACTGAGTCCACATCCACATTTGATGGTGGATGAGAACTGGAGGAAAATGAGTCCACGTCCACATTTCATGTTGGGTGAGAAGAGAGGGAAACTGAGTCCACATCCACATTTGATGGTGGGCCAAAACAGGGGGAACCTGAGGCCACGTCCACATTTGATGGTGGGCAAGAATGGGGAAACTGCTCCACGTCCGCATTTGATGGTGGGTGAGAACGGGGAAACTGAGTCCACGTCCAGCTTTGTTGGTGGGTGAGAGCAGGGGAAACTGAGTCGAAGTCCATATTTAATGGTGGTTGAGTACAGGGGAAACTGAGTCCACGTTCACATTTGATGGTGAGCAAGAACGGGGAAACTGGGTCCACATCCACATTTGATGGTGGGTGAGAATGGGGAAAGTCAGTCCACGTCCACATTTGATGGTGGGTGAGAACAGGGGAAACTGAGTGCACGTCCACATTTGATGGTGGATTAGAACAGGGGAAACTGAGTCCACATCCAAAATTGATGTTGGGTGAGAACCGAGGGACAGTGAGTACACATCCACATTTTGGTGGGCGAGAACAGGGGGAAACTGAGTCCACGTCCACATTTGATGCTGTGTGAGAGCGGGGGAACGGAGTCCACCTTCACATTTGATGGTGGGTGGGAATGTGGAAAATGGGTCCACATCCACATTAGATGGTGGTGAGAACAGGGGAAACTGAGTCCACGCCCACATTTGATGGTGTGAGAACAGGGGAAACGGAGTCCACGTTCACATTTGATGGTGGCTGAGAACAGGGGAAACTGAGTCCACGTCCACATTTGATGGTGGGCAAGAATGGGGAAACTGGGTCCACGTACACATTTGATGGTGGGTGAGAACAGGGGAAACTGAGTCCACGTCCACATTTGATGGTGGGTGAGAACAGGGGAAACTGAGTCCACGTCCACATTTGATGGTGGCTGAGAACAGGGGAAACTGGGTCCACGTCCACATTTGATGGTGGTGAGAACGGGAAACTGAGTCCACGTCCACATTGGATGGTGGGTGAGAACGGGGAAACTGAGTCCACGTCCACATTTGATGGTGGGTGAGAACAGGGGAAACTGAGTCCACGTCCACATTTGATGGTGGTTGAGAACGGGGAAAGGGAGTGCACGTCCTCATTTGATGGTGTGTGAGAACAGGGGAAACTGAGTCCATGTCCACATTTGACAGTGGTTGAGAACGGGGATACTGAGTCCACGTCCACATTTGATGGTGGGTGAGAACAGGAGGAAACTGAGTCCACGTCCACAATTGATGATGGGTGAGAACAGAGGAAACTGAGTCCACATCCACATTTGATGGTGGGCGAGAACAGGGGGAAACTGAGTCCACGTCCACATTTGATGGTAGGTGAGAACGGGTAAACTGAGTGCACGTCCACATTTGATGTTTGGTGAGAACGGGGAAACTGAATCCACGTCCACATTTGATGGTGGGTGAGAATGGGGAAACTGAGTCCACGTCCACATTTTCTGCTGGGTGAGAATGGGGAAACTGAGTCCACGTCCACATTTGATGGTGGGTGAGAACAGGAGGAAACTGAGTCCACGTCCACAATTGATGGTGGGTGAGAACAGAGGAACTCTGAGTCCACATCCACATTTGATGGTGGGCGTGAACAGGGGGAAACTGAGTCCACGTCCACATTTGATGGTGGGCAAGAACGGGAAACTGAGTCCAGGTCCACCTTTGATGGTGGGTGAGAATGGGGAAACTGAGTCACATCCACATTTGATGGTGGGTGAGAACGGGAAACTGAGTCCAAGTCCACATTTGATGGTTGGTGAGAACAGGGGAAACTGAGTCCACATCCTCATTTCATGGTGGATGAGAACAGGGGAAACTGAGTCCACGTTCACATTTGATGGTGGTGAGAATGGGGAAACTGAGTCCACATCACATTTGATGGTGGGTGAGAACAGGGGAAACTGAGTCCACGTCCACATTTGATGGTGGGTGAGAACGGGGGAAACTGAGTCCACGTCCACATTTGATGGTGGGCAAGAACGGGAAACTGAGTCCACGCCCACATTTGATGGTGGTGAGAACGGGAAACTGAGTCCACGTCCACATTTGATGGTGGGTGAGAACGGGAAACTGAGTCCACATCCACATTTGATGGTGGTGAGAACAGGGGAAACTGAGTCCACGCCCACATTTTATGGTGGGTGAGAACGGGAAACTGGGTCCACGTCCACATTTGATGGTGGGTGAGAACGGGAAACTGAGTCCACGTCCACATTTGATGGTGGGTGAGAATGGGGAAACTGAGTCCACGTCCACATTTGATGGTGAGTGAGAACAGGAGGAAACTGAGTCCACGTCCACATTTGATGGTGGGTGAGAACAGAGGAAACTGAGTCCACATCCACATTTGATGGTGGGTGAGAACAGGGGAAACTGAGTCCACGTCCACATTTGATGGTGGATGAGAACGGGAAACTGAGTCCACGCCCACATTTGATGGTGGGTGAAAACAGAGGAAACTGAGTCCACGTCCACATTTGATGGTGGGTAAGAATGGGGAAACTGAGTCCACGTCCACATTTGATGGTGTGTGAGAACGGGGAAACTGAGTCCACGTCCACATTTGATGGTGGCTGAGAACAGGGGAAACTGAGTCCACGTCCACATTTGATGGTGGGCAAGAATGGGGAAACTGGGTCCACGTCCACATTTGATGGTGGGTGAGAACGGGGAAACTGAGTCCACTTCCACATTTGATGGTGGGTGAGAACAGAGGGAAACTGAGTCCACATCCACATTTGATGGTGGCTGAGAACAGGGGGAAACTGGGTCCACGTCCACATTTGATGGTGGGTGAGAACGGGGAAACTGAGTCCACGTCCACATTTGATGTTTGGTGAGAACAGGGAAACTGAGTCCACGACCACATTTGATGGTGGGTGAGAACGGGGAAACTGAGTTCACGTCCCCATTTGATGGTTGGTGAGAACGGGGAAAGTGAGTGCACGTCCTCATTTGATGGTGGGTGAGAACAGGGGAAACTGAGTCCATGTCCACATTTGACAGTGGTTGAGAATGGGGATACTGAGTCCACGTCCACATTTGATGGTGGGTGAGAACAGGAGGAAACTGAGTCCACGTCCACAATTGATGGTGGTTGAGAACAGAGGGATACTGAGTCCACATCCACATTTGATGGTGGGCAAGAACGTGGAAACTGAGTCCACGTTCCCATTTGATGGTAGGTGAGAACGGGTAAACTGAGTGCACGTCCACATTTGATGTTTGGTGAGAACGGGGAAACTGAATCCACATCCACATTTGATGGTGGGTGAGAATGGGGAAACTGAGTCCACGTCCACATTTTCTGCTGGGTGAGAATGGGGAAACTGAGTCCACGTCCACATTTGATGGTGGGTGAGAACAGGAGGAAACTGAGTCCACGTCCACAATTGATGGTGGGTGAGAACAGAGGAACTCTGAGTCCACATCCACATTTGATGGTGGGCGTGAACAGGGGGAAACTGAGTCCACGTCCACATTTGACGGTGGGCAAGAACGGGGAAACTGAGTCCACGTCCACATTTGATGGTGGGTGAGAATGGGAAAGTGAGAGCACGTCCACATTTGATGGTGGGTGAGAACGGGGAAACTGCGTTCGCGTCCCCATTTGATGGTTGGTGAGAACGGGGAAAGTGAGTCCACATCCTCATTTGATGGTGGATGAGAACAGGGGAAACTGAGTCCACGTTCATATTTGACAGTGGTTGAGAATGGGGACACTGAGTCCACGTCCACATTTGATGGTGGGTGAGAACAGGAGGAAACTGAGTCCAGGTACACACTTGATGGTTGGTGAGAACAGGGGAAACTGAGTCCACGTCCACATTTGATGGTGGGCGAGAACAGGGGAAACTGGGTCCACGTCCACATTTGATGGTGAGTGAGAACGGGGAAACTGAGTCCACATCCACATTTGATGGTGGGTGAGAACGGGGAAACTGAGTCCACATCCACATTTGATGGTGGGCGAGAACAGGGGGAAAGTGAGTCCACGTCCACATTTGATGGTGGGCAAGAACGGGGAGACTGGGTCCACGTCCACATTTGATGGTGGGTGAGAACGGGGAAACTGAGTCCACGTCCATTTGATGGTGGGTGAGAATGGGAAACTGAGTCCACGTCCACATTTGATGGTGAGTGAGAACAGGAGGAAACTGAGTCCACGTCCACATTTGATGGTGGGTGAAAACAGAGGGAAACTGAGTCCACATCCACATTTGATGGTGGGCGAGAACAGCGGGAAACTGAGTCCACGTACACATTTGATGGTGGATGAGAACGGGGAAACTGAGTCCACGTCCATATTTGATGGTGGGTGAGAATGGGGAAAGTGAGTCCACGTCCACATTTGATGGTGGATGAGAACGGGAAACTGAGTCCACGTCCACATTTGATGTTGTGTGAGAACGGAGAAACTGAGTCCACATCCACATTTGATGGTGGGCGAGAACAGGGGGAAAATCAGTCCACGTCCACATTTGATGGTGGGCGAGAACGGGGAAACTGGGTCCACGTCCACATTTGATGGTGGGTGAGAAGAGGGAAACTGTGTCCACGTCCACATTTGATGGTGGGTGAGAAAGGGGAAACTGAGTCCACGTCCACATTTGATGGTGCGTGAGAACGGGTTAACTGAGTCCACGTCCACATTTGATGGTGGGTGAGAACTGGGGAAACTGAGTCCACGTCCACATTTGATTGTGAGTGAGAACAGGAGGAAACTGAGTCCACGTCCACATTTGATGGTGGGTGAAAACAGAGGGAAACTGAGTCCACATCCACATTTGATGGTGTGCGAGAACAGCGGGAAACTGAGTCCACGTACACATTTGATGGTGGATGAGAACGGGGAAACTGAGTCCACGTCCATATTTGATGGTTGGTCAGAATGGGGAAATTGAGTCCACGTCCACATTTGATGGTGGGTGAGAACAGAAGGAAACTGAGTCCATGTCCACATTTGATGGTGGTGAGAACAGAGGAAACTGAGTCCACATCCACATTTGATGGTGGGTGAGAACATGGGGAAACTGAGTCCACGTCCTCATTTGATGGTGAGCGAGACCACGTCAACATTTGACGGTTTCTGAGAACGGGGAAACACAGTCCACGCCCACATTTGATGGTGGGTGAGAAGAAGGGAAACTGAGTTACGTCCACATTTGATGGTGGGTGAGAACGGGGAAACTGAGTCCACGTCCACATTTGATGGTTGGTGAGAACAGGAGGAAACTGAGTCCACGTCCACATTTGATGGTGGGTGAGAACAGAGGGAAACTGAGTCCACATCCACATTTGATGGTGAGTGAGAACAGGGGAAACTGAGTCCACGTCCACATTTGATGGTGGGCAAGAACGGGAAACTGGTTCCACGTCCACATTTGATGGTGGGTGAGAACGGGGAAACTGAGTCCACGTCCACATTTGATGGTGGGTGAGAACAGGGAAACTGAGTTCACGTCCACATTTGATGGTGGGTGAGAATGGGGAAACTGAGTCCACGTCCACATTTGATGGTGGGTGACAACAGGAGGAAACTGAGTCCACATCCACATTTGATGGTGGGCAAGAACACGGGGAAACTGGGACCACATCCACGTTTGATGGTGGGCAAGAACGGGGAAATTGGGTCCATGTCCACGTTTGATGGTGCGCAAGGACGGGGAAACTGCGTCCACATCCACATTTGATGCTGGGTGAGTAAGGGGAAACTGAGTCGAACTCCACATTTGATGGTGGGTGAGAATGGGAAAACTGAGGGCACGTCCACATTTGATGGTTGGTGAGAACGGGGAAACTGAGTCCACGTCCACATTTGATGGTGGGTGAGAACAGGGGAAACTGAGTCCATGTCCACATTTGATGGTGGGTGTGAACGGGGAAACTGAGTCCACGTCCATATTTGATGGTGGGTGAGAACAGGAGGAAACTGAGTCCACGTCCACAATTGATGGTGGTTGAGAACAGAGGGATACTGAGTCCACATCCACATTTGATGGTGGGTCAGAACAGGGGGAAACTGAGTCCACGTCCACATTTGATGGTGGGTGAGAAAGGGAAACTGAGTCCACGTCCACATTTGATGGTGGTTGAGAACAGGAGGAAACTGAGTCCACGTCCACATTTGATGGTAGGTGAAAACAGAGGGAAACTGAGTCCACATCTACATTTGATGGTGGGCGAGAACAGCGGGAAACTGAGTCCACGTACACATTTGATGGTGGATGAGAACGCGGAAACTGAGTCCACGTCCATATTTGAAGGCAGGTGAAAACAGAGGGAAACTGAGTCCACATCCACATTTGATGGTGGGGAGAACGGGGAACCTGAGTCCAAGTCCATAGTTGATGGTGGGTGAGAACGGGGAAACTGAGTCCACGTCCATATTTGATGGTGGGTGGGAACAGGGGAAACTGAGTGCACGTCTACATTTGACAGTGGGTGAGAACAGGAGGAAACTGCGTCCACGTCCACATTTGATGGTGGGTGAGAACGGGGAAACTGAGTCCACGTCCACATTTGATGGTGGATGAGAACGGGGAAACCTAGTCCACATCCACATTTGATGGTGGGCGAGAATAGAGGGAACCTGAGTCCACGTCCACATTTGATGATAGGCAAGAACGGGAAAACTGGTTCCACGTCCACATTTGATGGTAGGTGAGAACCGGGAAAATGAGTCCACGACCACATTTGATGGTGGATGAGAAGAGGGAAACTGAGACCACGTCCACAATTGAAGGTGGGTGAATACAGAGGGAAACTGAGTCCACATCCACATTTGATGCTGGGTGAGAACGGGGAAACTGAGTCCACGTCCACATTTGATGGTGGGCGAGAACGGGGAAACTGGGTCCATGTCCACCTTTGATGGTGTGTGAGAATGGGGACACTGAGTCCAAGGCCACATTTGTTGGTGTGTGATAACAGGGGTAACTGATTCCACGTCCTCATTTGATGGTGTGTGAGAATAGAGGGAAACAGAGTCCACATCCACATTTGATGGTGGGCGAGAAGAGGGGAAACTGAGGCCACGTCCACGTTTGATGGTGGGTGAAAACGGGGAAACTGAGTCCATGTCCACATTTCATGGTGGGTGAGAACAGGGGAAAGTAAGTCCACGTCCACATTTGATGGATGGTGAGAACGGGGACACTGAGTCCACATCCACATTGAATGGTGGGCGAGAACATGGGGAACGTGATTCCACGTACACCTTTGATGGTGGGCAAGAGTGGGGAAACCGGGTCTACGTCCACATATGATGGTGGGTGAGAACGGGGAAGCTGAGTCCACGTCCACATTTGATGGTGGGTGAGCAGAGGAGGAAACTGAGTCCATGTGCACATTTCATGGTGGGCAAGAACGGGTAACTGGGTCCACGTCCACATTTGATGGTGGGTGAGAATGGGGAAACTGAGTCCACGTCCACATTTGATGGTGGGTGAGACGGGGAAACTGAGTCCACGTCCACATTTGATTGTGAATGAAAACGGGGAAACTGAGTCCACGTCCACATTTGATGGTGGGTGAGAACAGAGGGAAACTGAATCAACATCCACATTTGATGGTGGGCGAGAAAAGTGGGAAACTGGGTCCACGTTCCCATTTGATGTTGGACAAGAACGAGGAAACTGAGTCCACGTCCACATTTGATGGTGGGTGAGAACAGGGAAACTGAGTCCACGTCCACATTTGATGGTGGGTGAGAACAGGGAAACTGAGTCCACGTCCACATTTGATGGTTGGTGAGAACGGGGAAACTGAGTCCACATCCACATTTGATGGTGGGTGAGAACGGGAAACTGAGTCACGTCCACATTTGATGGTGAGAACAGGAGGAAACTGAGTCCACGCCCACATTTGATGGTGTGAGAACAGGGAAACTGAGTCCACATCCACATTTGATGGTGGGTGAGAACAGGGAAACTGAGTCCACGCACATTTGATGGTGGGCAAGAACGGGAAACTGAGTCCACGTCACATTTGATGGTGGGTGAGAAGGGGAAACTGAGTCCACGCCCACATTTGATGGTGGGTGAGAACAGAGGAAACTGAGTCCACGTCCATTTGATGGTGGTGAGAACAGGGAAACTGAGTCCACATCCACATTTGATGGTGGGTGAGAACAGGGAAACTGAGTCCATGTCCACATTTGATGGTAGGTGAAAACAGAGGAAACTGAGTCCACGTCCACATTTGATGGTGGGTGAGAATGGGGAAACTGAGTCCACGTCCACATTTGATGGTGGGTGAGAAGGGGAAACTGAGTCCATGTCCACATTTGATGGTGTGAGAACAGGGAAACTGAGTCCACATCCACATTTGATGGTGGTGAGAACAGAGGAAACTGAGTCCACATCCACATTTGATGGTGAGAACAGGGAAACTGAGTCCACGTCCACATTTGATGGTGGTGAGAACAGGGAAACTGAGTCCACATCCACATTTGATGGTGTGTGAGAACAGGGAAACTGAGTCCACGTTCACATTTGATGGTGTGTGAGAACAGGGAAACTGAGTCCACGTCCACATTTGATGGTGGGTGAGAACGGGAAACTGAGTCCACATCACATTTGATGGTGGGTGAGAACGGGAAACTGAGTCCACGTCCATTTGATGGTGGGTGAGAATGGGAAACTGAGTCCACATCCACATTTGATGGTGGGTGAGAAGGGGAAACTGAGTCCACGTCCACATTTGATGCTGTGTGAGAGCGGGAAACGGAGTCCACGTTCACATTTGATGGAGGCTGAGAACAGGGAAACTGAGTCCACGCCCACATTTGATGGTGGTTGAGAACGAGGAAACTGAGTCCACGCCCACATTTTATGGATAGTGAGAACAGGAGGAAACTGAGTCCACGTCCATATTTGATGATGGGTGAGAACAGAGGAAACTGAGTCCACATCCACATTTCATGGTGGGTGAGAACAGGGAAACTGAGTCCAGGTACACATTTGATGGGGGCAAGAACGGGAAACTGGGTCCACGCCCACATTTGATGGTGAGTGAGAACGGGAAACTGAGTCCACGCCCACATTTGACGGTGGGTGAGAACGAGGAAACTGAATCCACGTCCACATTTGATGATGGGTGAGAACAGGAGGAAACTGAGGCCACGTCCACATTTGATGCTGGGTGAGAACAGAGGAAACTGAGTCCATCCACATTTGATGGTGTGTGAGAACAGGGGAAACTGAGTCCACGTCCACATTTGATGGGGGGCAAGAACCGGGAATTGGGACCACGTTCACATCTGATGGTGGGCAGGGACGGGGAATGTGGGTCCATGTCCACACTTGATGGTGTGTGAGTAAGGGAATCTGAGTCCACGTCCACATTTGATGGTGGGTGAGAACGGGAAAACTGAGTCCACGTCCACAATTGATGGTGGGTGAGAACAGGGGAAACTGAGTCCATGTCCACATTTCATGTTGGGTGTGAACGGGGAAACTGAGTCCACGTCCATATTTGATGGTGGGTGAGAACGGGAAAACTGAGTCCACGTCCACAATTGATGGTGGGTGAGAACAGGGGAAACTGAGTCCATGTCCACATTTCATGTTGGGTGTGAACGGGGAAACTGAGTCCACGTCCATATTTGATGGTGGGTGAGAACAGGAGGAAACTGAATCCAAGTCCACATTTGATGGTCGCTGAGAATGGGCAAAATGAGTCCACATCCACATTTGATGGTGGGCGATTACAGGGGTAACTTAGTCCACATCCACATTTTATGGATAGTGAGAACAGGAGAAAACTGAGTTCACGTCCACATTTCATGCTGGTGAGAACGGGGAACCTGAGTCCACGTCCACATTTTATGGAGAGTGAGAACAGGAGGAAACTGAGTCCACGTCCACATTTGACGGTGGGTGAGAACAGAGGGAAACTGAGTCCACATCCACATTTGAAGGTGGTCGAGAACATGGGGAAACTGGGTACACGTACATATTTCATGGTGGGCAAGAACGGGGAAACTGGGTCCACGTACACATTTGATGGTGGATGAGAACGGGTAAACTGAGTCCACGTCCACATTTGTTGGTGGGTGAAAACAGGGAAACTGAGTCCATGTCCACGTTTGATGGTAGGTGCGAACAGGAGGAAACTGAGTCCACGTCCACAATTGATGGTGGGTGAGAACAGAGGGACACTTAGTCCACATCCACATTTGATGGTGGGCGAGAAAAGTGGGAAACTGGGTCCACGTCCACATTTGATGGTGGGCAAGAACAGGGGGAAACTGAGTCCACGTCCACATTTGATGGTGGGTGAGAATGGGGAAACTGAGTCCACGTCCACATTTGACGGTGGGTGAGAATGAGCAAAATGAGTCCACATCCACATTTGATGGTGGGCGAGTACAGGGGGAAACGGAGTCCACGTCCACATTTCATGCTGTGTGAGAGCGGGGAAACGGAGTCCACGTTCACATTTGATGGTGGCTGAGAACAGGGGAAACTGAGTGCACGTCCACATTTCATGGTGGGTGAGAACAGGAGGAAACTGAGTCCACGACCACATTTGATGGTGGGTGAGAACAGAGGGAAACTGAGTGCACGTCCACATTTGATGGTGAGTGAGAACGGGGAATCTGAGTCCACGTCCACATTTGATGGTGGGTGAGTACAGAGGGAAACTGAATCCACATCCACATTTCATGGTGGGTGAGAACACGGGGAAACTGGGACCACATCCACATTTGATGGTGGGCAAGAACGGGGAAATTGGGTCCACGTCCACATTTGATGGTGCGCAAGAACGGGGAAACTTGGTCCACTTCCACATGTGATGCTGGTTGAGTAAGGGGAAACTGGGTCCATGTCCACATTTGATGGTGTGTGAAAACAGGGTAAACTGATTCTACGTCCACATTTGATGGTGGGTGAGATGGGGAAACTCAGTGCACTTCCACATCTGATGGTGGGTGAGAACAGGAGGAAACAGTCCACGTCCACATTTGATGGTAGGTGAGAACTGATGGAAACTGAATCCACATTCACTTTTGATGGTGGTTGAGAATGGGGAAACTGAGTGAACGTCCACATTAGATGGTGGGTGAGAACAGGATGAAACTGAGTCCACGTCACATTCGATTGTGATTGAGAACAGGAGGAAATTGATCCCACGTTCACATTTGATGGTGGGTGAGAACAGAGGGAAACTGAGTCCACAAACACATTTGATGGTGGGTGAGAAAACGGGGAAACAGAGTCCACGTCCACATTTGATGGTGGGCAGGAATGGGGAAACTGGTTCCACGTCCACATTTGATGGTGGGTGAGAACCGGGAAACTGAGTTCTCGTCCACATTTGATAGTGGGTGAGAACAGGGGAAACTGAGTCAACTTCCACATTTGATGTTGGGTGAGAACGGGGATACTGAGTCCACATCCACATTTGATGGTGGATGAGAACTGGAGGAAAATGAGTCCACGTCCACATTTCATGTTGGGTGAGAAGAGAGGGAACCTGAGTACACATCGACATTTGATGGTGGGCCAAAACAGGGGGAACCTGAGGCCACGTCCACATTTGATGGTGGTGAGAACAGAGGAAACTGAGTCCACGTCCGCATTTGATGGTGGGTGAGAACGGGGAAACTGAGTCCACGTCCAGCTTTGTTGGTGGGTGAGAGCAGGGGAAACTGAGTCGAAGTCCATATTTAATGGTGGTTGAGTACAGGGGAAACTGAGTCCACGTTCACATTTGATGGTGAGCAAGAACGGGGAAACTGGGTCCACATCCACATTTGATGGTGGGTGAGAATGGGGAAAGTCAGTCCACGTCCACATTTGATGGTGGGTGAGAACAGGGGAAACTGAGTGCACGTCCACATTTGATGGTGGATTAGAACAGGGGAAACTGAGTCCACATCCAAAATTGATGTTGGGTGAGAACCGAGGGACAGTGAGTACACATCCACATTTTGGTGGGCGAGAACAGGGGGAAACTGAGTCCACGTCCACATTTGATGCTGTGTGAGAGCGGGGGAACGGAGTCCACCTTCACATTTGATGGTGGGTGGGAATGTGGAAAATGGGTCCACATCCACATTAGATGGTAGGCGAATACAGGGAGAAACTGAGTCCACGTCCACATTTGATGCTGTGTGAGAGCGGGGAAACGGAGTCCACCTTCACATTTGATGGTGGCTGAGTACAGGGGAAACTGAGTCCACGTCCTCATTTGATGGTGGGCAAGAATGGGGAAACTGGGTCCACGTACACATTTGATGGTGGGTGAGAACGGGGACACTGTTTCCACTTCCACATTTGATGGTGGGTGAGAACAGACGGACACTGATTCCTCATCCACATTTGTTGGTGGCTGAGAACAGGGGGAAACTGGGTCCACGTCCACATTTGATGGCGGGTGAGAACGGGGAAACTGAGTCCACGTCCACATTTGATGTTTGGTGAGAACAGGGAAACTGAGTCCACGACCACATTTGATGGTGGGTGAGAACGGGAAACTGAGTCCACGTCCACATTTGATGGTGGGTGGGAATGTGGAAAATGGGTCCACATCCACATTAGATGGTAGGCGAATACAGGGAGAAACTGAGTCCACGTCCACATTTGATGCTGTGTGAGAGCGGGGAAACAGAGTCCACCTTCACATTTCATGGTGGCTGAGTACAGGGGAAACTGAGTCCACGTCCTCATTTGATGGTGGGCAAGAATGGGGAAACTGGGTCCACGTACACATTTGATGGTGGGTGAGAACGGGGACACTGTTTCCACTTCCACATTTGATGGTGGGTGAGAACAGACGGACACTGATTCCTCATCCACATTTGTTGGTGGCTGAGAACAGGGGGAAACTGGGTCCACGTCCACATTTGATGGCGGGTGAGCACGGGGAAACTGAGTCCACGTCCACATTTGATGTTTGATGAGAACAGGGAAACTGAGTCCACGACCACATTTGATGGTGGGTGAGAAAGGGGAAACTGAGTTCGCGTCCCCATTTGATGGTTGGTGAGAACGGGGAAAGCGAGTGCACGTCCTCATTTGATGGTGTGTGAGAACAGGGGAAACTGAGTCCACGTCCACATTTGACAGTGGTTGAGAATGGGGATACTGAGTCCATGTCCACATTTGATGGTGGGTGAGAACAGGAGGAAACTGAGTCCACGTCCACAACTGATGATGAGTGAGAACAGAAGTATAATGATTCCACATCCACATTTGATGGTGGGCAAGAGCAGGGGGAAACTGTGTCCACGTTCCAATTTGATGGTAGGTGAGAACGGGTAAACTGAGTGCACGTCCACATTTGAGGTTTGGTGAGAACGGGGAAACTAAATCCACATCCACATTTGATGGTGGGTGAGAATGGGGAAACTGAGTCCACGTCCACATTTTCTGCTGGGTGAGAATGGGGAAACTGAGTCCACGTCCACATTTGGTGTTGGGTGAGAACAGGAGGAAACTGAGTCCACGTCCACTATTGATGGTGGGTGATAACAGAGGAACTCTGTGTCCACGTCCACATTTGATGGTGGGCGTGAACAGGGGGAAACTGAGTCCACGTCCACATTTGACGGTGGGCAAGAACGGGGCAACTGAGTCCAGGTCCACCTTTGATGGTGGGTGAGAATGGGGAAGTGAGAGCTCGTCCACATTTGATGGTGGGTGAGAACGGGGAAACTGCGTTCGCGTCCCCATTTGATGGTTGGTGAGAACAGGGAAAGTGAGTCCACATCCTCATTTCATGGTGGATGAGAACAGGGGAAACTGAGTCCACGGTCATATTTGACAGTGCTTGAGAATGGGGACACTGAGTCCACGTCCACATTTGATGGTGGGTGAGAACAGGAGGAAACTGAGTCCAGGTACACACTTGATCGTGGGCGAGAACACGGGGAAACTGGCACCACGTCCACATTTGATGGTGGGCAAGAACGGCGAAACTGGGTCCACGTCCACATTTGATGGTGAGTGAGAACGGGGAAACTGAGTCCACGTCCACATTTGATGGTGGGTGAGAACGGGGAAACTGCGTTCGCGTCCCCATTTGATGGTTGGTGAGAACAGGGAAAGTGAGTCCACATCCTCATTTCATGGTGGATGAGAACAGGGGAAACTGAGTCCACGGTCATATTTGACAGTGCTTGAGAATGGGGACACTGAGTCCACGTCCACATTTGATGGTGGGTGAGAACAGGAGGAAACTGAGTCCAGGTACACACTTGATCGTTGGCGAGAACACGGGGAAACTGGCACCACGTCCACATTTGATGGTGGGCAAGAACGGCGAAACTGGGTCCACGTCCACATTTGATGGTGAGTGAGAACGGGGAAACTGAGTCCACATCCACATTTGATGGTGGGTGAGAACGGGGAAACTGAGTCCACATCCACTTTTGATGGTGGGCGAGAACACGGGGAAAGTGAGTCCACGTCCACATTTGATGGTGGGTGAGAACGGGGAAACTGGGTCCACGTCCACATTTGATGGTGGGTGAGAACGGGGAAACTGAGTCCACGTCCACATTTGATGGTGGGTGAGTACGGGGAAACTGAGTCCACGTCCAAATTTGATTGTGAGTAAGAACAGGAGGAAACTGAGTCCACGTCCACATTTGATGGTGGGTGAAAAGAGAGGGAAACTGAGTCCACATCCACATTTGATGGTGGGCGAGAACAGCGGGAAACTGAGTCCACGTACACATTTGCTGGTGGATGAGAACGGGGAAACTGAGTCCACGTCCATATTTGATGGTGGGAGAGAATGGGGAAAGTGAGTCCACGTACACATTTCATGGTGGGGAGAACGGGGAACGTGAGTCCAGGTCCCCATTTGATGCTGTGTGAGAACGGAGAAACTGAGTCCACATCCACATTTGATGGTGGGCGAGAACAGGGGGAAAATCAGTCTACGTCCACATTTGATGGTGGGCGAGAACTGGGAAACTGGGTACACGTCCACATTTGATGGTGGGTGAGAAGAGGGCAACTGTGTTCACGTCCACATTTGATGGTGGGTGAGAAAGGGGAAACTGCGTCCACGTCCACATTTGATGGTGCGTGAGAACGGGTAAACTGAGTCCACGTCCACATTTGATGGAGGGTAAGAACGGGGAAACTGAGTCCACGTCCACATTTGATTGTGAGTGAGAACAGGAGGAACCTGAGTCCATGTCCACATTTGATGGTGGGTGAAAACAGAGGGAAACTGAGTCCACAACCACATTTGATGGTGTGCGAGAACAGCGGGAAACTGAGTCCACGTACACATTTCATGGTGGAGGAGAACGGGGAAACTGAGTCCACGTCCATATTTGATGGTTGGTCAGAATGGGGAAATTGAGTCCACGTCCACATTTGATGGTGGGTGAGAACAGAAGGAAACTGAGTCCATGTCCACATTTGATGGTAGGTGAGTACAGAGGGAAACTGAGCCCACATACATATTTCATGGTGGGCGAGAACATGGGGAAACGGCATCCACATCCACATTTGATGGTGGGCGAGACCACGTCCACATTTGACTGTTTGTGAGAACGGTGAAACTCAGTCCACGTCCACATTTGATGGTGGGTGAGAATAAGGGAAAATGAGTTACGTCCACATTTGATGGTGGGTGAGAACGGGGAAACTGAGTCCACGTCCACATTTTATGGATGATGAGAACAGGAGGAAACTGAGTCCACTTCCACATTTGCTGGTGGGTGAGAACAGAGGGAAACTGAGTCCACATCCACATTTGATGGTGAGTGAGAACAGCGGGAAACTGAGTCCACGTCCACCATTGATGGTGGGCAAGAACGGGGAAACTGGTTCCACGTCGACATTTGATGGTGGGTGAGAACGGGGCAACTGAGTCCGCGTCCACATTTGATGGTGGGTGAGAACAGGGGAATCTGAGTTATGTCCCCGTTTGATGGTGGGTGAGAATGGGGAAACTGAGTCCACGTCCACATATGATGGTGGGTGACAACAGGAGGAAACTGAGTCCACATCCACATTTGATGGTGGGCAAGAACACGGGGAAACTGGGACCACATCCACGTTTGATGGTGGGCAAGAACGGGGAAATTGGGTCCATGTCCACGTTTGATGGTGCGCAAGGACGGGGAAACTGCGTCCACATCCACATTTGATGCTGGGTGAGAACAGGGAAAGTGAGTCCACATCCACATTTGATGGTGGATGAGAACAGGGAAACTGAGTCCACGTTCATATTTGAGAGTGGTTGAGAACGGGACACTGAGTCCAAGGCCACATTTGTTGGTGTGTGATAACAGGGAAACTGAGTCCACGTCCACATTTGATGGTGTGTGAGAATAGAGGGAAACAGAGTCCACATCCACATTTGATGGTGGGCAAGAAGGGGAAACTGAGTCCACGTCCACATTTGATGGTGGGTGAGAATGGGAAAGTGAGTGCACGTCCACATTTGATGGTGGGTGAGAACAGGGAAACTGCGTTCGCGTCCCCATTTGATGGTTGGTGAGAACGGGGAAAGTGAGTCCACGTCCACATTTGATGGTGGGTGAGAACAGGAGGAAACTGAGTCCAGGTACACACTTGATCGTGGGCGAGAACACGGGGAAACTGGGACCACGTCCACATTTGATGGTGGGCAAGAACGGCGAAACTGGGTCCACGTCCACATTTGATGGTGAGTGAGAACGGGAAACTGAGTCCACATCCACATTTGATGGTGGGTGAGAACGGGGAAACTGAGTCCACATCCACATTTGATGGTGGGCGAGAACACGGGAAACTGAGTCCACGTCCACATTTGATGGTGGGCAAGAACGGGAAACTGGGTCCACGTCCACATTTGATGGTGGGTGAGAACGGGGAAACTGAGTCCACGTCCACATTTGATGGTGGGTGAGAACGGGAAACTGAGTCCACGTCCACATTTGATTGTGAGTGAGAACAGGAGGAAACTGAGTCCACGTCCACATTTGATGGTGGGTGAAAACAGAGGGAAACTGAGTCCACATCCACATTTGATGGTGGGCGAGAACAGCGGAAACTGAGTCCACGTACACATTTGATGGTGGATGAGAACGGGGAAACTGAGTCCACGTCCATATTTGATGGTGTGTGAGAACGCGGAAACTGAGTCCATGTCCACATTTGATGGTGGGTGAGAACAGGGGAAACTGAGTCCACGTTCATATTTGAGAGTGGTTGAGAACGGGGACACTGAGTCCACGACCACATGTGATGGTGTGTGGGAACAGGAGGAAACTGAGTCCAGGTACACACTTGATCGTGGGCGAGAACACGGGGAAACTGGGACCACGTCCACATTTGATGGTGGGCAAGACGGCGAAACTGGG
This sequence comes from Colobus guereza, assembly GCA_030247045.1. Taxonomy (NCBI): domain Eukaryota; kingdom Metazoa; phylum Chordata; class Mammalia; order Primates; family Cercopithecidae; genus Colobus; species Colobus guereza. The sequence continues at coordinate 21,318 of DAKLCV010002150.1, forward strand.
TCCAAGTCCACATTTGATGGTGAGTGAGAACGGGGAAGCTGAGTCCACTTCACATTTGATGGTGAGTGAGAACGGGAAACTGAGTCCACGCCACATTTGATTGTGGGTGAGAACGGGGAAACTGAGTCCACGTACACATTTGACGGTGGGTGAGAACAGACGGAAACGGAGCCCACATCCACATTTTATGGTGGGCGAGAACAGGGGGAAACTCAGTCCACGTCCACATTTGATGGTGGGCGAGAATGGGGAAACTGGGTCCACGTACATATTTGATGGTTGGTGAGAACGGGAAACTGAGTCCACGTACACATTTGATGGTGGATGAGAACGGGAAACTGAGTCCACGTCCATATTTGAAGGCAGGTGAAAACAGAGGGAAACTGAGTCCACATCCACATTTGATGGTGGGGAGAACGGGGAACCTGAGTCCAAGTCCACATTTGATGCTGTGTGAGAACGGAGAAACTGAGTCCACATCCACATTTGATGGTGGGCGAGAACAGGGGAAAATCAGTCCACGTCCACATTTGATGGTGGGCGAGAACTGGGAAACTGGGTCCACGCCCACATTTGATGGTGGGTGAGAAGAGGGAAACTGAGTTCACGCCCACATTTGATGGTGGGTGAGAAAGGGGAAACTGAGCCCACCTCCACATTTGATGGTGAGTGAGAACGGGAAACTGAGTCCACGTCCACATTTGATGGATGGTGAGAACGGGAAACTGAGTCCACGTCCACATTTGATTGTGGGTGAGAACGGGAACCTGAGTCCAAGTCCACATTTGATGGTGGGTGAAAACAGAGGAAACTGAGTCCACATCCACATTTGATGGTGTGAGAACAGGGAAACTGAGTCCACGTACACATTTGATGGTGGATGAGAACGGGAAACTGAGTCCACGTCCATATTTGATGGTAGGTGAGAACGGGAAATTGAGTCCACGCCACATTTGATGGTGGGTGAGAACAGAAGGAAACTGAGTCCATGTCCACATTTGATGGTAGGTGAAAACAGAGGAAACTGAGTCCACATCCATATTTGATGGTGGGCGAGAACATGGGGAAACTGGGTCCACATCCACATTTGATGGTGGGCGAGAACACGGGAAACTGGGTCCACGCCACATTTGATGGTTGGTGAGAACGGGAAACTGAGTCCACGCCCACATTTGATGGTGGGTGAGAACAGGGGAAACTGAGTTCACGCCCACATTTGATGGTGGGTGAGAACGGGAAACTGAGTCCACGCCCACATTTGATGGATGGTGAGAACGGGAAACTGAGTCCACTTCCACATTTGATGGTGGGTGAGAACAGAGGAAACTGAGTCCACATCCACATTTGATGGTGAGTGAGAACAGGAGGAAACTGAGTCCACGACCACATTTGATGGTGGGCAAGAACGGGGAAACTGGTTCCACGTCCACATTTGATGGTGGGTGAGAACGGGAAACTGAGTCCACGTCCACATTTGATGGTGGGTGAGAACAGGGAAACTGAGTCCATGTCCATATTTGATGGTGGGTGAGAATGGGGAAACTGAGTCCACGTCCACATATGATGGTGGGTGACAACAGGAGGAAACTGAGTCCACATCCACATTTGATGGTGGGCAAGAACACGGGGAAACTGGGACCACATCCACGTTTGATGGTGGGCAAGAACGGGGAAATTGGGTCCATGTCCACGTTTGATGGTGCGCAAGGACGGGGAAACTGCGTCCACATCCACATTTGATGCTGGGTGAGTAAGGGGAAACTGAGTCGAACTCCACATTTGATGGTGGGTGAGAATGGGAAAACTGAGGGCACGTCCACATTTGATGGTTGGTGAGAACGGGGAAACTGAGTCCACGTCCACATTTGATGGTGGGTGAGAACAGGGGAAACTGAGTCCATGTCCACATTTGATGGTGGGTGTGAACGGGGAAACTGAGTCCACGTCCATATTTGCTGGTGCGTGAGTACAGGAGGAAACTGAGTCCACGTCCACAATTGATGGTGGTTGAGAACAGCGGGATACTGAGTCCATATCCACATTTGATGGTGGGTCAAAACAGGAGGAAACTGAGTCTACGTCCACATTTGATGGTGGGTGAGAAAGGGGAAACTGAGTCCACGTCCACGTTTGATGGTGGTTGAGAACAGGAGGAAACTGATTCCATGTCCACCTTTGATGGTAGGTGAAAACAGAGGGAAACTGAGTCCACATCTACATTTGATGGTGGGCGAGAACAGCGGGAACCTGAGTCCACGTACACATTTGATGGTGGATGAGAACGCGGAAACTGAGTCCACGTCCATATTTGAAGGCAGGTGAAAACAGAGGGAAACTGAGTCCACATCCACATTTGATGGTGGGGAGAACGGGAAATTGGGTCCACGTCCACAATTGATGGTGGGTGAGAAAGGGAAACTGAGTCCACATCCATATTTGATGGTGGGCAAGAATGGGGAAACTGAGTCAATGTCCAGATTTTATTGTGATTGAGAACGGGAAACTGGGTCCATGTCCACATTTCATGGTGGGCAAGAATGGGGAAACTGAGTCCACGTCCACATTTGATGGTGGTGAGAACAGGAAACTGAGTCACATCCACATTTCATGGTGGGTGAGAACAGAGGAAACTGAGTCCACGACCACATTTGATGGTGGCAAGAACGGGAAATTGGGTCCACGTTCACATTTGATGGTGTGTGAGAATGGGGAAACTGAGTGCATGTCCACATTTGATGCTGGGTGAGAACGGGAAACTGGGACCACGTCCACATTTGATGTTGGACAACAACGAGGAAACTGGGTCCACGTCCACAATTGATGGTGGGTGAGAACAGAGGAAACTGAATCAACATCCACATTTGATGATAGGCAAGAACGGGAAATTGGGTCCACGTCCACATTTGATGCTGGGTGAGAACGGGACACTGAGTCCACATCCACATTTTATGGTGGGTGAGAACAGGAAACTGAGTCCATATCCACATTTGATGGTTGGTGAGAACGGGAAGCTGAGTCCACTTCCACATTTGATGCTGGGTGAGAACGGGAATCTGAGTCCACGCCCACCTTTGATGGTGGGTGAGAACGGGAAGCTGAGTCCACTTCCACATTTGATGTTGGACAACAACGAGGAAACTGGGTCCACGTACACATTTGATGGTAGGTGAAAACAGAGGAAACTGAGTCCGTCCACATTTGATGCTGGGTGAGAACAGGAAACTGAGTCCATGTCCACATTTCATGGTGGGTGAGAACAGGGGAAACTCAGTCCAG
>DAKLCV010002151.1:0-37055 GCA_030247045.1 Colobus guereza
AGGCTGGGTGGGCTCATACTCATGACAGAGAGCAGTGTGGGTTACTCCCAGGCCCCTGGACAACGAGCTTGGATAGTGGTAGTGACAGCAATGGGTGGGATGGGCCTGTGCTCTGGCTGTGGAATAGTGTCCAGGCAGGCAAGTCCCCAGGTCCCCTGAGGATGCCTGCAGGTGTGCAGTGGCCCTGCTCCTGGGGGTCAGGATTGCTGTCAGTGTCAGTGGCCCTGAGAAGGTGACTCTCACTTGTGAAGACTGCCCGCTTCAGCTCCCTTTGTTCTGGTGACAGCCTCCCTAGTGAATTGCACTGCCAGTTCCCGGAGTGTAGGACACTGTGTAGGCTAGAGTGATGGGGACCAGGCTACACTTGTGAGTTCAGCTGGTGCTGTGACTCTGCAGACCTCTGGATGGACATGAGGGAATGTTACTGGGGTCCAGAGATGTGGAGATGCAGGGGCTCTTGGGCCCCAGGGCATGATATCATCTGTTGGGGCTGGGCTCTCAAAATGGCACTGTGCCACAGCTGCCTGTGTCTGGGGTGGGTGCAAACGATCCAGTGCCAACTTCTTCTCTGGGATCTCTGGATCACGTGCACTCCAGACAGCTCCTAGAGTAGTCTCAGGGCCTGCGAGTGCCGAGAGACTCTCCCAGGGCTAGGATTGCTGGTGTCCATGGGGAGAATATGGACCACTGGGGCTCTCTTTCTTACCTTTTCACCAACCACACTGGAGAGTTTGTCCTGGCTTTGAGCTGATTCTGGCTGGGCTGCTGCTTCACTTTCCTTTCCTTCCATACCTCAGAGATTCCTTGTCACTGTGCTGCTGAATTCTAGTGCCCTCTTTCTTGCCCCATCCAAGGTATGATTATCTACTTGCTGTTTTGGTCTTTCTTTGTGGAGGACATAGTGCTTGGTGCCTCTAGTCAACAATCTTGAAGGCCACCTCCTAGCAATGAGAGGATAATATTCTCTGTGATGGCTTTAATATATGTATCCAAACTGCTTCTTTTCTAGGGAAGCACTTATTCCGAGAAATAAATGTTATATTGTGCAAAAATATATTAAAGGGTCAGTTGGTGATGTAATTTCAACAGTAGCACTGTGGAAAACGTGGCAGTTCCACAGGGTTGAGTTGGTTGGAATATATATTAGTCTCTGAGATTATGAACCCCATGTTTTGAACTTTTTGAGATTTCAAGTAGCCCATGTGTCGTAACTTAACATTCTTTCTTGGTCAAATCAGGCAAAGTGAAAAATAAAATCCAGCTTATATATTTTTAAATATCTTGATTCTATACTCTTTCAGTGACCAAGGGGAGGCCCTCCCTACTTTACACAAAAAGAAAACTCTATGAATGAGAATCTCTCCACACAAAGCAACTAAAATTGTGTCCAGATGGAGCAAAATGGTGACAGGTGGGCAAAGCACTCAATGGCTGTGGTAGGCGGAATACTGTCCCATCTGTCTCCTACCAAAGCTATCCATATTCTAACTCCTGGGTCCTGTGAATGTGTCACCTTGTAAGGCAAAGGGAATTGAGGTTTCATGTGAAATTAAGGCTGTTAATCAGCTGACTTTAAAATAGGAAGATTATCTTAGATTATCCAGGTGGGCTCAATGTGATCATGAGTCCAAAAAATGGAAGAGTGCCCAGCACTTTGGGAGGCCGAGGCAGGCGGATCACGAGGTCAGGAGATCGAGACCATCCTGGCTAACACGGTGAAACCCGTCTCTACTAAAAATACAAAACATTAGCCGGGCGAGGTGGCGGCGCCTGTGGTCCCAGCTACTCGGGAGGCTGAGGCAGGAGAATGGCGTGAACCCGGGAGGCGGAGATTGCAGTGAGCTGAGATCCGGCCACTGCACTCCAGCAGGCGACAGAGCAAGACTCCGTCTCAAAAAAAAAAAAAAAATGGAAGAGTGAGGAGAAGATGAATTCAGAATGATGGAATGTGAGGACTCAATGCTCCGTTGCTGGCTTTGCAAACGGATGAAGGAAGCTATGGTGCACAGGAGTAACCTGCCATTGTTGGGATAAAGGTGCAGTAAGAAAACTGCAGAGCTTCCAGAAGAAAGTTCAGCACTGCTGACACCTTGATGTTGGCCCATTGAGATCCAACTGAAACCTTCAACCTATAGAACTGTCAGATAATACATCTGTGTTGTTTTAAGCCACTAAGCTTGTTGTAATTTGTGATAGCAGCCATAGGAAGCCAATGCAGTGTTTTAAAAGATGGAAGAAAATGCTGACTTATTATGCCCAGTGAAAGTTGGGAACTAAAGGAATTCCCTGAATCTTGGCCAGGCATACATGTACAAACCCAGGAACTGGCCTTTGAAAAGGTTGTGGAAGAAATTGCCTTTAATCTGAGTGCAACTTTTGTCATTTAGATTTCTGATGAAGTGTGGTTGATGTGGGAATACATGATCGTGCAAATTTCCCATGTACTGCACCTTTATCTGGGAGAGACAAACCCCTACAAGGTTGCATGGAATAGGATAGTGCATTTTCCCAGTAAAAGGGAAGTAGCCTTCCCATACGCAGGATGAAGGGTTACAGTGCTAGACAAAAGCAATGGGTATGGTGAAAATTCCCGACCCTGCTGTAGGTCATTTTCCACTAAGAGCTCATCCAGATCGGATAGAAGGATACTGGAAACCAAACAGTAATCAAGTCATAACATGTAATATAAACTTATTTCTTTCTTTTTTTTTTTTTTTTTTGAGATGGAATCTTGCTCTGTCGCCCAGGCTGGAGTGCAGTGTTGTGATCTCGGCTCACTGCAGCCTCCACCTCGTGGGTTCAAGCGGTCCTGCTTCAGCCTCCTGAATAGCTGGGATTACAGGAGTCTGCCACTACGCCTGGCTAAATTTTTGTATTTTTAGAAGAGACAGGGTTTCACCATGTTGGCCAGAATGGTCTTGATCTCCTGACCTCATGATCCACCCACCTTGGCCTCCCAAAGTGCTGGGATTACAGGTGTGAGTCAACTTGTCCAGCTGGTAATATAAACTTTTAAAAGAGGTTTTGTGCTTGTTGATTTTGCTTTATCTTTATTGAGGTTCCAATAAAAATCCCTGTGAGAAAAAGAAAGAGAGGAAAGGGAGAAAGGGAGAGGGAAAGAGAAAAGAACACAAAACATCCAGAAAACAACAGGCTTCAGTCCTTTTTGGTGTAGTGCTCTCAATTCTTGGTTGATGCCCCAGAGGCAGGCAGCAGTGTCGGCTATTTAAACATCTCCCAACATGGATTTCTGTTTTGAGGCAAAAGTCCCAACAGGAGCCATTTGGACGTGCACAGATCTCCTTGAATTTGCCCTGGCTGCACGCAGAAGAGCGTTATTGTAACCATTAATCAGTCTTTATTACTTTGTATTGAATTACATGGACGTAGGGGCAGTGCCTGAGGATAATCTTTTGTGGATTTTGTGTGTGTGTGTGTTATCTGATTTCTTAAACACTTAAAATCTGCTGTCATACAAAAATTTGGATTTTTGGTGTTCTTGAAAAATCTGAGAATATTGGGTGCACCTACATGACAAAAGACTGGATGTGAATAGCCGCTCCCTTTACAAGTTCTAGAGCATGCACGTTTCAGTTTATTTATTCCTTATTATCTCCTAACACTGATGGGAGAGATCAGCCTTTTAAAAATATAACGTCTTATATTATGGATTTTCTGGAGCGAAAGAGAAGAAAATCTCTTTGGCTGCTCTCTTTTATTTCTACACACACACATACACACACTATATGATAGGTTACAACAGGTGTATCTTTCAAAAGTAGAACTGAAATATAGACCTAAAAGATCATATACTTTATGAAAATTGTTAGAGAGGATTTTTTCTGTGGAAGGAACAATATTCTTATGTGTTTAACACACAGATATATATATGTGCCAGTACTTGTTACACCCTGTGACTTCACTCACTTATATCTCTGGCACTGGTCTTTGAGGTTGCAAGTTTCTCTAGAAACTATTGCATATATTAGGGTGAAACATTCAAGGTCTTCTTAAAGGCTCAAAAACTATACTTGTTGAAAACATTTAATAGTATTTCATTTATGTCCTAAGATATCACTACCCTGGGGATAGGCCACCCATATTGAGATGTTTAGTTTGAAAAGTGTTTTAATTCTGAGCAGTCTTTGTATGTAACACAGAGCACCTTTTCCATGACAACTTCTTGACAATAAGAGAGGTATAAAACCAGCACTTTTTTTTCTATTCTGGAACACAAAAGCCAATTCTAGAATAGCTTTCAATCAGTACAGCGATTTTAATATACATTCAGTAAATGCCTATTGAGTTGAACTGAAATCCAAATGCATTAGATTCAAGTTAACTTTTCAGTGGTCACAAAGCACTTCACAATTGATGTGAAGACCAAATACATGCAGCATCGTATTTCTATCTATAAGGCGAATTGTGAAGTAATTAAAGGTTATGCTTTTTAAAAGACAATGATAATTCTAAGTGTTGAGCACTTGGTAGAAACAAGCTGAAATCTGAGTTTTTTGAGCCCTGAACTTCCTGTCTCTTCCTTTTATCTGTAACTAGTCAAATACTATGTATATAGAGCTCATTGGCCTTGGGCTAAAATTGGCCCTTTGCAGCTGGAAGAGTCATAAGGGATTAGTATAGTGTAGAGGATGAACCAGTGACCTGTCTTGTGATATGTGATAAATCACTCTTGAACATCCTTCTGTTGTAGTACTTCCAGAATCTGCTTTAAGCCTTGGCTTATAATAGGTATTCAGTAAATGATTGTGGAATAATTGATTAAAATACAGCTATGTTCTATCTTATAACATGTTTGTGCGGAAATTTGTTGTTACTCTTAGTTCACAGGTCTTTGAATCATGTGTACTATTTTACTATACTGGACTCTATTGAGCATTTTATTTTCAAACCACTTTTCAGAAAACGTAGTACAGAACTACCATTTGACCCAGTAATCTCATTACTGGGTATATACTCAAAGGAAAATAAATTAGTCTTGTAAAAAGACGTAAATTTGTTATGTTCAACACAGCGGTATTCACAATAGCAAATGTATAGAATCAAACTAGGTGTTCATCAACAGTGGATTGAATAAAGAAAATGTAGTACATATATATCATGGAGTACTATGCAGCCAGAAAAAGAACAAAATTGTGTGCTTTGCAGCAACATGGATGCAACTGGAGGACTTTATTCTAAGCAAATTAGCTCAGGAACGGAAAGCCAAATGCCACATATTCTCAGTTATAAGTGGGAGCTGAGCAATGAGTGCACATGGACATAAAAATGGGAACAACAGAGATTGGGTCCTATCAGGAGGGGAGGGAGAGGGAGTAAGGTCTGAAAAGCTACTCTTTGGGTACACCCTACCTGGGTGACAGAGTTATTCATACCCCAAACCTCAATATCACACAAGATACCAATGTAACAAATCTGCACATGCACTCCCTGAATCTAAAATAAAGGTTGAAATTCTTTTAAAACATTCAAATTACAAAGGACTTTGTAAAATTATGATGTACCATTGTTCATTTGCAAGAATTCAGGTAACATTAGGGATTTCAAAAATATTTTGTTTTTATTTGTTCTTTGCTTGTAAACCTTGTGTATTGCATATTGTGGACACAATGTCTTTTCAGCTATTTGCTTTAGGAACAAAGGTTAGAGTTACACTGAACATCAAAGCCTATCTTATCTAGTCCCTTACCTTAAGGATGAGGAAATAAGCTGAGGGAAAGGAAGAAACTTGCCCAAGATCACCCAATGATCGAGTGATGAAGGTGATAGGGACAGCACTAAGGCTTGGTATTCTGAGCCTCATTCTGTTTTCCACTCTTGCCCCTCTCTGTGTCCTCCTTTCCTCTAGCCTTCTATAAAAGTTTGCAGTTCTGCTGCAAAGTCTACCTAAGGACATCCAGAGGAGACACCACCTTTCATTAGACTGCGTTCTTTAGTACCTGTGTTCTCTTCCCCAGTCTTGTTGTATCCCATTTTGACTGTAAGTAGTGCTTCTGCCTGTGGTGTTCTATCCAATTAGTTTTTCTATTTTGATTGAGTGACAGTGAAAACAAAAAATTGTTTATCCAAATTTGGAACTTTTAAACCTTGATTAAAAGCGTTGATTTTCTGGGGCTATAGATATAAGACACATATTTTAAAATATTTTTAACTGATTAAAAAGTCAAACCCATGTATTTAACCAGGGTGACTGTTTAACAAGTACCAGTCAGATAGGTCTTCAGTAATGCCACAGGGATAACAATCTCACAAGTCAGTCCCCGATGTTGGGTGCTACTGAGCTCCTATAATTGGATATGGTATCACCTTTTATCAGGCTTTAGAAAGTCACACAAAGAAACAGCACAACAGAACCCTAGGGTGGGATGTACAGGAAAGCCGGGATATTAAAAGAACTGACGCTTACTCCACTGTTGGGAAAAACCTTCAGTTTTCAGGGCCTTAATTTTTCCTCTATAAAACAGCAAAAATAGGAGCGGTGGCTCAAGCCTGTAATCCCAGCACTTTGGGAGGCCGAGACGGGCGGATCACAAGGTCAGGCGATCGAGACCATCCTGGCTAACACAGTGAAACCCGTCTCTACTAAAATACAAAAAACTAGCCGGGCGAGATGGCGGGCGCCTGTAGTCCCAGCTACTCGGGAGGCTGAGGCAGGACAATGGCGTGAACCCGGGAGACGGAGCTTGCAGTGAGCTGAGATCCGGCCACTGCACTCCAGCCTGGGCGACAGAACGAGACTCTGTCTCAAAAAAAAAAAAAAAAAACAGCAAAAATAGAAGCAATAAGTTGCTTATTCATCCTTGAATACACAAGTTCTGTACTTTCCAAAAAATTTTCGCATCTATTTTGGGTGTCTGGTAACCCCCTTGGGCAAATCCAAGAAGCCCTATACACACTTCTCCAAAGCATGTCTGTGCAAGGGACCTTATACTTGTGATTAATGTTTGCTTGCTGAATGCAGTAGGCTATGCTCTGGTGTGGGGTCATCCCTGGTCCCTGTGTTTAAGTTCTACATTACAAGACTAGATTCTGAGAAGGAAGAGGGAAAGCTAGGGATTGAGATGGAGCCTTAAGAGGAAAAGTCAAGCCCCAGGGACCAACAGTACTGGGGAGCAATAAGTTAAAGATTTCTTAGACTGTAGTCATATTTTCAAACACACTTCTTCCACCAATCCCTTCTGTCTGAGCCTACCACAGCTTTGGAATAGGTCTTATGCCAGTGTCTTAGGATAAATAACTTTTGCTAAAAGAATCTGGAGGAGTTTGGGGGACCAAGATTTAGTAGAGTAATGCCTGGTTTTTAATTTTTGAGGTCTAGTAACTGCTAGTAAACTTGCCTAATTTAGAGATGGAAAAAGAGGGTTTCTTTTATTTTTTTTGTGAGACGGAGTCTGGCTCTGTCACCCAGGCTGGAGTGCAGTGGCCGGATCTCAGCTCACTGCAAGCTCCGCCTCCCAGGTTCACATCATTCTCCTGCCTCAGCCTCCAGAGTAGCTGGGACTACAGGCGCCCGCCACCTTGCCCGCTAGTTTTTGTATTTTTTAGTACAGACGGGTTTCGCTGTGTTAGCCAGGATGGTCTTGATCTCTGACCTTGTGATCCACCGTCTCGGCCTCCCAAAGTGCTGGGATTACAGGCCAGCCACTGGCCAAGAGGGTTTCAAGACTTGAAACACCATTGACTTCATTTAAGTGAGTTGCTATGGAGAATTAATGAATTAGGTGACTGCAGGCTCCTCAGCCAATGTGTCTTTCAGATTTCCTATGAGATCCCTATCTGGTCATAGATGATGGTGATTTCTCCTTGAGTACCGAATCCCTGTAAGGTGTTAGGCACTCCATTCTTACCAAGTTTATTTTGTTACCTGGTAGAACTTGGCTCATAAAGAAGAAAATGATGAAGAGGAGGACAGGAATCCTCATGGCTGAAGAAAGAAGAAAGTTTGGCTTCATTTCCAAAAGGCAGAAAATTTCCGTCTGTGGCTCTCTAGCACCGTGGAATGTCTCTGTTTGGATAATAAGAGCCTTTCTGTACCTCATTACGGATATTCATAGATAGAGGTGTTCTATGCATGCAAAATTGCTTTTATGGGAGGACTGATGTGGGTGCACAGTTTTGGCCAGAGAACCTTGTTAAGTGGGAACATAAGCTACAAACATTTTGGCAAAATATGCATGTTTATGAACAAACAACTATTTATATTGTTACAATAAATTAGATTGTGTTGAGAAGGCAGTTGCTTTCGTTGATGACCAGACATTTTGTTAGTGAACACTTCCCAGACTTTACTAGCCCTGCTAAGAATTAATCACCACACATGCTCCTGGTCTGAAACCCCAAAGTGTTTTGTTTATGTTACAGTGCTTACTGCCTTGTATGTTAGGTTAGTGAATGTATATTTGCCTCTTCCACTACTGTATGAGCTTCTTGCTTGCTAGGACAAGGCTATATTCCTCAGAGCAGAGGAGGAGTTGAATCTTATGGCCATTTATTCTCAAATCCTCTTCACCAAGTGGAACAAAACAGAATAGCAAAAGACCACTGCAGATGGAAGCAGGAGGTCTGGATTTGGGTTCTAGATCTCTAGATCTATTACTAACTGGAGGTATGGATATAGTCAGGAAAATTGTCTTCCTTGGGTGTTTCCTTAATAGCACCTATAAAGGTTGAGATCTGTTGGAACTAGATCAGGGATTCTCAATCATTACTATGCATAAAATCAACTGGGAGAGTTGCTTTGCAATACAGATGCTTAGTTCCATCTCATGATATTTTTACTGTTTTTAAAATTGATCTAGTATTTTCATTAAATAATGTAAACTTTCTTAGTCTACATCTAATAAAACTCCCACTGGCATACAAATACATTGAATGATATTAGCAGCAGAATCTTTAAATAAAGTAACCATACACAATTATTAAACCACTTTTTTCATTACTTATTATTTCATGCTGTTTGTCACCATGGTCATCATAATGAGCATCATCCTACATTGCTGAACACCCATTATGAACCATATGGCATAAACATTTTTCCTAATCGTAAGGAGCATACATTCTCTATATGCATATGAAACTAATGTCTGAACAAAGTGGCTTAAACAAGGCAGAAGTTTATTTCTTTCTCACTTAAATCTATAGCTACACCTATCATGGCTGGTACAGATGCTTGCCAAATTCATTAGGGATGCAGGCCCCTTCCAGCTGTCTGCTCTGCTATACTTTAGAAGAGGCTCCAGTTTGGCTGCTAAATGCCCAGCTATCATTTTTTAACTCCAGGCAGCAGGAAAGTAAATAGCCAAGAGAGAAAAACAAGGGAACATCTACCCTTCCTTTAAAATTTTTTAACCAACCTCCTCTATTTTTTTTATTTAACCCAAATTGTTGAGCTATTATTACATTTAAAAAGCTGTACATGTTTAAGGTATGCATCTCAGTGAGTCTGGGAATAAGTATACATCATGAACACATCACTATCCTTAAGATTATAAACATATCCTTCCTCCCAAAGTCCCCCATTATTATTATTATTATTATTGGTAAGAAATTTTGGTGTAAGAACACAAAATCCACCCTTTTAGCAAATTTTAAGTATGCAATACAGTGTTCTTAGCTATAAGCACTATGCTATATTCCTCAGAGCAGAGGAGGAGTTGAATCTTATGGCCATTTATTCTCAAATCCTCTTCACCAAGTGGAACAAAACAGAATAGCAAAAGACCACTGCAGATGGAAGCAGGAGGTCTGGATTTGGGTTCTAGATCTCTAGATCTATTACTAACTGGAGGTATGGATATAGTCAGGAAAATTGTCTTCCTTGGGTGTTTCCTTAATAGCACCTATAAAGGTTGAGATCTGTTGGAACTAGATCAGGGATTCTCAATCATTACTATGCATAAAATCAACTGGGAGAGTTGCTTTGCAATACAGATGCTTAGTTCCATCTCATGATATTTTTACTGTTTTTAAAATTGATCTAGTATTTTCATTAAATAATGTAAACTTTCTTAGTCTACATCTAATAAAACTCCCACTGGCATACAAATACATTGAATGATATTAGCAGCAGAATCTTTAAATAAAGTAACCATACACAATTATTAAACCACTTTTTCATTACTTATTATTTCATGCTGTTTGTCACCATGGTCATCATAATGAGCATCATCCTACATTGCTGAACACCCATTATGAACCATATGGCATAAACATTTTTCCTAATCGTAAGGAGCATACATTCTCTATATGCATATGAAACTAATGTCTGAACAAAGTGGCTTAAACAAGGCAGAAGTTTATTTCTTTCTCACTTAAATCTATAGCTACCTATCATGGCTGGTACAGATGCTTGCCAAATTCATTAGGGATGCAGGCCCCTTCCAGCTGTCTGCTCTGCTATACTTTAGAAGAGGCTCCAGTTTGGCTGCTAAATGCCCAGCTATCATTTTTAACTCCAGGCAGCAGGAAAGTAAATAGCCAAGAGAGAAAAACAAGGAACATCTACCCTTCCTTTAAATTTTTAACCAACCTCCTCTATTTTTTTTATTTAACCCAAATTGTTGAGCTATTATTACATTTAAAAAGCTGTACATGTTTAAGGTATGCATCTCAGTGAGTCTGGGAATAAGTATACATCATGAACACATCACTATCCTTAAGATTATAAACATATCCTTCCTCCCAAAGTCCCCCATTATTATTATTATTATTATTATTGGTAAGAAATTTTGGTAAGAACACAAAATCCACCCTTTTAGCAAATTTTAAGTATGCAATACAGTGTTCTTAGCTATAAGCACTATGCTGTAAATGAGACCTCCAGAACTTACTTATATGATATATCTGAAACTTTGTGCTCTAACCACATCTACCCATTTCCCCTGCACCACGGTCCCTGGCAACCACCGTTCTACTCTTTGCTTTTGTGAGTTTGTCTGTTTTAGATTTCAAATACAAGTGAAATTATATAGTAATTGTCATTCTGTGGCTGGCCTATTTCATATAACGTAATACCCTCGAAGTCCACCCATGTTGTCAGAAATGACAGGGTTTCATTATCATGTAACACTGAATAATATTCCAATGCATATGTGTATTACCCATTTATCCTGATACTCTCCCTCCACCTGCCTCCCAACAGGCCCCAGTGTGTGTTGTTCCCCTCTCAGTATCCATGTGTTCTCATTGTTCTGCTTCCACTTATCAGTGAGAACATGCAGTGTTTGGTTTTCTGTTCCCAGGCTAGTTTGTTGAGGATAATGGCTTCTAGCTCCACCTATGTCCCTGCAAAGGACATGATCTCATTTCTTTTATGGCTGCATAGTATTTTATGGTGTATATGTACCACATTTTCTTTATCCAGTCTATCATTGATGGACATTTGGGTTGATTCCATGTCTTTGCTGCTGTGACTAGTGCTGCAATGAACATGTGTGTGCATGTATCTTTATAACAGAATGATTTATATTCCTTGGAGTATATACACAGTAATGAGATTGCTGGGTCAACTGATATTTCTGGTTCTAGGTCTTTGAGGAATCACCATACTGTCTTCCACAATGGTTGAACTAATTTACATTCCACCAACAGTGTAAAAGTGTTCCTATATCTCAACAGCCTCATCAGCAGGTAGTTTTATTTAAAATTTTTGAGAAACCTTCATACTATTATCCAAAATGGCCATAGTACTTTGTATTTCCACCACGAGTATACAAGGGTTATCTTTCATCCACATCCTCACTAATACTTGCTATTCATCTTTTCGATAACAGCTATTCTAAGAGGTGTCAGGTGACATTTCATGGTGGTTTTATTTGCATCCCCTGACAATTAGAGATGGTAAGAAGTTTGTCATATATTTGTTGGACATTTGTAGCTCTTCTTCTGGGAAATGTCTATTCAGATCTTCACCTATTTAAAAAGATTTCAACTTTTATTATAGTTTCAGTGAATGCATGTGCAGGGTTTCACATTGGCACATTGTGTAATGCTGAGGCTTGGAGTATGAATGATTTTGTAACCCAGGTAGAAAACGTAGTATTTCATGGTGTATATGTTTTTCAGGTCTTGGTCCCCACCTTCCCTTCCCTTCTAGTAGTCCCCAGTATCTGCTGTTCCCATCTTTACATCCATGTGTAATCAGTGCTTTGTTCTTACTTATAACTAAGAACATGTGGTATTTGGTTTCTTCTTCCTGCAATATTTTAGAATAATGGCCTCTAACTGCATCCATGTTGGTAAAGGACATAATTTTTTAATGGTTGCATAGTATTTTATGGTGTACATATACTACATTTCTCTATCCAATGATAAAGAAAATATTCATGTCTTTGCTATCGCAAATAATGCTATAATAAATATAAGAGTGCACATGTCTTTATGGTAGAACAATTTATTTTCTTTTGGATACAAGGGTCAGTCCCCATGGCTGCTGTCAAGGGCTAGCGTTGAGTGCCTACAGCTTTTCCAGGCTCAGGGTGCAAGGTGTCAGTGGATCAATCATTCTGGGGTCTGGAGGATGGTGGCTGTCTTCTCAGAGCTCCACTAGGCAGTGCCCCAGTGAGGACTCTGTGGGGCTCCTACCCCATATTCTCCCTCTACACTGCTGTAGTAGACATTTGCCATGAGGTCTCCACCCCAGCAGGCTTCTACTGGACATACAGGCTTTTCCATACATCTTTTGAAATCCAGGTGAAGGCTTCTGATATGGTTTGGCTCTGTGCCCCGCCCAAATCTCACCTCCAATTGTACTCCCACAATTCCGACATGTTGTGGGGGACCCGTGGGAAATAATTGAATCATGGGGCAGTTTCTCCCATATCATTCTTGTGGTAGTGAATAAGTCTTGCGACTTCTGATGCTTTGATAAGGCGAAACCAGTTTTCCTTGGCTGCCATTCTCTCACTTGCCTGCTGTGATGTAAGACATGCCTTCGCCTTCTGCCTCCCCAGCCATGTGGAACTGTAAGTCCAACTAAACTTCTTTCTTTTGTAAATTGCCTAGTCAGCAGCGCACTCCTGTACTTTGTGCAACTGCAGGTTTAATATCCCATGGAAATTGCCAAGGCTTATGGCTTGCACCCTCAAAGCAGTGACCCAAACTGTGTCTGGGACCCTTTAGCCATGGCTGCAGCTGGAGTGGTTGGGAGTTAGAATGTTGTGAGTACTGTCCTGCGCTTGCCCGGGGTGGTGCAGCCCCCCAGCCCACAAAACCAGTCTTTCTTTATAGGCCTCCAGACCTTTGAAGGAGGGGCTGCCACCAGCCAAGGTCTCTGAAATGCCTTTCAGGCCCTTTCTTCTTTGTCTTCTATTAGCATTTGCTTTCCTTTTAGTTATGCAAATGTCTTCAGCCTGCTTGAATTTCAGAGGATACCAATGGCCTTACAAGTACCATATGACCCCTAACACTTCCTGACTTCATTTCTGCAATATATTTTATTTTTTGCATCATCATGAACATTGAAACTTTTGTGTCTGTTCACTTTCCATTTGTTTTCAAGTGCAGTTGACTTCCAAATAATTTTAGAATATAGAGTCTCCACAAGACTCTAGTTTGTCTAGTTTCTTGCTGTACACCATGACTGCGAATGCTTTCTAGTACATATAATACACTCAAAAGTACTAATTGTTATGCCCAGACCATTTATTCCCCCGAATAAGACCACCAGAGTCCAGAGTCAAAGCCAAGCGGCAAGGATCTTTCATGCAGTTCGAACTTGGTCCTCCATTTCTCAACATACAAGAGGGCCCCGACAATCGCGGCGCCGCTTTTATAGCCCAATGAAAATAGGATTTGTAAGGTTACAGAGGAACAGGGAAAAGGGAATTTTTTTAGGTTACAGCATTACAATTGGTTAACATATTGTTATACATTGTAGTCATCTATTGTTCCTGTGCTTTCAGTAAAACTACAAACGGCGGTGCCCTTATCGGGATTTCCCAGGATTTCCAAGCCGAGATATATGGAGAAATGTATTTGCACTGGGCCGTGTTGCACTGGGCCCAGGAAATTGAGAGATATATGGTGTCTGTATTTGCACCTGGGCCGTGTTTGTACTGGGCTCAGGAAATTGAGAATATGGTGTCAAGCTGAATGTATTTGCTGGGCCCAGGACTGAGGAATGTGCCTGATTTTTTCATTCCCCTTTTCTTAGGCACCTCTAGAGCCAATCTTGGGTCTTATAGTTCTGATTCTGCTTCAGCGTCTACAGGTTGGTATTGGGCTCTGAGGACCATGAGCTGTACGGTGTCGAACCTTTCTCTGACAAACTGCAAAATTGTTAATAACAAGGTTCTACAGTAAACAGAAATAGTAGACTTAGCAGGGGTCCAAGGAAGGGGCTAACAGAGAAAACATAGAGGAATTCTACCATTGTTACAAAGTAATAGAATATTACAAAGTAATTGGGGCAGGATGAGATCACAGTATGTTGTTAAAATTAAAATTAAAATTGCTAATGAAATCTTGGGCACGTATAGTCATTGATAACATTTTATCAGGAAATAGGGTTTGAGAGCAGACAACCTGACTGACCAAAATTTATTAGGTAGGAATTTCCTCATCCTAATAAGCCTGAGAGCACTACAGGAGGCCAGCTTATTTCATCCCTTCGGCTTCAACTGTAAAAAGGCGGTACGCCAAAGAGGTCGAGTAGGCCTACTACCCTTAGAGCGCATTCTCCTTCTCAGGATATTCCTTGCTGAGAAAAAGAATTCAGCGACATCTCCCTATTGTGTGCAAAAAGGAGAAGAGATACGGCTCTGTCCTCAGCTCACCGGGCGGCCAGTTCAAGGTTACCTCCCTTGTTTCCTGAACACCGTTGTTATCTTGTTCTCTTTTAAGATGCCCAGATTTCATATTGTTCAAACACACGTGCTCTACAAACAATTTGTGCAGTTAAGACAATCATCACAGGGTCCTGAGGTGACTTCCAAATAATTTTAGAATATAGAGTCTCCACAAGACTCTAGTTTGTCTGGTTTCTTGCTGTACACCATGACTGCGAATGCTTTCTAGTACATATAATACACTCAAAAGTACTAATTGTTATGCCCAGACCATTTATTCCCCAATAAGACCACCAGAGTCCAGAGTCAAAGCCAAGCGGCAAGGATCTTTCATGCAAGTTCGAACTTGGTCCCTCCATTCTCAACATACAAGAGGGCCCCGAATAATGCGGCGCCGCTTTTATAGCCCAATGAAAATAGGATTTGTAAGGTTACAGAGGAACAGGGAAAAGGGAATTTTTAGGTTACAGCATTACAATTGGTTAACATATTAAGTTATACATTTAGCAGTCATCTATTGTTCCGTGCTTTCAGTAAAACTACAAACGGCGGGCGCTTTATCGGGATTTCCCAGGATTTCCCAAGCCGAGATATATGGAGAAATGTATTTGCACTGGGCCGTGTTTGCACTGGGCCCAGGAAATTGAGATATATGGTGTCTGTATTTGCACTGGGCCGTGTTTGTACTGGGCTCAGGAAATTGAGAGATATATGGTGTCTGTATTTGCACCTGGGCCGTGTTTGTACTGGGCTCAGGAAATTGAGAATATGGTGTCAAGCTGAATGTATTTGCTGGGCCCAGGACTGAGGAATGTGCCTGATTTTCTATTCCCCTTTCTTAGGCACCTCTAGAGCCAATCTTGGGTCTTATAGTTCTGATTCTGCTTCAGCGTCTACAGGTTGGTATTGGGCTCTGAGGACCATGAGCTGTACGGTGTCGAACCTTTCTCTGACAAACTGCAAAATTCTGTTAATAACACAAGGTTCTACAGTAAACAGAAATAGTAGACTTAGCAGGGGTCCAAGGAAGGGGCTAACAGAGAAAACATAGAGGAATTCTACCATTGTTACAAAGTAATAGAATATTACAAAGTAATTGGGGCAGGATGAGATCACAGTATGTTGTTAAAATTAAAATTAAAATTGCTAATGAAATCTTGGGCATAGTCATTGATAACATTTTATCAGGAAATAGGGTTTGAGAGCAGACAACCTGACTGACCAAAATTTATTAGGTAGGAATTTCCTCATCCTAATAAGCCTGAGAGCACTACAGGAGGCCGGGGCTTATTTCATCCCTTCGCTTCAACTGTAAAGGCGGCACGCCCAAGGGGTCGTTTATAGGCTCACCTTAGAGCGCATTCTCCTTCTCAGGGATATTCCTTGCTGAGAAAAAGAATTCAGCGACATCTCTCCTATTTGTGTGCAAAGGAGAAGAGATACGGCTCTGTCCCGTCTGCTCACCGCGTGCCAGTTCAAGGTTACCTCCTTGTTTCCTGAACACCGTTGTTATCTTGTTCTCTTTTAAGATGCCCAGATTTCATATTGTTCAAACACACGTGCTCTACAAACAATTTGTGCAGTTAAGGCAATCATCACAGGGTCCTGAGGTGACGATATCCTCCTCATCTTACAAAGAAGATGATGGATTAAGAGATTAAAGAGAGACATAAGAAATTACAAAAGTATAAATTTTGAGAACTAATAAAATGTCCATGAAATCTTTATATTTTATGTTTTTCCACCGTGGCTCCAGCCAATCCCTCCGCCCAAGGTCTCTGACTTCCAACATTCTCTCTCCCTTTTTCTGTTGTGGCTCCAGCCAGTCCCTCCATTCAAGGTCTCTGACTTCCTGCAACATTCTCTCCTTTTCCTCTATATATAAATGTGCGATGATGATGAAGGCTTGTTCGTTCTCGATTTTTATAGGATTCTTTGACTGGTCCAGCACACTAGAACTGTATCAGCAAAGACCCTTTCTCCAAATAAAGTCCCATTCTCAGGTTCTAGGGTAAGGATATAGACATACCTTCTGAGAATGGCATCATTCAAACTCCTACAGTCCACCTTCTGGCCCCCCAAAATTCACACTTGTCCCATATAAAAATACACTCATACCACTCATATCCTCCAAAGTCTCAACTCATTACATCATCCATTCTAAGTACAAAGTCCGTCCAAATATTATCAGCCTGAAAGTCCCAATCTCTTTTGCCAATAGTCAGCCAAGCTTACTGGCCGAAATAACAGGAGTACAATGAAACTCCCAAGCACAGGGCTGTAGCTGTGACTGCAAAGTCTTGTAAATAGTTTACCTGTGGTTTGAGTGACATTCTGTTTACCAAGTGATAACTAAATCTACTGATGGGATTGAGAGGTACTTACCAACCAATTTTGGATAGCAGGCATTAAACATCCTGGTGCTCTCCTAGGCAAATAGGAGGATAATGATACTCAATGGAAATATTTATCATTATTATTATTATTTTTTTTTCGGTTACAGGGCAATTGATCATCTGTGGGACCAGGTACCCACACACTGTTATTAACATATACTTTAATAGGATTATCCATTTATGTGACTGCGAATTAATGGGCGGAAAGGCACGTAGGCTCACAGGTATAATTAGCTGCAGCCCTCCTGCAGGCATGGGAGACTTACCACCCTTGATACAACCATTAAAGCTAAAACAGCATTTTTTTTTTTCTTGAGGTTTGTGTCACCTTGTGCTAGCTAGGCTTTTTCAGCTAACAGTGTCCAGCTTTTTAACTGTGCCTAGGCCAGCAGCTCTGCCTTCTTGGTGTGTGGTGACTTCATCTGTTTTCTAATATCACTACTTGATTTATCCCAGTCCATGGTGCCCGATTGCGTGTTTTCGCCTCCGTGGAGGCGCTTTTCTTGCATCTCCGATGGGTTCATTGTAGAACTTCAAATGTCTAGTGGGTATCCAACTAGGAAGCTGATTTTCTCCTGGTGAAACACAAACAAAACTTCTTCCCAGGTTATCACCTTCCTTATTTTCCATGTCCTATTTTTGTTGTCTTTCCACCAAATCAGTTTTCCTTTATGTGGACTGTTCTTTTTACCAGTAAGATGTTGTTCTGCAGAAGTAGTAGTCTGATTTCTATAAATGTTTAAAAAACTTAAAGTATAGAGTGCTAGATTAAGCTGCATCTGAGGAGAGGTACACCTTCCTGTCTCCCCTTCTTTTGTTTAACTAACTGAGTTTTGAGTGTTCTATTAGTTCTTTCTACTATGGCCTGTCCTTGGGAATTATAAGGAATTCCTGTTGTATGTGTAATATTTCACTGATTTAAGAATTTTTGGAAAGCTTTACTACAATAACCTGAATTTCTTTTTCTTACAGTTTGTTGTAACAAATTGAACAGCTGGTTTAACTGATCATCCATGCTATATTTAATTAGAGCTATCTCAATACTTCTTGTAGCCTGTACTGCATATGCAGAATCTGATATAATATGCACAGGTTGATTAAAATCTTCTAACACTGTAATGACTGCAACCAACTCTGCCCTTTGAGCTGATTGATATTGAGTTTTGATTACTCGCTCTTTGGCCCTGTGTAAGCCGCTTTTCCATTGCTGGAACCATCAGTAAATACTGTCAGAGCATTTTCTAAAGGTCTATGTCTGGTAATTTTAGGTAAAATGCAAGTAGTCAATTTTAAAACTGGAAGATTTTTGTTTTGGGTAATGATTATCAATAATTTCCACAAAATCAGCAAGGCAAATTTGCCATGCACCAGAATTGATAAAGGCTTGTTTAACTTGTTCCTTGGTTAAAGGAACAACTATTTTGTCTGGGTCATTACCACACAATTTTATTATTCATAATTTTGTCTGACCAATTAATGTAGCCATTTGATCCAAGTACAATGTAAAGTTTTAATTGTACTGTGAGGAAGGAATGACCACTCCACAAGATCAGTATTTTGAAAAATGATGCCTTTTGGAGAACGCGAGTGGCAAAAATCAAAAGTTGGAGTGGGGCTAAAGAATCTATTCTACTTATTTGTACTGACTGAATTTTTTCCACAGTTTTAATTTCTTTTGTTGCCCCTGGGGTTAATATTCTACTATTTAAGTCTGGATTTCCTCTTAGGATAGAGAACAAATTTGACATGGCATAAGTAGGAATGCCTAGAGTTGGCGAATCCAATTAATATTGCCTAACAATTTCTGAAAGTCATTTAATGTATCTTTTAAAGGCTTCCATTAATCTTCTAAGTAGTTAGTATACTTTAGCCAAATTAGTGGCTTGCAAGCAGCTGCCCGGAGACCTGCCATTAAAGTCTGGCGATAAAGGCGAGCAGTCCCCTCACCTTCTGCCGTGTTGGAGTCCCTTGCCGGGTCTGGTCAGAGGAAAAGTCGCACTGTGGAGTCAGGCGGCTGGGGCGCGACCGCAAAGTGCGCCTCACGTCCGCCCGCCTACCGCCCTTCAGAGTTACTTTCATTTTCAGCGGGTTCGGATGCGCCCAGCCACCTCCTGTCCGCCCACTTTACCTGCGGTGCAGCCCAGGGGCTGGGGCCTGAGACAGAGGGGCATGGAGGGGGTTCTGTGGACAGTGGGTCCTCGCTATCAGGCAAAACAGGATGGGGGCAGTCGGTTGCTTGGATTTTAGCGGCCGAGCAACCAGTGCCTTACAAGGTTCAAGGGCTAATAAGAAAGGGGACAGCCAAGGGGCAGGTTCTCAGCTAGGGTCCTGCCATATGAGGACATATGGGATATGATCCGGGTGACCAGCACGCCCAGGTTGGAAAACCTTGGACTTCACCCTGGTGATGACAGCATGACGGAATGTCCTTGGGTGGCCAGCCTACATTAAAGGCAGGCCATTCGAATGGCACAGAGTAATTAGCTTTCTCCTCCTGATTTTCATACTAAGATCATGGCCCCTTGGGATAGAGGTGTGTTTTGGGCATTACCCATCTTAAGGTGGGGGAGGGTTTTGTAGTGCCGGAGTGGCGTCTGGAACAGGTCCTGCAAGAAAAAGTGAGTTGTCGGAACAGGCCCTGCAAGAAAAAGTGAGTTGTCGGAACAGGCCCTGCAAGAAAAAAGTGAGTTGTCGGAACAGGTCCTGCAAGAAAAAGTGAGTTGTTGAATATCAACAAGTTATGTCAGTCGAGGCGCTCCAGAAACCTGGGTCAGAATAAATTCAGACAAGAATCAGATGAGAGCCAGGGACGTCTCCCACTGGTCTCCGCTGGCTGTCCTATAGTCCGCCAGGGACCTATGCCAGCTTTCAGCTTCAGTTTCAGACCTCGCGAGTTTCAGATTCAGAACAGATTCAGACAGGCTAACAGCCTTAGATTCAGAGAGCCTCAGATTCAGAACGGACACAGACAGACAAACAGAGACAAACCTCAGGTTCTGAACGGACTCAGCCTCAGATTCAGAACGGACACAGACAGACAGACAGAGACAAACCTCAGGTTCTGAACGGACTCAGCCTCAGATTCAGAACGGACACAGACAGACAGACAGAGACAAACCTCAGGTTCTGAATGGACTCAGCCTCAGATTCAGAACGGACACAGACAGACAAACAGAGACAAGCCTCAGGTTCTGAACGGACTCAGAGATCAGGTTCTGAACGGACTCAGAGAGCCTCAGATTCAGAACGGACACAGACAGACAGACAGAGACAAGCCTCAGGTTCTGAACGGACTCAGAGATCAGGTTCTGAACGGACTCAGAGAGCCTCAGATTCAGAACGGACACAGACAGACAGAGACAAACCTCAGGTTCTGAACGGACTCAGAGAGCCTCAGATTCAGAACGGACACAGACAGACAAACAGAGACTAGCCGGCTCACCTATCAGCAGATCGATCCTGGTAGATCCATTGACCAGGGTTCAGGGCTTGGGAAATCCCGGACGAGCCCCCAAATGTTATGCCCAGACCGTTTATTCTCAAGAAGACCACCAGAGTCCAGAGTCAAAGCCAAGCGGCAAGGATCTTTAATGCAAGTTCGAACTTGGTCCCTCCGTTTCTCAACATACAAGAGGGCCCGAATAATGCGTTGCCGCTTTTTATAGCCCAATGAAAATAGGATTTGTAAGGTTACAGAGGAACAGGGAAAAGGGAATTCTTTAGGTTACAGCATTACAATTGGTTAACATATTAAGTTATACATTTAGCAGTCATCTATTGTTCGTGCTTTCAGTAAACTACAAATGGCGCCTTATGGGGATTTCCCAGGATTTCCCAAGCCAAGATATATGGAGAAATGTATTTTGCACTGGGCCGTGTTTGCACTGGGCCCAGGAAATTGAGAGAGATATATGGTGTCTATATGGGCTCAGGAAATTGAGAGATACATGGTGTCAAGCTGAATGTATTTGCTGGGCCCAGGACTGAGAATGTGCCTGATTTCTTTCATAATGAAGCCGGATGCGGTGGCCCATGCCTATAATCCCAGCACTTTGGAAGGCCGAGGTGGGGGGATCACGAGGTCAGGAGATCGAGACCACCCTGGCTAACACGGGTGAAACCCTGTTTCTAGTAAAAAGAATACAAAAAATAGCCGGACGTGGTGTTGTGCGCCTGTAGTCCCAGCTACTCGGGTGGCTGAGGCAGTGAACTCGGGAGGTGGAGCTTGCAAAGAGCGGAGATCGCACCAGTACTTATGAATGAAAAAAGGAATGTATACCCCAGCAGGCTTCTACTGGACATACAGGCTTTTCCATACATCTTTTGAAATCCAGGTGAAGGCTTCTGATATGGTTTGGCTCTGTGCCCCCGCCCAAATCTCACCTCCAATTGTACTCCCACAATTCCGACATGTTGTGGGGGGACCCCGTGGGAAATAATTGAATCATGGGGGCAGTTTCTCCCATATCATTCTTGTGGTAGTGAATAAGTCTTGCGACTTCTGATGCTTTGATAAGGCGAAACCAGTTTTCCTTGGCTGCCATTCTCTCACTTGCCTGCTGTGATGTAAGACATGCCTTTCGCCTTCTGCCTCCCCCCAGCCATGTGGAACTGTAAGTCCAACTAAACTTCTTTCTTTTGTAAATTGCCTAGTCAGCAGCGCACTCCTGTACTTTGTGCAACTTCAGGTTTAATATCCCATGGAAATTGCCAAGGCTTATGGCTTGCACCCTCAAAGCAGTGACCCAAACTGTGTCTGGGACCCTTTTAGCCATGGCTGCAGCTGGAGTGGTTGGGAGTTAGAATGTTGTGAGTACTGTCCTGCGCTTGCCCGGGGTGGTGCAGCCCTAGGCCCAGCCCACAAAACCAGTCTTTCTTTATAGGCCTCCAGACCTTTGAAGGAGGGCTGCCACCAGCCAAGGTCTCTGAAATGCCTTTCAGGCCCTTTCTTCTTTGTCTTCTATTAGCATTTGCTTTCCTTTTAGTTATGCAAATGTCTTCAGCCTGCTTGAATTTCAGAGGATACCAATGGCCTTACAAGTACCATATGACCCCTAACACTTCCTGACTTCATTTCTGCAATATATTTTATTTTTTGCATCATCATGAACATTGAAACTTTTGTGTCTGTTCACTTTCCATTTGTTTTCAAGTGCAGTTGACTTCCAAATAATTTTAGAATATAGAGTCTCCACAAGACTCTAGTTTGTCTGGTTTCTTGCTGTACACCATGACTGCGAATGCTTTCTAGTACATATAATACACTCAAAAGTACTAATGAAGCCGGATGCGGTGGCCCATGCCTATAATCCCAGCACTTTGGAAGGCCGAGGTGGGGGATCACGAGGTCAGGAGATCGAGACAACCCTGGCTAACACGGGTGAAACCCTGTTTCTAGTAAAAGAATACAAAAATAGCCGGACGTGGTGTTGTGCGCCTGTAGTCCCAGCTACTCGGGTGGCTGAGGCAGTGAACTCGGGAGGTGGAGCTTGCAAAGAGCGGAGATCGCACCAGTACTTATGAATGAAAAAAGGAATGTATCTTCCTATTTTTCCTTCAAAATAGCTTTAACTCTTTGGTTTCCACCTTTATGTGGGGCCCTTAGTATTTGTCTCAAAATCCAATCAAATTGAACCGGATGTATCTCCAGAATGAAGTTTTGATGAGGTTCAGTATCTGTGCAATCAGGGCATGTCTCTTGGAATGTAGTGCTGATTAGGTTTATTCATTGTTTTTCCTATATGAGGGGAAGCCAATCAGAGGATGCATTTTCCCAGAGAAGGAGCATCAGAAGAGTTTAAGACCTTGGGGGAAGAGAGTCTCGCTGCTTGCTTGTGGAACTTGCCTTAGAAGGTACACAGCATCCTCCAACTTTTTATTTTTGGTGAGTTCTCCGAGCACTGAGATGTGAACTGGCCTCATTCCCTTACAATGATACTGTTACCAGTAGAAGAGATTCGAGTTACTGGCAGTATATCTGCATGGGTCCATAAGCAACTTCAGTCCTTGCCTCCTCAGAAGAAAGAATTCGACTGAGGGGCATACAGCGGAAAAAGAGACTAAGTTTCAGAGCAGGAGTGGCAGTTTGTTTAAAAGCCTTTAGAACAGAAAGGAAAGGAAAATTCTCTTGGAAGAGACCCAAGTGGATGCCTGAAGGTCCAAGAGAGAAAAAGAAGGTTCTTTAACCTTGATCCTGGGATGGATTTGCCTCTTTCCCATGATTCTTCCTTTAGGAGAGTTTGCAGCATGCACAGTACTTTCCTTCCCTTTGGAATTGAGATGCACGGTGTGTTTAGGGAGTTATATGCATGTCCATCTGAGGCTTTCTTTCCTTTTCCAGTGGAGTGTTTCCCGGAAGATTACACTTTGCCATTTTTGTCTCTTAAGACGCATGCCCAAGAAGTTGCTGCTTCCTGGGGTCTGCATTTAAGTAACATTTTGATGTTAACAGGTGTAGACCATCAGGAAATGGCCTCTCTCTGATGCTGCCTAATTATCATTTTTAGAGAGGAAAGTGATAACCTAACAGGCCATCACCTGACATTTCTAGTGGGCAGGGAAGAGCCCCTCCTGCCCTGCTCCTGCTCTTCTACCTGTAACAAGACAAGCCTTGAATATCATTAGACATGTGTCCCATCAAGGCAGCATCTCATTATTAAATTTTACTGTGTGAATTGTTACTTCACATTCTCATATTCTGTGTTCACTATTTGTGTGCCTTTTCCATTGTTGTTTTGACCATATCTCATTATTTTAACTGCCTTCTCCAAAATTCTACATCTGCATTGACCAATAGAGTAACTACTAGTCACATGGGCTATAAACTGTAAATTAATTATAATTAAATAACTAAATGGCATATCCTTAGGAGTAATAGCCAAATTTGTGGCCAAACTAGAAATTCTGTAACTACATATGTGTAGCAGTTACTGCATTGGACAATGTAGATATAGAGCATTTCTTTCATCACAGAAAATCATGTTGGGCACGTTGGCTGCCACTTATTTTTATTTTATTTTTATTTTTATTTCTTTGAGACAGTGTTTTGTTCTTGTTGCCCAGGCTGGAGTGCAATGGCGTGATCTCAGCTCCCGCAATCTCCGCCTCAGAGGTTCAAGCGATTCTCCTGCCTAAGCCTCTCTAGTAGCTGGGATTACAGGCATGTGCCACCAGCCCGGCTATTTTCTTTTTCTATTTTTAGTAGAGACGGGGTTTCTCCATGTTGGTCAGGCTGGTCTCAAACTGCTGACCTCAGGTGATCCGCCTGCCTCCGCCCAAAGTGCTGGGATTACAGGCATGAGACACTGCGCCCGGCCTTATTTTTAATTTCTATTTGTGTGGTTTATAGTTAAATTATATTCTGCTTCTCTATATTCATTTCCTTTCACAGATTTTCTCAGGCAATTTTAAATTTCATTCATTTACCTTCTTGAGGAAAGTACTTAGTATTTGTCTCAAAATCCAATCAAATTGAACCGGATGTATCTCCAGAATGAAGTTTTGATGAGGTTCAGTATCTGTGCAATCAGGGCATGTCTCTTGGAATGTAGTGCTGATTAGGTTTATTCATTGTTTTTCCTATATGAGGGAAGCCAATCAGAGGATGCATTTTCCCAGAGAAGGAGCATCAGAAGAGTTTAAGACCTTGGGGAAGAGAGTCTCGCTGCTTGCTTGTGGAACTTGCCTTAGAAGGTACACAGCATCCTCCAACTTTTTATTTTGGTGAGTTCTCCGAGCACTGAGATGTGAACTGGCCTCATTCCTTACAATGATACTGTTACCAGTAGAAGAGATTCGAGTTACTGGCAGTATATCTGCATGGGTCCATAAGCAACTTCAGTCCTTGCCTCCTCAGAAGAAAGAATTCGACTGAGGGCATACAGCGGAAAAAGAGACTAAGTTTCAGAGCAGGAGTGGCAGTTTGTTTAAAAGCCTTTAGAACAGAAAGGAAAGGAAAATTCTCTTGGAAGAGACCCAAGTGGATGCCTGAAGGTCCAAGAGAGAAAGAGAAGGTTCTTTAACCTTGATCCTGGGATGGATTTGCCTCTTTCCCATGATTCTTCCTTTAGGGAGAGTTTGCAGCATGCACAGTACTTTCCTTCCCTTTGGAATTGAGATGCCCGGTGTGTTTAGGGAGTTATATGCATGTCCATCTGAGGCTTTCTTTCCTTTTCCAGTGGAGTGTTTCCCGGAAGATTACACTTTGCCATTTTTGTCTCTTAAGACGCATGCCCAAGAAGTTGCTGCTTCCTGGGGTCTGCATTTAAGTAACATTTTGATGTTAACAGGTGTAGACCATCAGGAAATGGCCTCTCTGATGCTGCCTAATTATCATTTTTAGAGAGGAAAGTGATAACTAACAGGCCATCACCTGACATTTCTAGTGGGCAGGGAAGAGCCTCTCCTGCCCTGCTCCTGCTCTTCTACCTGTAACAAGACAAGCCTTGAATATCATTAGACATGTGTCCCATCAAGGCAGCATCTCATTATTAAATTTTACTGTGTGAATTGTTACTTCACATTCTCATATTCTGTGTTCACTATTTGTGTGCCTTTTCCATTGTTGTTTTGACCATATCTCATTATTTTAACTGCCTTCTCCAAAATTCTACATCTGCATTGACCAATAGAGTAACTACTAGTCACATGGGCTATAAACTGTAAATTAATTATAATTAAATAACTAAATGGCATATCCTTAGGAGTAATAGCCAAATTTGTGGCCAAACTAGAAATTCTGTAACTACATATGTGTAGCAGTTACTGCATTGGACAATGTAGATATAGAGCATTTCTTTCATCACAGAAAATCATGTTGGGCACGTTGGCTGCCACTTATTTTTATTTTATTTTTATTTTTATTTCTTTGAGACAGTGTTTTGTTCTTGTTGCCCAGGCTGGAGTGCAATGGCGTGATCTCAGCTCCCGCAATCTCCGCCTCAGAGGTTCAAGCGATTCTCCTGCCTAAGCCTCTCTAGTAGCTGGGATTACAGGCATGTGCCACCAGCCCGGCTATTTTCTTTTTCTATTTTTAGTAGAGACGGGTTTCTCCATGTTGGTCAGGCTGGTCTCAAACTGCTGACCTCAGGTGATCCGCCTGCCTCCGCCGCCCAAAGTGCTGGGATTACAGGCATGAGACACTGCCGGCCTTATTTTTAATTTCTATTTGTGTGGTTTATAGTTAAATTATATTCTGCTTCTCTATATTCATTTCCTTTCACAGATTTTCTCAGGCAATTTTAAATTTCATTCATTTACCTTCTTGAGGAAAGTACTTAGATCATTTTTAAAATAATGTACAGCAAATAATTTTTCCACGGATATTATTTTAGCTGTATTGTGTTGCTACTTTTACATACTATATTCAGGTATTATTATTTTCATAATTCACTTTAAAAATTGTGCCAAGTTTATTTAAAGAGATTTTTCCTTGATTTTCAGAGGTCAGATTGTGTCTTCCATTGCTGTTATTTTAGTTTAATTTCATTTTATTATATGTAAATAAGTTGCATATTCCTTTTTAAAACGTGAGATTTTTTCTCTCTCTTTTACACAAACTTTGTATGCAGCGTTCATTATGCACTTTAAAATAAATATTTTGTTTCAGGGCATGGTGCTTTCACACATGCAACCTTAGAGTAATTTTAAATTCCATTCCACTTTCACCATTCCTGAACTGCTTTGAATATATTGGATGTTGGAAGCCATGAGAGGTTTTGACTTGCAATCCAGTCAAGATAATAGGATTTTCCATTTATAGTGTAATCTGATATATATTCATTTTGGTTTCATACTTTTAAAAATCTATTCCTTTTACTCTGTGGTGATCTTTGCTTTTCTATTTGTGCATTGCTAGAATGTCTGCTGCTGTTTCCTAGCACCTGAGATGTTACTCAACACGCATAGCGCTGGTGTTGAGAATTGAGAGAATCTACTAAATAATAGCTCTTTTCGAGACCGCAGTTCTGAATTAAAAGGAAGGAAAGGACAGGCAAGAGAATATAGACATCAGCTATTTTTACTGAAGATCTGTTGGAGAACATGGTTTTGGTGTCCAGGAACTTGAGAACTAATACTGCATTCCTAATACTTCACTAAGGTGTGCCTAAATAGCCCTGAAAGGGCTAGGAAGTCACAAGTCAGCCTCTTAATTGTTATGGGTGTCCTTCAAATATTAAGGTAATATTGAGGATGCAGAATGACTCCTTTTCATGACGTTTTAAGAGATCTGGGCCGGGCACTGTGGCTCACACCTGTAATCCCAGCACTTTGAGAGGCTGAGGCGGGTGGATCACCTGAGGTCAGGCGTTCCAGACCAGCCTGACCAAAATGGAGAAACCCCGTCTCGACTGAAAATACAAAATTAGCCAAGTGTGGTGGCGCATGGCTGTCATCCCAGCACTTGGAAGGCTGAGGCAGGAGAATAGCTTGAACCTGAGAGGTGGAGGTTGCAGTGAGCTGAGATTTCCCATTGCACTCCAGCCTGGGCAACAAGAGCGAAACTCTGTCAAAAACAAAGAAAGACAGAGAGAGAGAGAGATCTGGAGGAGATACTAAGCTGCGCAGGCTCTCATCTTGAAGTCACCAAATACGTAAGTCGTTATTCCTGCTCTGGTGAGAAGTTTGTCAATACATTTTTCCATGAATTATTGAATATTTTAGACCCATAACATAAGTTTTAAAATTTATCCTAAAATTGCTTGTGTATGTATGTGTTTTGAAATATATTTAATCGCTATATCTTGAAACAGTTTTATAGATTCCACACAAGAGTCCTTAATGAAATAAATGTGCTTTAATTCTCTTATAAGATGTGTCCTTTTTTGTCCCTGGCACAGTCTGTATATGACCATTTAAATTACTTTTAGTTCATGTTTGGGTTTTAATCAGACACAAATATTCCCTAAAGTCCAAATCTTATTTTGATATTCGAGGAAGAGTTTATATGGTAATAATATTAAGAGTTACAGCTGGTTTCAGTGAAGCTTTGTAGATATTCTCTAATACCTTATTTTTTGGAAGGAATATCTGTTCTGCTTGAATGATAGACTACATAATACATGTACTGTCAGGTACATTCATGGAAGGGACAGGCAGATGGAGTCATATGTTGCTGGAGTCTTGATGAACAGATGTAGGAAATAGTCCAAGGAATAAGAAAAAAGTTGATATTGAAAAGTGCTTGTTGAAGTCTGTAAATGTGCATTGAATTATGGCAGTAAAAACAGACACAGTGAAGTTTGGGAACTGGGGTCTAAATCCTGGAGTCCCCAGAATCATAGAGAACCTTGGTTAGGGGAGTAATTTTGTAAAAAAGCAAGAAGAGGCAGTGACAAGGCAGAATATAATTAAAAGTATTGCTGTGTCATTTTCTAGTTTTGTAATTTTGTCATGCTTTTCAAACTGTGTTGATCATTTATTAAACTGATAAATAAACTATAATCAGCAGGGTTATTATAAGGGTAAAATAAGGAAATTTATGTATATCTGTAAGCACAATGTCAAAATTAATACAAAGTTACCCTTTTTATTTTTCCTGGACTTCATGTACAAATGGGTCAGTTAATTTTTTGTTTATGACACATAATTATCATTTGTACATAAAATATATTTAATTATTTCATATTTTTAGCATGAAAATAATACATACATGTTTTCACCCTGTCTCAAACACATGCATTCATATAAATATCTGCATCTATATACCTACATATCTATGTATGAATATACACATGGACATCGGTATTTCTCAGCAAATATGTATCATGATAATCAGAGATATTACAACTAACAAAGACTAATATAAACCATGATTGCAAGAATTTTAGATACCACCTTAGGAAAATATCAGATTGAGCTGCTAAATTTCTCTCAGCCCTATGTCATTGTGTGTTTTCTGAGGATCCTAGAGGATTGTGACTGTATACACAGGACAGAAACACCATGACCCAGGGTACTCCTGTGAATTTCTGATGCAGGGGATTTTAAGGCCTCGGTCAGCAGGATGGGAGTGTTGACCCTCCAAGTGAAATAAATTCCTGAATTGATTATCCCCATCCTAAAACAGATTTTTTTTTTTGATACAGAGACTTGCTCTGTCGCCCTGGCTGGAGTGCAGTGTTAGGATCTCGGATCACTGTAATTGCCTCCTGGGTTCAAGCGATTCTCCTGCTTCAGCCTCCTGAGCAGCTGGGATTACAGGCAAGCACCACCATGCCCAGCTAATTTGTGTATTTTAGTAGAAATGGGGTTTTACCATTTTGGCCAGGCTGGTCTCGAACTCCTGACCTCAGGTGATCCACCTGCCTTGGCCTCCCAAAGTGCTGGGATTACAGGTAAGAGCAACTGTGCGGACCCTAAAACAGATTCTTACTTGATTGATTTCCGAGTTCCAAGGGAAATACAAAAGTCGAACTTGAGAGAAAGTAAAAGTGGAGTAAGGCTTCAGAAGGCTGTGATTGGTGTTGGAGAAACATTGCTAGGACATAAAGCTGGGATAATAAAATCTGAGAAATCCCACAGTGTTTATCTACAGGTGGAAATCATATTCCACATGTGAGCAGAGTCAGGGATCCCTGTGTTTTAAAATCAATGAGGGAATTGAATATCTGGACCTGTGTCAATTAACATACAAAACTCAGTGCTTTTGATGTTCTCATTCACAAGCTGTCTGTGTTCCTTCTTTGTCAGCAACCGTCATAGGCTTCCTAATTTTGACCATGGGAAAAGAGGAGAGGCCTCTGTGTTTGTGTCTGTTGGTTAGGCTGTGGTGCAGGTGGTGTCACACTTCAGTGAAGGTCTGGCTTTTCATCACAGGTTGATCTGAAAATTGTGTAAAAGGCTGGTGTCTCACGTGTTCTTTCTCCAACCTCAGCTTTTCTTAGTGCCTGAAGTGTCTGCAAGTGGAAATCCAGAAGAAGACAGAGAGAAACTGAGTTCTTGACGATGTATTTACTAGTGAGTAGGGGATGCCTCTTTCTACTGAAATTAGACCCATATTGCTGGCAAATGGGCAGTTTTCTCCAGTTTGCATCGGCGTTTCATTTTTATTCTTTTGTTTGTTTGTTTTTATGATGCAAAACCCACCCAGCCTGGGTGTTCCAAGTGCAATCAGAAGACTTTCATGTATCCGGCCTCCAATTAAGTTTTCTGAGGACTCTAGGTTGGGTATCATGTGTCAAAGATTCCTAAATTATCAATATAATTTCTAATATTCCACTACTTTATTCCAGCCCCTATTCAGGCTATTTACAGAAAAAGATATGAGAGGTCTCATTTATGTATTTCTTTTCTTCTATCCATCCTATAACCTCACAGGAAATAATTGACCCATTAACTGTACTGTTGGCTGAAATAGACTTAGGATTGTGATGAATGCAGGCAATAGAGATGCGTGAAGAGCAGAAGATCACAGCCCAATAATGAGGCTGATGTTCGAGCAGCTGAGTTCAATAGGCCCGTGTGATAGGCCTTGGGCAAGAGCTGCACAGTGTTGAGGAAAAAGGAGGGTTTGATAAAATATATTTGTGCTTTTAAAACTTTGCAAAGGATAACTAAAGAAGTCATTATTATTCTTATCCCCATTCATTTTACCTTTTGATAATTAACCTTTATGCCTTCTGGTAACTGAAAGTAACATATAAGAAATACAATTACTTAATTATGGTTGCACACTCAGGAGAAGGAATATAGTAAATCGAGTACAATTTAGGGTTCTGTGGAAATGCTTTATGAGGGCTGGTTAGAAAAAATAAAACAGTAAAGAGGCCTTTTTAGCCTTGAACAAGCAAAGTGACAAGGTAAAGTTAAAAGAGAGGCAGTGATAACTGATGTTTGGATTGCCCAGAGAAAGTTGAGAACAGGAGGCTTCATATCACAGGAATCATCAGACTAAGACTTCCTCAGTATAGCAGCCTCAGCGGTCTTGTCTTGTGCTGCTGGAATGTCTTTAAGCCTTGTCATGAACACCTGAATTACATAACATTAGAGTGACTATATATATGAATTGAATCCTATATTCTGCATAAAACTTCTTCAGTTTTGAAGAATGCTGGAGTCTGGTTCATTACTTTCTAACTTTTTCATGAATAAGGGACCAGTGACCTGTATTTAATAAATATTTGCTAGATAGGAAACATGTTTTCTATTACTTCTTTAGATTATTCAAAGCACATAATAGGTCTTTTAACCATTTGGTTGGTGAGAAACCTGTGGTTCATCTAGAGAAATAATTTATTTAATCACGGTCATGTTTAAAAGTAGTAAATCATGGTTATTTGCCTTGTGACAAATCTGTAATTTACTTGAAATTCATAGTAAATTTCTTTTATTTATGAAAGTTCAAGTGAAAATTTTATCATCAGTTATGTACAGGTGATTAACGCATTACTGAAAATTATCTGGGCTATATTATGCCACACCTCATGCGATATTTCTTTATAGTAAAGTTTAATGGATTAAGAGTGGGTATGTCTCTGTGAGTGAATCTGAAAGGCAGATACCAGCTTAGTATTGAGAATGAACTGGCTGGAACCTAAAACACTGAGTGTTCTGCATACGCAGGTCCTACCTATGTCATCTCAGCCTTCCTCCTCTGGACATTAAAAGGATTCTCTGTCTAAACTAAAACATCTGTGATGTTTTAGAAGAAAGTGACTTTTGAAGATGTAGCTATTGACTTCACCCAGGAAGAGTGGGCCATGATGGACACATCCAAGAGAAAGCTGTACAGAGATGTATTGCTGGAAAACGTCAGTCACCTGGTGTCCTCGGTGAGTCCCTCAACATTCACATACGTATGTAGACACACATTGACTCATTCATTCAATAAGTGTTGGAACAGCTTCCCATATCTCACTCTAATCTCTTCTCTGATTCTCTCACAGATCTTATCTGAAAAAGTTTGAGCTCTCTAAATCTGCCTGAAGAAATATCTTTATTTTATTTTATTTTGTTTTATTTAGTTTGTCACTCAATTAGAATGTAATCTTGACAAGGATTTCATGGTTTCCTTGGTACTCAGTCTCTAGTTCTCAGAACAGACCTGGGAACTTAATGAATATTTTCAATGTATTAAATTAAATATTTTCTAAATAACTCTTCTGCTTTAGTTGCTATGCTTATGCTGAGACCAATGAGTGGAAACAATAGCAGTATCTTTTCTGTATAGAACACCACACTCCAGCCCGGGTGACAGAGCAAGACTCCGCCTCAAAAAAAAAAAAAAGAACACCAATTATATTTGTAAATCAAATTTTTTTTATGTTCTGCATGAGAATAATAATAAACATACTGTGCAGAGATTTAATTAATCTCTTTCTGAAAAGACTGTGTATTATGCATTGTGTCTTGGAACTTAGGCATGGACTCAGCATTCATAGGTCCTGACTGTTTTTAATTTCCTTTTCTTTTTTTTTTTTGAGACAGAGTCTCATTCTGTCGCCCAGGCTGGAGTGCACTGGCTGGATATCAGCTCACTGCAAGCTCCGCCTCCCGGGCTCACGCCATTCGCCTGCCTCAGTCTCCTGAGTAGCTGGGACTACAGGCGCCTGCCTCAGCCTCCCAGTAGCTTGGACTCCAGGCGCCTGCCACCTTGCCCGGCTAGTTGTTTGTAGTTTTTAGTAGAGACAGGGTTTCACCGTGTTAGCCAGGATGGTCTTGATCTCCTGACCTCGTGATCCGCCCGTCTCGGCCTCCCAAAGTGCTGGGATTACAGGTTGAGCCACCGCCCGGCCTGAATTTCCTTTTCTTGATGGACCTTTCATTTGGATTCATTTTCTAATCTCACGTCGGGTGAGAAAAACCCTGGGGAGTTTTCTGTGTTCTAGGTCTTGTGGCCTGAGCTGACCTTCACTGTTTTTATTCTTCCTTGATAG
Source organism: Colobus guereza (assembly GCA_030247045.1). Taxonomy (NCBI): domain Eukaryota; kingdom Metazoa; phylum Chordata; class Mammalia; order Primates; family Cercopithecidae; genus Colobus; species Colobus guereza. The sequence goes on from DAKLCV010002151.1 coordinate 33,076, forward strand.
CCTGCCTTACAGTTGGTGATAATGCACATTTATTGACAGTGAACTCAAAACACAAGTACTGTTTCCACTACAGGGTACCAGACAAGCACATCCTATATAGTTTTGCAGCTGGAGCAAGGAAAAGAGCTCTGGCGGGAAGGAAGAGAATTTCTCCAAGGCCAGAATCTGGGTAAGCCACAGGATCCTGTGCTCTAATAGGAGGAGGTGCTTTGTCAATGAATAATATCAATCAAATATTAATTAGCGGTTTTATTAAATGAGTGGTAGTTTCTAAAACGTAGGTGAAGCTACTGGAGCAGAATTCCTTAGATGTTATTATCATTTTGTTCATATGTCAGATGCTACTCTTGTGTCCTCTTGCCTTTTCTTTTTTTTTTTTTTTGAGACGGAGTCTCCCTCTGTCACCCAGGCTGGAGTTCAGTGGCCGGATCTCAGCTCATTGCAAGCTCCGCCTCCCGGGTTTACGCCATTCTCCTGCCTCAGCCTCCCGAGTAGCTGGGAATACAGGTGCCAGCCACCTTTTTTTTTTTTTTTTTTTGGAGACGGAGTCTAGCTCTGTCGCCCAGGCTGGAGTGCAGTGGCGCCGATCTCGGCTCACTGCAAGCTCCGCCTCCCCGGTTTTACGCCATTCCTGCCTCCAGCCTCCCGAGTAGCTGGGACTACAGGCGCCCGCCATCTCGCCCGGCTAGTTTTTGTATTTTTAGTAGAGACGGGGTTTCACCGTGTAGCTCAGGATGGTCTCGATCTCCTGACCTCGTGATCCACCCATCTCGGCCTCCCAAAGTGCTGGGATTACATTTTTGTATTTTTAGTAGAGACGGGTTTCATGTTAGCCAGGATGGTCTCGAACTCCTGACCTTGTGATCCGCCGTCTCGGCCTCCCAAAGTGCTGGGATTACAGGCTTGAGCCACCGCCCGCCTGCCTGCCTTTTTTTACTTTACTGGAAAAGGATAATTCATGAAACTGTCACATGCTGACTCTTTTCCCGATACCCCTGTGAAGACTATCCTCTGTTTACCTGCATGATAGCTCATCTCCATTTTAACTCTTTTCACATTTTAATTTTAAAACTCTTTCTAATTGCTGACGCTGTACAATCTGTTTCTTCTACTGAAGTATTTTCTTCCTTTGACATATTGCCTTGACACCACATCTAAGTGTCAATTTTTGAAAAGAAGTAAATGGGCCCTGGGGTTTTCAAACAATTTTATCAGCATAATACCAAGGTAACAATTTATTTTTCAATTATTTCAGACAAGGAAAGTGCCCTTAAGAAAAAACACGATATCCATGCATCCTATCAGAAAAGACGATCCACCTGTATGACAATGGTGAGTTTTATAGCCGTGGTACACCAGTCATCGAAGTTAAAGACCTGGTAATGGGTTAAGTTAGTAATGACGCACAGTCACCTGAGTGTAATTAGGCTGGCATTACGTGCTTTCTAAGCAAAAAAAAATTTTGATACTTAATTCAGTGAATAAAGTGACCTGTGTTCTAAACCATAACATGAGATCTTTAAAATAGAACAAGTTATATACATTGCTCATGCTCAGACTTTGAAAGATATTGATATCATCACAATTAATGGAATAACTCTGCAGTTGGGATCTTACAAAAGAGAAAATATCTGTTTCTGCAGGAGATAGGAGATTTATTTGAGTTAAGGATATGCACCATGCAATTTCTCAAAGATGATTTTTCTAAATTTATAGGAGCAGAGGTGAGATACTGCACTGAGGAGCACACAATTTTCGTAAATGTAAAGGTGGGTAGAAGAAAATAGTCATTCTGCATTTCTCTGGCTCAGTGAATCTGGATTTTTTACATGAGATGACATAAACAAATGCGGCACAGGAATAATGCAGGAAATTTGCATTTTATATAAGACAACATAGGCAAAATGGGGAAACAATCGGATATGCATTTGTGTCTGGTGAACTGGGGATGACTGCACCTGGAAAGACAAGCTATCAGTTTGCATTGCCATGGTGTAATTTTAACAGCTCATGAGGAATTTCCTTGTGGGCAAAATATGGGGGACGCATGTAGCTTTTCATCTTGTAGCCATATTATTTAGGAACCAGAAGGGGGAGGCAGGTCTGTGTGACCCTGTTCCCAGCTTGATTCTTCCCTTTGGTTAAATGAATCTGGGGTGCCAAAATGTAATTTCCTTTCACACAAGTAACATTGGAAAGATTTCAACTGGGCTCTACCACTGAATGGTTGGTCTAGGATTCAAAGGTGGTGAAATGAATGTATAGATGTATGTTGGTAAATCATTAAGAACTTTTAATCTGGCTGGGCGCGGTGGCTCAAGCCTGTAATCCCAGCACTTTGGGAGGCCGAGACGGGTGGATCACGAGGTCAGGAGATCGAGACCATCCTGGCTAACACGGTGAAACCCCGTCTCTACTAAAAATACAAAAACTAGCCGGGGCCTGTGGTCCCAGCTAAGGCTGAGGCAAGAATGGCAAACCCGGGAGGCGGAGCTTGCAGTGAGCTGAGATCCGGCCACTGCACTCCAGCCTGGGAGACAGAGCCAGACACCGTCTCTCACCTTCTTTCATTTATGCAGCCCTAACAAATCGATTTGCATCTGCACTCCTTCGCTTATGGGTCGAGATTCTACCCCAACTTCTGAGTCTCCCCAGTCTTCAACAGCTCTTTCCTCACAGCTCACCTCCCTTGACTTTAATGTCCACTAAAACCAGTTGTTTCCATCCAACCCTGGAACTGACACATCAGAGATCTTCAGCCCCACTTGCCAGATTTCTCAGTGTGTCATTGCATAGATTTAGCAAGGAAATGGAGGCTGAATCAAAGACACCTAGTATATGCATTTGGGTGTCCCCAGCACTTGCCTCTATCTCTGAGTAGTTACCTGGGATCAGAGAATAAGGCAGCCCTGCTCTTCTGTCCCTCAGAAATCTCTTGAAATTTTGTCCCTGAAGCCTCTCTAAATGGAGGTAGCAGTTCATCTCATGGCACCCCAGAATATATTCAGGTAAGTCCTGAGTTATTACACAGAGACAGACACAGCTGTGCTTTTACTTCTGTCCAGAAGATAAAACACCAGCATGAGAAAACAGCCGAACCCGTCAGCCACCATGCAAGCCTTTCCTATATTTGATTCAATGTACTTTTCCAGAAGCAAAATGAAAGTTCTCACAGAGGGGGCCTCCTCTGCCTTGTCCTCGGAATTGGAAAATGTATCGTCCATCAAGGAGCCTCAGTACTGAACCTAAATCTCAAGAGAACATGTTTCCTGAATAACAAGTGGAACGATGAGTTGAAATTTTGCAAAACAGGTAGAATCTTAATACGATAGGCCTTACTAAGGCTAAATGGCCTTCTCCATGTTTGAAATGGACACATCATTATATTAAAAAGGAGCTGAAGCGGGCAGTCTTCACAAGTGGAGAGTCACCTTCTCAGGGCCACTGACACTGACAGCAATCCTGACCCCCAGGAGCAGGGCCACTGCACACCTGCAGGCATCCTCAGGGGACCTGGGGACTTGCCTGCCTGGACACTATTCCACAGCCAGAGCACAGGCCCATCCCACCCATTGCTGTCACTACCACTATCCAAGCTCGTTGTCCAGGGGCCTGGGGAGTAACCCACACTGCTCTCTGTCATGAGTATGAGCCCACCCAGCCTGGTGGTGCCTGTGCACATTGTCTGAGACCCTGGGGATTAATCCACCATGCCTATCACCATCAAGTACCTGTGTATCTCCTGAGAGCCTAAGGATAGGACTTCCCAGCTTTCCATCACCGTTATCACCAGCACCCACATAGTTGCACCAGGTGAAAGCCTGGGGACTACTCTGTCCACCATGTCACAACTGTTGGTGTCTGCACATGCCATATGGGGTCACAAGAGTTGACCTGCTATTACTACTGCAATTGCTGAGGCTACGCATGCCACCCAGGGTCTCGAGGGCATGTCTGTCTACCTAGCCCACCATTGTCAC
>DAKLCV010002152.1:0-36805 GCA_030247045.1 Colobus guereza
CTTAAATGTAAAATAAAAAGTGTTGTTTCTTTAGTGGCACAACAAGACAAGCTGATGAATGGCTGCTGGTGGTTCTAAATGAGGATGGTAGTTAGGGCATTTAGAAGTTACATTTGAGTGTTCCTCAGCGGTTTGTCTCTGATTTTAATAAATTATCGCTTTAAAACTTGCTTGGCATGACTGCTGAGAGGGCAGAGTCTGTTTTACAATGCTTAGAAAGATCCGGGTTGTCTCCTAAATCAAAGTAAGCTTGTGCAAAAACAAACAAACAAACAAAAACAGAAAAGAAGAAAAACAAACTCTTTTCTTTGCCATCTGAAGAAAAGTTTTAACTCTTAAATAGTACTAAATTGAACATTTCCCTCAGAAAGCTAGTCCTGTTTGTCCTGGAGCTGGTAAGATTGTCAGACCCTTGAGAAGAAAATAAATAAATAAATAAATAAATAAATAAATAAATAAATAAATAAATAAAATAGGCCACTTTTTTTTCAGAGTCTCATGGTCAATTAAATTTCTGTGTTTCAGAATGTACACAGAGAGATGCACACTGCAGATTATGATCGTTCTGAAGAAATAGAGAGAGAAAGCATCCCGTACCCTTTCCCCTTTTTGAAGTAGCCCTGACTGATTAAAAAGATAGAGAAGATGTTCCTTATTTTTGTATTCCTCTTGTCTTTTCTGAGTCTGGTGACTGAAGTAGGTGTCCCCCATGGAAGCATGCCGAACCTTCAGTGACAGCTCCAGAGGAGCTAGACAGTAGCACAAGTAATGTTTACCTGCACAGGCTTTTGCTCTCCACTGGTGAATATTTGCTGATTTCCTAAGCCTACTGAACCCAGAGGATTCCCCAAGTAACTTGAAAACCAAAAAAAATGATTCTATAATCATTGGATTCAAGCAAGACATTATATAGGGTAAGAATTTCAATACTCTTGCTGTATTCCCTTGCTACGGTGTAGAAAGACATTGAAATTCCAGAAAATAAGAACCACTGTCTTTGACACCTAAAATTCTCTTTTAGTTTAAATTTCAATGATGCTAGATGAAGAACGTGTGGCTGGCTTTCATAAGATGGCAGTTAGCTAGAATATGTCTCCCAAAGGCATCTTCCTTCTGATTATTGAAAGTGGAAATTTTCTGTTTACAAATAGAGCAGAGAGTTTTACTCCTGTTAAGAGAGACATAGAAGAGACAGCAGTTAAATAACCAATGGTTTTGTGCAAAGTACTCACAAAGCCTCCCACAGAGAAAACCTCACCTCACTAGGATGCATTTTAAGGTCTTAAATGTTCATGAAAATGCTGAATCCTGGGTGTATATAGTCAATAGTCAGAAAAAGGAGGTTAAGGCTCTATTGTCTGTCCTCACAGTATGTGTCTCTGCAGAAAAATAGGATGTGTCTCACAAAGAAACTGTTTAGATATATGTAGCAGTGCTGAGCTTTTATAGAGAAATAACCACCCCAAAGAGAAACTTTATTGGAATGTATGCCATTCCACACAGTGCCATAAATATCTCTCACTGGCACACAAGAAGACCCTTATAACACAACAATTTTTAGACTACAATTTTGAATTCTTAACATTTTGAAAAGAAAACCCCACAAAATAGTAACTATTAGAATTACATTTCTTGTTACTGACTTTTAGCAGTAAGATTATATCTCCAGGTCTCAACACTGCATAGAAAGAAGAAATCAGAGACCCGGTAGCCACACAATGACCAAAAAAAAAAAAAAAAAAAAAAGCAACATAAAAGCCTGGAATTTTTGGTGGTAACACTCTGATTGGCTGTCAGAAACTGGAGTTAGTTTTAAGGTCTTCACATAACAGTGTGCTGTATTCTTGACTGGAAACCTTCATTTACATATGCTTTCAGTCCCATGTGACAATTAGATCTTCTGTTAAATAAAACAGCTAGGACAGAGGCAACACTCTCAACAGTGGAGGGTTAGAGGAGACTGCCCATGTGTCTCTAAGCATCCTTTCTCCTAAGCCTTGTAAGTATGGCAGGAAAATCTGTTGGATTTTATTTGACACTGGCCCAGAGCTTTGTTTATTCTTGAGAAATAAATTTAAAAAACAAACAAACAAACAAACAAACAGAAAAAGAAAAAAAACAACTGAAGACAGGCTGCAGATATGAATATAAATAGAGGACAATAGATAAGAACATAAATAGATGGACTCGGAAGAAAGAAAATGTACTCAGTAGTCTTGAAGAAAGCAGTACTCATCTTTTCTGGGACATTGGGCTTGCAACTATTAATAGCTGAGGTAATGACTCAGCTTGGCTCAGGAACTTGGCCTTGAGCCACACAAGAGTTAAAGTGAAAGCATGGCCTGGGAAACTGGCCTGTGACCAGAGACTAAAACGATAATTTCCAGAAACTGGACTTGTAGTCTAAAGCATGTTCAGTAATATACCATGCCCTTTGTAACAAACTGGAGAAAAATGTGCACATGCTCAGAAAACAGAGATGCTATTTCCTGGAAGTCCTCTGGTTACACAAAAGATGAAAGACATAACATTTTAATGGGGGCTCTTTTTTTTCTTAATCTGAGTAACTGTGAGCATGTCTTAAGCACACACACACACAAACAAGTTGGGCTTTTAAAAAATATTGGCTTGGGTCATAGGATTACACAATATCGTAAACTTGTGTCTGTGGCCTGATGTTTCAGGCTGTTTCTCTGCTTGTTGAATTTTTACCAATAATCCACCAAAACTATGTAGTTTTTCTTTGTCAATACAGTTGCAGAATTAGATAGTTTCTAAGGGTGGGAAGGCGTATTGTTTGAAGTTTCTTATGTGCAAAGCTTTTGCACTGTGAAACAACCCAAATCTTTATAAATATTGTAAAATTGTTCATGCCTTCTTAGCAGTCATGTCAGAAAACACCACAGTAAACAACTCCCAAACATCAGAGAAACATTCTCCATGGAAACAATCAAGACCAAATTGTGTTGCCTCAGCTTTTCTGACCTTGGTCTGGAGACTCTTTTGGTCACATCATCATCAGATTTCCCGTTTTAACAATCAACACTCCAAGTCCATTACTTCCCTATAGGAAATGCAAAAGGAATGAGGCGCCAGTAAACTGCAAGTTTCTTTTCATTACAGTACCTTAAATAAATAAATAAATAAATAAATAAATAAATAAATAAATAAATAAATAAATAAATAAATAAATAAATAAATAAATAAATAAATAAATAAATAAATAAATAAATAAATAAATAAATAAATAAATAAATAAATAAATAAATAAATAAATAAATAAATAAATAAATAAATAAATAAATAAATAAATAAATAAATAAATAAATAAATAAATAAATAAATAAATAAATAAATAAATAAATAAATAAATAAATAAATAAATAAATAAATAAATAAATAAATAAATAAATAAATAAATAAATAAATAAATAAATAAATAAATAAATAAATAAATAAATAAATAAATAAATAAATAAATAAATAAATAAATAAATAAATAAATAAATAAATAAATAAATAAATAAATAAATAAATAAATAAATAAATAAATAAATAAATAAATAAATAAATAAATAAATAAATAAATAAATAAATAAATAAATAAATAAATAAATAAATAAATAAATAAATAAATAAATAAATAAATAAATAAATAAATAAATAAATAAATAAATAAATAAATAAATAAATAAATAAATAAATAAATAAATAAATAAATAAATAAATAAATAAATAAATAAATAAATAAATAAATAAATAAATAAATAAATAAATAAATAAATAAATAAATAAATAAATAAATAAATAAATAAATAAATAAATAAATAAATAAATAAATAAATAAATAAATAAATAAATAAATAAATAAATAAATAAATAAATAAATAAATAAATAAATAAATAAATAAATAAATAAATAAATAAATAAATAAATAAATAAATAAATAAATAAATAAATAAATAAATAAATAAATAAATAAATAAATAAATAAATAAATAAATAAATAAATAAATAAATAAATAAATAAATAAATAAATAAATAAATAAATAAATAAATAAATAAATAAATAAATTTTCTGTTTACAAATAGAGCAGAGAGTTTTACTCCTGTTAAGAGAGACATAGAAGAGACAGCAGTTAAATAACCAATGGTTTTGTGCAAAGTACTCACAAAGCCTCCCACAGAGAAAAACCTCACCTCACTAGGATGCATTTTCAGGTCTTAAATGTTCATGAAAATGCTGAATCCTGGGTGTATATAGTCAATAGTCAGAAAAAGGAGGTTAAGGCTCTATTGTCTGTCCTCACAGTATGTGTCTCTGCAGAAAAATAGGATGTGTCTCACAAAGAAACTGTTTAGATATATGTAGCAGTGCTGAGCTTTTTATAGAGAAATAACCACCCAAAAGAGAAACTTTATTGGAATGTATGCCATTCCACACAGTGCCATAAGTATCTCTCACTGGCACACAAGAAGACCCTTATAACACAACAATTTTTAGACTACAATTTTGAATTCTTAACATTTTGAAAAGAAAACCCCACAAAATAGTAACTATTAGAATTACATTTCCTGTTACTGACTTTTAGCAGTAAGATTATATTTCCAGGTCTCAACACTGCATAGAAAGAAGAAATCAGACACCCGGTAGCCACACAATGACCAAAAAAAAAAAAAAAAAGCAACAGAAAAGCCTGGAATTTTTGGTGGTAACACTCTGATTGGCTGTCAGAAACTGGAGTTAGTTTTAAGGTCTTCACATAACAGTGTGCTGTATTCTTGACTGGAAACCTTAATTTACATATGCTTTCAGTCCCATGTGACAATTAGATCTTCTGTTAAATAAAACAGCTAGGACAGAGGCAACACTTTCAACAGTGGAGGGTTAGAGGAGACTGCCAATGTGTGTCTCAGCATCCTTTCTCCTAAGCCTTGTAAGTATGGCAGGAAAATCTGTTGGATATTATTTGACACTGGCCCAGAGCTTTGTTTAGTCTTGAGAAATAAATTTAATAAACAAAGAAACAAACAAACAGAAAAAGAAAAAAACAACTGAGGACAAGCTGCAGATATGAATATAAATAAAGGACAATAGATAAGAACATAAATAGATGGACTCGGAAGAAAGAAAATGTACTCAGTAGTCTTGAAGAAAGCAGTACTCATCTTTTCTGGGACCTTGGGCTTGCAACTATTAATAGCTGAGGTAATGACTCAGCTTGGCTCAGGAACTTGGCCTTGCACCACACAAGAGTTAAAGTGAAAGCATGGCCTGGGAAACTGGCCTGTGACCAGAGACTAAAACGATAATTTCCAGAAACTGGACTTGTAGTCTAAAGCATGTTCAGTAATATACCATGTCCTTTGTAACAAACTAGAGAAAAATGTGCACATGCTCAGAAAACAGAGATGCTATTTCCTGGAAGTCCTCGGTTACACAAAAGGTGAAAGACATAACATTTTAATGGGGGCTCTTTTTTTTTTTCTTAATCTGAGTAACTGTGAGCATGTCTTAAGCACACACACACACACAAACAAGTTGGGCTTTTAAAAAAATATTGGCTTGGGTCATAGGATTACACAATATCGTAAACTTGTGTCTGTGGCCTGATGTTTCAGGCTGTTTCTCTGCTTGTTGAATTTTTACCAATAATCCACCAAAACTATGTAGTTTTTCTTTGTCAATACAGTTGCAGAATTAGATAGTTTCTAAGGGTGGGAAGGCGTATTGTTTGAAGTTTCTTATGTGCAAAGCTTTTTGCACTGTGAAACAACCCAAATCTTTATAAATATTGTAAAATTGTTCATGCCTTCTTAGCAGTCATGTCAGAAAACACCACAGTAAACAACTCCCAAACATCAGAGAAACATTCTCCATGGAAACAATCAAGACCAAATTGTGTTGCCTCAGCTTTTCTGACCTTGGTCTGGAGACTCTTTTGGTCACATCATCATCAGATTTCCCGTTTTAACAATCAACACTCCAAGTCCATTACTTCCCCTATAGGAAATGCAAAAGGAATGAGGCGCCAGTAAACTGCAAGTTTCTTTTTCATTACAGTACCTTAAATAAATAAATTAAGACCTCTGGAAGGCTTCTGATACATCGATAAATACAGACAACATTTCTAATATCTAGCCCATGTTTTGGTCTTACATGAGAAGATGTTTTGTTATACCTAAGCGAAAATCTTACTGCTTCTGAGAAATAGACTGCTCTACAGACAACAGAAAGATGTTGGGCCAGTCGACATTTCTTCTATAGCATGTCATGATAAATAAAAAGCAGTCAAAGAGTGAAGAAAACACATCCTAATTTCCATTAGCAAGAGAGACAGAACCCTTTAAAAATCCTGATTTAAGCCATAGTTATCCCATGGATACATTTAAAAAAAAAAAAAAAAGGAGGAAAAATTAAATTGAAATCAGGACTTTTGCCTCTAAAAGAGACCAGATCTAAAGCTTTCCCAAGCCAGGGCTGTGATGACATCTTTCTATCTCTGAAGTTTCTGGCATTTCTATGTTTCTGGATGCCACTGCATTCTTCAGTACCTGCAGGAGAGAAAGTTTGTGGTATGGTGGATTCACCTAAATATTTGCAGGGAGCTGTCACCTGTACCAACACCTGACCTGCATGCCGCATCGCAGATAACATGTCTAGCTGTGTGCAGGGACTGGAGTCAACTATCACTCATTCATACACTTGCCTCCATTCTGTGCATGGTGCATCCACAGCGAAATGAAACTCAAGCCTACACCTGATCGACTGGAGGACCACCTTAGTGGAAGGTGGACAATCTGAGCCTCTGGCCTGCCGTGTGCACAAGCATAAAAATTGCTTTTGTTTAATGTGTAGATGGAATATTTGATACATTTTAACCAGGCATTTGCATCTTGGTATCCTGTCTTAATTGCTAAAGTTTGCTTTAAGTCTTTAACTCCTACGATACTCTAGTAAAACGAAAGTATGGTTTTAGGGAAATTACAAAAACCAGTTGGGGCAGTCCATCCTTGCTCTTTAGTGGTCCACAGAATGTTGGACCAACTATGGCATGAAAGCTGTACATCGGGGCAACACTCCTGGTTGGCACTGGGGTCTTTTCTTTATTTTGAAAGAAATTTCTGCCTTTAATAATGCCCCAGAATTTTAGTGTAACTACTACATAGTCTAAGGAAACCTAAATGTGCACATTACAAATATTAGAAAGTGGCTATTTCCACCAAAAGAATCCAAAATTCACTAATAGGGTGCAACAAGTTTCACTTTGAGAGATAAAGCTGTCTTTTGTTAACTGGTTAAGAATTAGACATTTAAAAGAAAAGAAAGCCAAGTGATTTCTCACGACATATTCCAATCATATGTTCTGTTCAGGAGAATGATGATCAGGGAATTCTGGTTCAGAAATATTTATTCAAAAGATAAGCCTTTTAACTCATTATTCTGTGTCTCTGAATTATTTGTGCCACTGTAAGGTCAAGGGCACCATCTCTGATAATTCTGTGTCTCTGAATTATTTGTGCCACTGTAAGGTCAAGGGCACCATCTCTGATAATTCTGTGTCTCTGAATTATTTGTGCCACTGTAAGGTCAAGGGCACCATCTCTGATAATTCTGTGTCTCTGAATTATTTGTGCCACTGTAAGGTCAAGGGCACCATCTCTGATAATTCTGTGTCTCTGAATTATTTGTGCCACTGTAAGGTCAAGGGCACCATCTCTGATAATTCTGTGTCTCTGAATTATTTGTGCCACTGTAAGGTCAAGGGCACCATCTCTGATAATTCTGTGTCTCTGAATTATTTGTGCCACTGTAAGGTCAAGGGCACCATCTCTGATAATTCTGTGTCTCTGAATTATTTGTGCCACTGTAAGGTCAAGGGCACCATCTCTGATAATTCTGTGTCTCTGAATTATTTGTGCCACTGTAAGGTCAAGGGCACCATCTCTGATAATTCTGTGTCTCTGAATTATTTGTGCCACTGTAAGGTCAAGGGCACCATCTCTGATAATTCTGTGTCTCTGAATTATTTGTGCCACTGTAAGGTCAAGGGCACCATCTCTGATAATTCTGTGTCTCTGAATTATTTGTGCCACTGTAAGGTCAAGGGCACCATCTCTGATAATTCTGTGTCTCTCTTTGTGGGAGGGAAGCTGAGGCTGCCTCCTACCCCAGTAGACTCTGCATTCTAGGACATAAAAATAAGGAAATGAACATCATTACAGAATTCTCTGTCATCCACATCTAATAAAATGCAATTCTGATCTTACATATAGTAGTAGCCATAGATACAAATTAGAGCTTGCAAGAACAGTCTAGTACCCACCAGTCTGCTTTTATACTTGGGCTTATGTGTGTATAAAATAATCACATTAGTTCAAGGAAATGTTTTATTAATTCTTTTAAAGTTACAGCGCTTAAAAATTGCCACAATAATTTAAAGACATAGCTTGGACATTTCCAGATCTGCTTCCAAGCCTTCACCTTGGGTGAAATTGTTTTGTGCTATGAAGATGGATTAGGGCATCTTGCACCTCATGAGGTATTTGATTCGGCTTAGTTCTTGGGTCCTGAGCAGACAGACTGACAATTAAAACTCATTAATTTTATTTTCAACATACTTTACCATGGATTCTACCCTTGGGCTGAGCCCCAGATCTTCCTCAGCACCTCACACTCCCTCTCATTGGCACTGGGGTCTTTATTGAAATCTCCCAGATTAAATGGTCCTAGTTTACTAATGCCTAGTCTGAGGAGAGTCAGGAGGGACAGAAGTACTTTTCTGAAGTAGAAAGCTGTCTTTGACTTGGCAAGTCCTCACAGGGTATAACAAAGCAAGCATTAAATGGAATAGCTTGAGGTGAAATTGGCTTGGTTATATTAATAGCTAGACGATCAGCAATAGAATGAGGAAAGAAGAAAGAGTAATAGAATAGATTAAAAGAGTTACATTTTTCTTAGCTTTAGTTTGGTAGGGTTTTCCCCTGGGACTATAAGCCCATGACTCTGGAAGGGGTGGCGCTTCCTTGACTCAGGTGTCCATCTTTTTATTACTGTGCAAACAGCAGTCTTGGTGGTTATCAGTACAAGGTAGGGTACTTTCCAGGCTGGCTCAAGTTTTTCTTCTTTCCACCTTTCAATGAGACGTGATCTTCAGGCTGGTGCTGGTTTACTGGAAATTCTAAGGATGGTACATGTGCTGAAAGATTTTTAGTTTTTTTTTTTTTTTTTTTTTTGAGAAAGGCAAGTGGAAGATAAACCAAGTATATAATTTTAAGAAATTGACCTTTTGTTTTAAATGTGGGAACTTGGCAGTGGACTTTATAGTCCTTAGTGCCTTTTACTGAGAAATTTCCTTTAGCACCTATTTTTATTAGTTTTTAAACCAAAGAAAGCCAAATACCATTTTACATTTAACAATGCTTCTCATATGATTTTATACCAGATAAGCTAAATTTTATCTTTATATTAGTGTGTTATTAATGTTAAACCTAATTTTAATAAAACCTTGTAGACATGTTTATTTAATTTTTAATGTTTTACCGTAAGGTAAGATTTTATAGACTCTTTTTAACCTTTTATAATTTTTAAGGTTGGTGCTTTCAGAAAAACATGTAATGCTTTTATTTTAATGTCCAGTTCACAGAAAAACTGCATGATAGTTCTTTAACTTTAGCTAATATATTTACACACAGAATGTTCTTTACAATCAATGTTTATGTTTTGCTCAAACCTTCAAAACAGTAATTTTTAACTTTTTAATGTTGGTAAAAATGTGCATTCTTATGCCTCTTTATAATCCTTTTACCAAAGGTATATTTTTCTTATACACCTTGTACATAAACTTTTTTTTTAATAGTTTTACATTCAGGAGGCCTAGTTACTTTTAAATTATACAACATTTTTTGCATAAAATCCTTTTTTAACACACTTTTTATATAACTTTTTTTTGTTTCATGACTTTTACAGGCAATTTTTGACATGCCTTAACTTTCTGACTTATTACAAACATTTCTTTCTTTAAACAACCAGTTAATTTATTTCAGGACAAGAATTTACCATAATACTCTTTTATATAAATTCTGCCCCCTTTTTTTTTTTTTTTTTTTTTTTTTTTTTTTTTTTTTTTTTTTTTTTTTTTTTTTTTTTTTTTTTTTTTTTTTTTTTTTTTTTTTTTTTTTTTTTTTTTTTTTTTTTTTTTTTTTTTTTTTTTTTTTTTTTTTTTTTTTTTTTTTTTTTTTTTTTTTTTTTTTTTTTTTTTTTTTTTTTTTTTTTTTTTTTTTTTTTTTTTTTTTTTTTTTTTTTTTTTTTTTTTTTTTTTTTTTTTTTTTTTTTTTTTTTTTTTTTTTTTTTTTTTTTTTTTTTTTTTTTTTTTTTTTTTTTTTTTTTTTTTTTTTTTTTTTTTTTTTTTTTTTTTTTTTTTTTTTTTTTTTTTTTTTTTTTTTTTTTTTTTTTTTTTTTTTTTTTTTTTTTTTTTTTTTTTTTTTTTTTTTTTTTTTTTTTTTTTTTTTTTTTTTTTTTTTTTTTTTTTTTTTTTTTTTTTTTTTTTTTTTTTTTTTTTTTTTTTTTTTTTTTTTTTTTTTTTTTTTTTTTTTTTTTTTTTTTTTTTTTTTTTTTTTTTTTTTTTTTTTTTTTTTTTTTTTTTTTTTTTTTTTTTTTTTTTTTTTTTTTTTTTTTTTTTTTTTTTTTTTTTTTTTTTTTTTTTTTTTTTTTTTTTTTTTTTTTTTTTTTTTTTTTTTTTTTTTTTTTTTTTTTTTTTTTTTTTTTTTTTTTTTTTTTTTTTTTTTTTTTTTTTTTTTTTTTTTTTTTTTGAAAATTTTCAACGTAACTACTAGTGGGGTGGGCTTATTTTGTGTCTCAACTATGCTTCTTTACACAAAAACAATGTATGCGCACTACAAAACAAAGAACAGGTAACAAGGTAACATATTTTGTAGTTTGCACCAAACCAAAATCAAAACCAAAATCAGAGTATCCAGAAATCTAAGTCAGATCAAAACCAAAACCAAAGTATCAAGCAATCCAAGCTGTTTAAAACAGAAAATAAACTGGCTGGTACAGGCACACTGTGGGTGATCAGACCATGCTCACTCAAAGGAGTGGGCAGTTCCCAAGACTGGATCCTTCTTAGTCCAATTCAAACCAAAATCAAAACCAAATTGCCAATGAAGGCACACCGTGGTGATCAGGCCACGCTTCCACCTCAAATCTGGGTGGAAAGTACTGGACTAGTTTAACAAACTTGGGAGGCTGAGGCAGGAGAATGGCATCAGACTCCAAGTGTCCCCTTCTTCCCAGTGTTCAAAACATTGGTGTCTTTTCCATTGGAGCATAGAAGGTCATGCAGACTGTTTCTCAGTGAGAGCATTTCTCACTGGGGTGAAATATTGCTGAGGTTCCTGCATTCTCCTGAAGCTCTGCATTGCTATGGCTGGTCAGAGTCCCCCGCAAGGATGTTCCACAAGGCAGGCTTAAGCCGCCTAAGTAGCTGCCTCGACCATCCAATATTCACCTCACTTCCTGGTCAGGGAACCAAGAAATGCAGCAGGACCAGCAGCAGACAAAACTTCTCAGACACTGAGTTAAAGAAGGAAGGGGTTTATTCAACATGGGGCATTGGCAAGACTTCTGTCTCAAGAGCTGAGCTCCCTGAGTGAACAATTCCTGTCCCTTTCAAGGGCTCACAACTCTAAGGCAGCGCATGTGAGAGGGTCATGACTGATTGAGCAAGCAGGGGGTATATGACTGGGGGCTACACGTGCTGGTAATTAGATTGGAACAAAACAAGATAGGTATTTTCACAGTGCATTTCTATACAATGTCTGTAGTCTATAGATAATAGAACCAATTAGGTCAGGGGTTGATGTTTAACTACCAGTCTCAGGGTGTGGCACTGGGCTGTCTGCTTGTGGATTTCATTTCTGCCTCTTAGTTTTTACTTCTTTCTTAGGCGGCAGAAATTGGGCATAAGACTATGTGAGGGTTGGCCTTTTCCCTTCATGACATGATACTAAGCTATCAACAACAAAGAAAACACCTTGGAGACATGAAGAAATGTTATAACTATTTGGATGAACGGAGGCAAGATGGCGCACTTCTGGGTTCTTCATTATCAACTTTTCCAGTGTGCGCGCAAAAATGCAGCCGGCACCCGGGAAGATGCAGACCAACCAGGCATGTGCCAGGTGACGTCAATCCGAAGAGACCAAGACTTACCTGGTTGCACCTGTGGAATGCCTCCAACACACCCCTGCCCCAACTATTTCCCTCCCACTCCTAGAAAAGCCGCTCCTGGCAGACGCGCGGCACGGACTTCCCAGTCCCCCACTCCTTTCGGGACTGCATTAGGAACTCTGCCCAAGAGCTCCACAGGGCGACTCTCTTGGCCTCCTTTGCTGGAGGCTGACAGACCTCTCCCTACCCACCTTCTTCCCTGAAGCTAGGTGACCAAAAATACATTTGCAGTTTTGCTCCTACTCTTGCCTACCCGCTTGTTCTTCTGTGCTCACTTTGGTGGTCTTAGAAAAACAAATCAGTTGGTGCCGAACCCGGGAGGAGGCCTCCTCAGGCCTCTAAAGGTTGAGGAACCTCCTTCTGCTTCCACACCATGGATGGACCAGGACCTGAGACCTCACTCTCATTCCCTCACTCTCACTGCCTCTCTGGGGTAAGTATCCTTGTCTCCTCTTTACCTCCCTCGGCCAAAAATCCTGTGCAGGTCCGAGGCCCACTTTTGAGCCACCAAGTGGCTCGGGAGACCCATTCAGGATGGAGACGTCCACCTGAATGTAATCTCCACCTTGGCTCCAAGAGCCTCCAGTCTGTCTCTGGTGGTTCCAAAGGACGCTTTGAAGCCTGGCAGAGATCCACTTCCATTTCCATTGTGTCCATTGTGTAAGTAAAGAGGAAACAAATGGAAAACCCCCAGTCCAAATTTCCAAAGAGCACCCCCTTGGGGTGCCTCCTAGCCAATTTAAAAACCTTACAGCTCGAACAAGACCTTAGGAGGAAGCGGTTAATTTTCCTTTCCACTGTGGCGTGATCGACCTCAGCAATTTCTGCCAGCAGCTAGGCAAGTTGTCCGAAGTTAATTACATACAAGGCTTTTGGGCCTTACGCTCTTGTCCCAACCTGCCCTATACTCCTCCTTCTCTCCCGCTCTCCACCCCTCCCTTCCTGCCCAGACTCCTCCTCCTCCCCATCCAGACTCCTCCTTCTTCCTCCTTATCTACTAGTAATCCACTCGGTTTCGTGCCTCCTTCAGGGCCCCCAACTGACTATCCCCTTGGCAGACCCAGACTGGAACTACCAAGCAGGCCAGCCTGGGGGCCGTAGACGAGACATAATGGTCCAGTGTTTGTTGGCTGGCATGCCAGCAGCCTCAAACAAAACTGTAAATTTTAACAAACTAAAATAAATTATTCAAAATCCAGAAGAAAATCCAGCCGCATTGTCCCACAGGGGCCACCATTTTGGCATCTTATTTCATTTCTCAATCAGCTCCTGACATTCGTAAAAAACTTCAAAAGGTAGAGGATGGTCCTCAGACACCAATACAAGACCTAGTTAAACTAGCCTTTAAGGTCTCTAACTCCAGAGAGCAGATGGCAGGCTCACCTCAAACAGAAGTTACAGCTCCTAGTGGCGGCTTTAACAGCCCAGTTGTAACCCCAGGCCAGAGAGCACACACCCCACAGACTCCAAGGCTACAAAAGAAGCCTGCTATAAGTGCGGCAAGGCAGGACACTATACCAACAGGTGTCCACAAGGTCCGTGAGCCCCAACGCAGCCTTGCTATATGTGCAAGGCATCAGGACATTGGGCCAGCGCATGTCCTAACCCTCGGCCCACCAGCTAACCCCCCTGCCCTGCTTGCCAGCAGGAGGACACTGGAGGTCTGATTGCCCCACCCTGAGAACAGGTGCTGCATCTCATGTGACCCCTTTCCCAGGATCCTGGGAGCTCCTTCCAGCTCCTACATCTGGACGATGACAACTGAAGGTGCTGAGACTCGGGGACCCCCCATCACCCTCACCGAGCCGCGGGTAACTCTCCTGGTAGCAGGTAAGACAATTAATTTTTTTAATCGACAGCGAGGCTACCTATTCTGTTTTGCTGTCCTTCTTTGGACCTAGCCTTCCATCCAATATCTCTGCAGTAGGAGTAAGCGAAAGCCATCCACCCACAAAAACTCACTCCTTAATTGCTGCCTGGCCAACAACTACTTAAGCACTTGTTCCTCATTCCCAGCTGCCCCACCCCCTTACTAGGCTGAGAAATCAGTTTGGCTTTCCCCCACTTGCCTCAAACTTACTAAATTTTCTTAAATATCTCATACTCCCCAACCTTGCCAGGACCATCCTCTGGGTTTTGCCCATATTCCAACAAATGCTTCCATTCCTCATTCCTATACTAATACTGTGCCTTATTTTATTCTTCATCCGTACATCCAAATACCAACCATAGGCCCCGACCTTAATGACGCCCCTAAACATCAGGATGTAGCCAGACAGACCATGGCACCCCTTTATCACTATCATCAATAAAAGGTTGGACTGTTTGGATGAACGGAGGCAAGATGGAGCACTTCTGTGTTCTTCATCACCAGCTTTTCCCACATGCGTGAAAATGCAGCCAGCGCCCGGGAGGGTGCAGACCAACTGGGCATGCGCCAGGTGACATCAGTCCGAAGAGACCAAGATTTACCTGGTCGCACCTGCAGGAAGCCCCCCGACACGCCCGTGCCCCGCCTATTGCCCTCCCACTTAGAAATCCCAGCAGCCAGCCACGTGACTTCCCAGCCCCCCTACTCCTGTTGGGACTGTAGGAATTCCATCCGAGAGCTCCATAGGGCAACTCTCTTGGCCTCCTTTGCCGGAGGCCGACAGACCTCTCCCTACCCACCTGCTTCCCTGAAGCTAGGTGACCAAAATAAATTTGCAGTTTTGCTCTACCCTTGCTTACTCACTGGTTCTTTTGTGCCCACTCTCATGGTCTTAGAAAAACAAATCAATCCCCTTTAACAGCAAGAACTCATTTAGTGGCTTTCAGGAACTTGAGAAACTGGATCCTATTTTGCCAGATCACCAGGACGCGGCAGTGTGAAAACCGGCAGCAAAGAAACCTTTCAGAGATTTATTAGATCCCAGTACAAAATAGGCTGGAAAAAAGGATAGGCCTCATATACACCCACTAATGTCTCAGGTGTCTGGCTTGATTACCACTTCCATGGTTACAAGCTCAGCTAACAAGGAAGGTATATTGGCATTAATGAATCTATTAACAGCCAACGGAATAAAAAGCATGCATACATCTGTTTCAAGAGTGAGTGGTGGAAAAAAAAGATTACAGATGATTGGAAAAAACAGCCTTTTATCAAAAGTCTTTTATCAAAAAGATGTATTTTACCCTATGGTTAGTAGAAAATGCCAGCAGATTCAGAGACATTGTGGTGAGGAAAGAATTCTGATATTACGCAGAAATTACTACCAACTAGATTGACAGAGAATAACTCACTATATACAGAGGTAATGAAAGAAGTTGAGAATGCCCTGAATAGGGCGGCTATTCATTACTGAATAGGATGACAGTAAATTTGTGTTCCCTGTTCAGTGCAGCTGGCAATGTCCTTTGCTGTGGTGTTGATTTTGTGTGCATTTGAGAAATGACAGCAAGAGAGAAAGCACTGAAATAGTGGAGACCACAAATACCTTGTGGAAAGTTTTCATTCAGTTTAAGAAACTTATTGTTGCATCAGGCAATAGCCCAACAATTTGACTAGGTGCATCCATACTGCCTCTTCATGATTTGCTTTGGGACTAACAGAAACACTTGGTTGGAAACCTCTTATATGACTTTTGGACAGAGTCCAGGTGGTTGTTCTATCATTACATTTCCCAAAATGATGGGTGAATAGACGAATATATGAAATAAGACTGAAGAAAAACAAAACTAAAGGACTTACACATCTGAATATGCATACTTACTCTAAGGCTAGTGTAATAGAGTGTGACTTTGATTATTTAGTAGACAAGTAGGTAAGTGGAACTGAATAGATAACCCACAAACAGAGCCAAGTCAAGTAATTTCGTCAAAGATGCAAAGACTATTCTTTTTTTTTATTTTTTCAATTAAAAGCATTTTTTTATGAAGGAGAATACATATCAGAAGAGTAAAATTAGTGGTAGCAAAAAAAGAATCAGATGACTAATAAGGGTTAAATGTTCCCTCAACTTTTAAATATCATCTTACAAATAATGCAATAAATTCAACATTGGTTCAACTCCAAAAGAGAATAAATGTGTAATGTAGAATTTCAAGGGGCATAAATGCAAAAAAAGATTTTGTTTTTTAAGAAAAAATATTATTACTATACTTCAAGTTCTAGGGTACATGCGCATAATGTGCAGGTTTGTTACGTATGTATACTTGTGCCATGTTCTCATCAACTCCTCAATGCAATCCCTCCACCCTCCCCGCTGACCGTAATAGGTCCCAGTGTGTGATGTTCCTTCCCAAGTCCAGGTTATCTCATTGTTCAGTTCCACCTATGGTGAGAACATGCAGTGTTTGGTTTTCTGTTCTTATGATAGTTTGCTGAGAATGATGGTTTCCAGCTGCATCCATGTCCCTACAAAGGACACAAACTCATCCTTCCTTACAAAGGACACAAACTCATCCTTCCTTATGACTGCATAGTTTTCCATGGGTTATATGTGCCACATTTTCTTAATCCAGTCTGTCACAGATGGACATTTGGGTTGACTCCAAGTCTTTGTTATTGTGAATAGTGCCCAATGAACATATGTGTGCATGTGTCTTTATAGCAACATGATTTATAATCCTTTGAGTATATACGCAGTAATAGGATGGCTGGGTCATGTGGTATTTCTAGTTCTAGATCCTTGGGAATCACCATACTGTTTTCCATATTGGTTGAACTAGTTTACTCTCCAACCAACAGTGTAAAAGTGTTCCTATTTCTTCACATCCTCTCCAGCACCTGTTGTTTCCTGACTTTTTAATGATTGCTATTCTAACTGGTATGACATGGTATCTCATTGTGGTTTTGAAAGCCTTGCTCTGATGGCGAGTGATGATGAGCATTTTTCACATGTCTGTTGTCTGTATGCATGTCTTCTTGAGAAATGTCTGTTCATGGGGTTGTTCATTTTCTTGTAAATTTGTTTTGAGGCTTAAGTTCTTTTGTAAGTTCAGATATTAGCCATTTGTCAGATAGATGCAAAATTTTTTCCCATTCTGTAGGTTGCCTGTTCACTCTGGTGCTAGTTTTTGCTCAGAATCTTGGTTTAATTAGATCCCATTTGTCAATTTTGGCTTTTGTTGCCATTGTGGTGTTTTAGACATGAGTTCTTGCCCATACGTATGTCCCGAATGGTGTTACACTAGGTATCTTCTAGGGTTTTATGCTATTGGTCTAACATTAAAGTCTCTAATCCACGTGAATTAATTTTTTTTTATTATACTTAAGTTCTAGGGTACATGCGCATAATGTGCAGGTTTGTTACGTATGTATACTTGTGCCATGTTGGTGTGCTGCACCCATCAACTTGTCAACACTCATCAACTAATCCTTTACATCAGGTATAACTCTCAATGCAATCCCTCCACCCTCCCCGCTGACCGTAATAGGTCCCAGTGTGTGATGTTCCCCTTCCCAAGTCCAGGTTATCTCATTGTTCAGTTCCCACCTATGAGTGAGAACATGCAGTGTTTGGTTTTCTGTTCTTATGATAGTTTGCTGAGAATGATGGTTTCCAGCTGCATCCATGTCCCTACAAAGGACACAAACTCATCCTTCCTTACAAAGGACACAAACTCATCCTTCCTTATGACTGCATAGTTTTCCATGGGTTATATGTGCCACATTTTCTTAATCCAGTCTGTCACAGATGGACATTTGGGTTGACTCCAAGTCTTTGTTATTGTGAATAGTGCCCAATGAACATATGTGTGCATGTGTCTTTATAGCAACATGATTTATAATCCTTTGAGTATATACGCAGTAATAGGATGGCTGGGTCATGTGGTATTTCTAGTTCTAGATCCTTGGGAATCACCATACTGTTTTCCATATTGGTTGAACTAGTTTACCTCCAACCAACAGTGTAAAAGTGTTCCTATTTCTTCACATTTCCAGCACCTGTTGTTTCCTGACTTTTAATGATTGCTATTCTAACTGGTATGACATGGTATCTCATTGTGGTTTTGATTTGCCTTGCCTGATGGCATGATGATGAGCATTTTTCACATGTCTGTTGTCTGTATGCATGTCTTCTTTTGAGAAATGTCTGTTCATGGGGTTGTTCATTTTTTCTGTAAATTTGTTTGAGTTCTTTGTAAGTTCTTGTAAGTTCAGATATTAGCCATTTGTCAGTAGATTGCAAAATTTTCTCCCATTCTGTAGGTTGCCTGTTCACTCTGGTGCTATTTTTTTGTGCAGAAGCTCTTTAGTTTAATGAGATCCCATTTGTCAATTTTGGCTTTTGTTGCCATTGCTTGTGGTGTTTTAGACATGAAGTTCTTGCCCATACGTATGTCCCGAATGGTGTTACCTAGGTATTCTTCTAGGGTTTTTATGGTATTAGGTCTAACATTTAAGTCTCTAATCCACCGTGAATTAATTTTTTATTATACTTTAAGTTCTAGGGTACATGTGCATAACGTGCAGGTTTGTTACATATGTATACTTGTGCCATGTTGGTGTGCTGCACCCATCAACTTGTCAACACTCATCAACTAATCCTTTACATCAGGTATAACTCTCAATGCAATCCCTCCACCCTCCCGCTGACCGTAATAGGTCCCAGTGTGTGATGTTCCCTTCCGAGTCCAAGTGATCTCATTGTTCAGTTCCACCTATGAGTGAGAACATGCGGTGTTTGGTTTTCTCTTCTTGTGATAGTTTGCTAAGAATGATGGTTTCCAGCTGCATCCATGTCCCTACAAAGGACGCAAACTCATCCTTCCTTACAAAGGACACAAACTCATCCTTTTTATGGCTGCATAGTATTCCATGGTGTATATGTGCCACATTTTCTTAATCCAGTCTGTCACAGATGGACATTTGGGTTGATTCAAGTCTTTGCTATTGTGAATAGTGCCCAATGAACATATGTGTGCATGTGTCTTTATAGCAACATGATTTATAATCCTTTGGGTATATACCCAGTAGTGGGATGGCTGGGTCATGTGGTATTTCTAGTTCTAGATCCTTGAGGAATCGCCATACTGTTTTCCATATTGGTTGAACTAGTTTACTCTCCAACCAACAGTGTAAAAGTGTTCCTATTTCTTCACATCCTCTCAGCACCTGTTGTTTCCTGATTTTTAATGATGGCCATTCTAACTGGTGTGAGATGGTATCTCATTGTGGTTTTGATTTGCCTTGCTCTGATGGCGAGTGATGATGAGCATTTTTTCACATGTCTGTTGTCTGTATGCATGTCTTCTTTTGAGAAATGTCTGTTCATGGGGTTGTTCATTTTTTTCTTGTAAATTTGTTTGAGTTCTTTGTAAGTTCTTTGTAAGTTCAGATATTAGCCATTTGTCAGTAGATTGCAAAATTTTTTTCCCATTCTGTAGGTTGCCTGTTCACTCTGGTGCTAGTTTCTTTTGCTGTGCAGAAGCTCTTTGGTTTAATTAGATCCCATTTGTCAATTTTGGCTTTTGTTGCCATTGCTTGTGGTGTTTTAGACATGAAGTTCTTGCCCATACGTATGTCCCGAATGGTGTTACCTAGGTATTCTTCTAGGGTTTTATGCTATTAGGTCTAACATTAAAGTCTCTAATCCACCGTGAATTAATTTTTTTTTTATTATACTTTAAGTTCTAGGGTACATGTGCATAACGTGCAGGTTTGTTACATATGTATACTTGTGCAATGTTGGTGTGCTGCACCCATCAACTCGTCAGCACCCATCAATTCATCATTTATATCAGGTATAACTCCCCAATGCAATCCCTCCCCCTCCCCCCTCCCCATGATAAGCCCAGTGTGTGATGTTCCCTTCCCGAGTCCAAGTGATCTCATTGTTCAGTTCCCACCTATGAGTGAGAACATGCGTGTTTGGTTTTCTTCTTGTGATAGTTTGCTAAGAATGATGGTTTCCAGCTGCATCCATGTCCCTACAAAGGACGCAAACTCATCCTTTTTATGGCTGCATAGTATTCCATGGTGTATATGTGCCACATTTTCTTAATCCAGTCTGTCACAGATGGACATTTGGGTTGATTCCAAGTCTTTGCTATTGTGAATAGTGCCGCAATAAACATACGTGTGCATGTGTCTTTGTAGTAGAATAATTTATAATCCTTGGGTATATACCCAGTAGTGGGATGGCTGGGTCATATGGTACATCTAGTTCTAGATCCTTGAGGAATCGCCATACTGTTTTCCATAATGGTTGAACTAGTTTACAATCCCACCAACAGTGTAAAAGTGTTCCTATTTCTCCACATCCTCCAACACCTGTTGTTTCCTGATTTTTAATGATGGCCATTCTAACTGGTGTGAGATGGTATCTCATTGTGGTTTTGATTTGCATTTCTCTGATGGCGAGTGATGATGAGCATTTTTCATGTGTCTGTTGGCTGTATGAATGTCTTCTTTGAGAAATGTCTGTTCATATCCTTTGCCCACTTTTTGATGGGGTTGTTTGTTTTTTCTTGTATATTTGTTTGAGTTCTTTGTAGATTCTGGATATTAGCCCTTTGTCAGATGAGTAGATTGCAAAAATTTTCTCCCATTCTGTAGGTTGCCTGTTCACTCTGATGGTAGTTTCTTTTGCTGTGCAGAAGCTCTTTAGTTTAATGAGATCCCATTTGTCAATTTTGGCTTTTGCTGCCATTGCTTTTGGTGTTTTAGACATGAAGTCCTTGCCCATGCCTATGTCCTGAATGGTACTACCTAGATTTTCTTCTAGGGTTTTATGCTATTAGGTCTAACATTTAAGTCTCTAATCCATCTGAATTAATTTTTTTTTATACTTTAGGTTCTAGGGTACATGTGCATAACGTGCAGGTTTGTTACATATGTATACTTGTGCCATGTTGGTGTGCTGCACCCATCAACTCGTCAGCACCCATCAATTCATCATTTATATCAGGTATAACTCCCCAATGCAATCCTCCCTCCCCTCCCATGATAAGCCCAGTGTGTGATGTTCCCTTCCGAGTCCAAGTGATCTCATTGTTCAGTTCCACCTATGAGTGAGAACATGCGGTGTTTGGTTTTCTCTTCTTGTGATAGTTTGCTAAGAATGATGGTTTCCAGCTGCATCCATGTCCCTACAAAGGACGCAAACTCATCCTTTTTATGGCTGCATAGTATTCCATGGTGTATATGTGCCACATTTTCTTAATCAGTCTGTCACAGATGGACATTTGGGTTGATTCAAGTCTTTGCTATTGTGAATAGTGCCAATAAACATACGTGTGCATGTGTCTTTGTAGTAGAATAATTTATAATCCTTTGGGTATATACCCAGTAGTGGGATGGCTGGGTCATATGGTACATCTAGTTCTAGATCCTTGAGGAATCGCCATACTGTTTTCCATAATGGTTGAACTAGTTTACAATCCCACCAACAGTGTAAAAGTGTTCCTATTTCTCCACATCCTCTCCAACACTTGTTGTTTCCTGATTTTTAATGATGGCCATTCTAACTGGTGTGAGATGGTATCTCATTGTGGTTTTGATTTGCATTTCTCTGATGGCGGTGATGATGAGCATTTTTCATGTGTCTGTTGGCTGTATGAATGTCTTCTTTTGAAATGTCTGTTCATATCCTTTGCCCACTTTTTGATGGGGTTGTTTGTTTTCTTGTATATTTGTTTGAGTTCTTTGTAGATTCTGGATATTAGCCCTTTGTCAGATGAGTAGATTGCAAAAATTTTCTCCCATTCTGTAGGTTGCCTGTTCACTCTGATGGTAGTTTCTTTTGCTGTGCAGAAGCTCTTTAGTTTAATGAGATCCCATTTGTCAATTTTGGCTTTTGCTGCCGTTGCTTTTGGTGTTTTAGACATGAAGTCCTTGCCCATGCCTATGTCCTGAATGGTACTACCTAGATTTTCTTCTAGGGTTTTTATGGTATTAGGTCTAACATTTAAGTCTCTAATCCATCTTGAATTAATCTTTGTATAAGGAGTAAGGAAAGGATCCAGTTTCAGCTTTCTACTTATGGCTAGCCAATTTTCCCAGCACCATTTATTAAATAGGAATCCTTTCCCATTTCTTGTTTCTCTCAGGTTTATCAAAGATCAGATGGCTGTAGATGTGTGGTATTATTTCTGAGGACTCTGTTCTGTTCCATTGGTCTATAGCTCTGTTTTGGTACCAGTACCATGCTGTTTTGGTTACTGTAGCCTTGTAGTATAGTTTGAAGTCAGGTAGCGTGGCGCCTCCAGCTTTGTCCTTTGACTTAGGATTGTCTTGGCAATGCGGGCTCTTTTGGTTCCATATGAACTTTAAAGCAGTTTTTCCAATTCTGTGAAGAAACTCATTGGTAGCTTGATGGGGATGGCATTGAATCTATAAATAACCTTGGGCAGTATGGCCATTTTCACGATATTGATTCTTCCTATCCATGAGCATGGTATGTTCTTCCATTTGTTTGTGTCCTCTTTGATTTCACTGAGCAGTGGTTTGTAGTTCTCCTTGAAGAGGTCCTTTACATCCCTTGTAAGTTGGATTCCTAGGTATTTTATTCTCTTTGAAGCAATTGTGAATGGAAGTTCATTCCTGATTTGGCTCTCTGCTTGTCTGTTACTGGTGTATAAGAATGCTTGTGATTTTTGCACATTAATTTTGTATCCTGAGACTTTGCTGAAGTTGCTTATCAGCTTAAGGAGATTTTGGGCTGAGACAATGGGGTTTTCTAAATATACAATCATGTCATCTGCAAACAGGGACAATTTGACTTCTTCTTTTCCTAACTGAATACCCTTGATTTCTTTCTCTTGCCTGATTGCCCTAGCCAGAACTTCCAACACTATGTTGAATAGGAGTGGTGAGAGAGGGCATCCCTGTCTTGTGCCAGTTTTCAAAGGAATTTTTCCAGTTTTTGCCCATTCAGTATGATATTAGCTGTGGGTTTGTCATAAATAGCTCTTATTATTTTGAGGTACGTTCCATCAATACCGAATTTATTGAGGCTTTTAGCATGAAGGGCTGTTGAATTTTGTCAAAAGCCTTTTCTGCATCTATTGAGATAATCATGTGGTTCTTGTCTTTGGTTCTGTTTATATGCTGGATTACGTTTATTGATTTGTGAATGTTGAACCAGCCTTGCATCCCAGGGATGAAGCCCACTTGATCAGGGTGGATAAGTTTTTGATGTGCTGCTGAACTGGTTTGCCAGTATTTTATTGAGGATTTTTGCATCGATGTTCATCAGGGATATTGGTCTAAAATTCTCTTTTTGTTGTGTCTCTGCCAGGCTTTGGTATCAGGATGATGTTGGCCTCATAAAATGAGTTAGGAGGATTCTCTTTTCTATTGATTGGAATAGTTTCAGAAGGAATGGTACCAGCTCCTCCTTGTACCTCTGGTAGAATTCAGCTGTGAATCCGTCTGGTCCTGGACTTTTTGGTGGTAGGCTATTAATTGTTGCCTCAATTTCAGAGCCTGCTATTGGTCTATTCAGGGATTCAACTTCTTCCTGGTTTAGTCTTGGGAGAGTGTAAGTGTCCAGGAAATTATCCATTTCTTCTAAATTTTCTAGTTGATTTGCATGAGGTGTTTATAGTATTCTCTGATGGTAGTTTGTATTTCTGTGGGGTCGGTGGTGATATCCCTTTATCATTTTTTATTGCATCTATTTGATTCCTCTCTTTTCTTCTTTATTAGTCTTGCTAGCGGTCTGTCAATTTTGTTGATCTTTTCAAAACCAACTCCTGGATTCATTGATTTTTGGAGGGTTTTTGTGTTTCTATCTCCTTCAGTTCTGCTCTGATCTTAGTTATTTCTTGCCTTCTGCTAGCTTTTGAGTGTGTTTGCTCTTGCCTCTAGTTCTTTTAATTGTGATGTTAGAGTGTCAATTTTAGATCTTTCCTGCTTTCTCTGTGGGCATTTAGTGCTATAAATTTCCTCTACACACTGCTTTAAATGTGTCCCAGAGATTCTGGTATGTTGTATCTTTGTTCTCATTGGTTTCAAAGAACATCTTTATTTCTGCTTTCATTTCGTTATGTACCCAGTAGTCATTCAGGAGCAGGTTGTTCAGTTTCCATGTAGTTGAGCGGTTTTGATTGAGTTTCTTAGTCCTGAGTTCTAGTTTGATTGCACTGTGGTCTGAGAGACAGTTTGTTATAATTTCTGTTCTTTACATTTGCTGAGGAGTGCTTTACTTCCAATTATGTGGTCAATTTTGGAATAAGTGCGATGTGGTGCTGAGAAGAATGTATATTCTGTTGATTTGGGGTGGAGAGTTCTATAGATGTCTATCAGGTCTGCTTGGTGCAGAGATGAGTTCAATTCCTGGATATCCTTGTTAACTTTCTGTCTCGTTGATCTGTCTAATGTTGACAGTGGAGTGTTGAAGTCTCCCATTATTATTGTATGGGAGTCTAAGTCTCTTTGTAAGTCTCCAAGGACTTGCTTTATGAATCTGGGTGCTCCTGTATTGGGTGCATATATATTTAGGATAGTTAGCTCTTCCTGTTGAATTGATCCCTTTACCATTATGTAATGGCCTTCTTTGTCTCTTTTGATCTTTGATGGTTTAAAGTCTATTTTATCAGAGACTAGGATTGCAACCCCTGCTTTTTTTGTTCTCCATTTGCTTGGTAGATCTTCCTCCATCCCTTTATTTTGAGCCTATGTATGTCTCTGCATGTGAGATGGGTCTCCTGAATACAGCAGACTGATGGGTCTTGACGCTTTATCCAGTTTGCCAGTCTGTGTCTTTTAATTGGAGCATTTAGTCCATTAACATTTAAGGTTAATATTGTTATGTGTGAACTTGATCCTGCCATTATGATATTAACTGGTTATTTTGCTCATTAGTTGATTTACATTTTGGCTTGTTTTTGCAATGGCTGGTACCAGTTGTTCCTTTCCATGTTTAGGGCTTCCTTCAGGGTCTCTTGTAAGGCAGGCCTGGTGGTGACAAAATCTCTAAGCATTTGCTTATCTGTAAAGGATTTTATTTCTCCTTCACTGATGAAACTTAGTTTGGCTGGATATGAAATTCTGGGTTTAAAATTCTTTTCTTTAAGAACGTTGAATATTGGCCCCACTCTCTTCTGGCTTGTAGAGTTTCTGCCGAGAGATCTGCTGTTAGTCTGATGGGCTTCCTTTGTGGGTAACCTGACCTTTCTCTCTGGCTGCCCTTAAGATTTTTTCCTTCATTTCAACTTTGGTGAATCTGGCAATTATGTGTCTTGGAGTTGCCCTTCTGGAGGAGTATCTTTGTATGCTCTCTGTATTTCCTGAATTTGAATGTTGGCCTGCCCTACTAGGTTGGGGAAGTTCTCCTGGATGATATCCTGAAGAGTGTTTTCCAACTTGTTTCCATTCTCCCTCACTTTCAGGCACCCCAATCAGACGTAGATTTGGTCTTTTACATAATCCCATACTTCTTGCAGGCTTTGTTCATTTCTTTTTCTTCTTTTTCTTTTGGTTTCTCTTCTCGCTTCATTTCATTCATTTGATCCTCAATCGCTGATACTCTTTCTTCCAGTTGATCGAGTCGGTTACTGAAGCTTGTGCATTTGTCACGTATTTCTGTGTCATGGTTTTCATCTCTGATGGTTTAAAGTCTATTTTATCAGAGACTAGGATTGCAACCCCTGCTTTTTTTGTTCTCCATTTGCTTGGTAGATCTTCCTCCATCCCTTTATTTTGAGCCTATGTATGTCTCTGCATGTGAGATGGGTCTCCTGAATACAGCAGACTGATGGGTCTTGACGCTTGATCCAGTTTGCCAGTCTGTGTCTTTTAATTGGAGCATTTAGTCCATTAACATTTAAGGTTAATATTGTTATGTGTGAACTTGATCCTGCCATTATGATATTAACTGGTTATTTTGCTCATTAGTTGATTTACATTTTGGCTTGTTTTTGCAATGGCTGGTACCGTTGTTCCTTTCCATGTTTAGGGCTTCCTTCAGGGTCTCTTGTAAGGCAGGCCTGGTGGTGACAAAATCTCTAAGCATTTGCTTATCTGTAAAGGATTTTATTTCTCCTTCACTGATGAAACTTAGTTTGGCTGGATATGAAATTCTGGGTTTAAAATTCTTTTCTTTAAGAACGTTGAATATTGGCCCCACTCTTCTGGCTTGTAGAGTTTCTGCCGAGAGATCTGCTGTTAGTCTGATGGGCTTCCTTTGTGGGTAACCTGACCTTTCTCTGGCTGCCCTTAAGATTTTTTCCTTCATTTCAACTTTGGTGAATCTGGCAATTATGTGTCTTGGAGTTGCCCTTCTGGAGGAGTATCTTTGTATGCTTCTCTGTATTTCCTGAATTTGAATGTTGGCCTGCCCTACTAGGTTGGGGAAGTTCTCCTGGATGATATCCTGAAGAGTGTTTTCCAACTTGTTTCCATTCTCCTCACTTTCAGGCACCCCAATCAGACGTAGATTTGGTCTTTTACATAATCCCATACTTCTTGCAGGCTTTGTTCATTTCTTTTTCTTCTTTTTCTTTTGGTTTCTCTTCTCGCTTCATTTCATTCATTTGATCCTCAATCGCTGATACTCTTTCTTCCAGTTGATCGAGTCGGTTACTGAAGCTTGTGCATTTGTCACGTATTTCGTGTCATGGTTTTCATCTCTGTCATGTCGTTTATGACCTTCTCTGCATTAATTAGTCTAGCTGTCAATTCTTCCACTCTTTTTCAAGATTTTAGTTTCTTTGCGCTGGGTACGTAATTCCTCCTTTAGCTCTGAGAAGTTTGATGGACTGAAGCCTTCTTCTCTTCTCATCAAAGTCATTCTCTGACCAGCTTTGATCCGTTGTTGGCGATGGGCTGCGCCTTTGCAGGGGAGATGCGCCTTATTTTTGAATTCCCAGCTTTTCTGCCCTGCTTTTTCCCCATCTTTGTGGTTTTATCTGTCTCTGGTCTTTGATGATGGTGACGCACTGATGGGGTTTTGGTATAGGTGTCCTTCCTGTTTGATAGTTTTCCTTCTGCCAGTCAGAACCCTCAGCTATAGGTCTGTTGGAGATTGCTTGAGGTCCACCAGACCCTGTTTGCCTGGGTATCAGCAGCAGAGGTTGCAGAAGATAGAATATTGCTGAACAGCGAGTGTACCTGTCTGATTCTTACTTTGAAGCTTCCTCTCAGGGGTGTACTCCACCCTGTGAGGTGTGGGTGTCAGACTGCCCCTAGTGGGGATGTCTCCCAGTTAGGCTACTCAGGGTCAGGGACCCACTTGAGCAGGCAGTCTGTCCCTTCTCAGATCTCAACCTCCGTGTTGGGAGATCCACTGCCTCTTCAAAGTTGTCAGACAGAGTCGCTGCCTGCACAAGTCTCTGCTGCTTCCCTGTTATTTTTTAGCTGAGCCCTGTCCCCAGAGGCGGAGTCTACAGAGACAGGCAGGTTTCCTTGAGCTGCTGTGAGCTCCACCCAGTTGGAGCTTCCCAGCGGCTTTGTTTACCTACTTAAGCCTCAGCAATGGCGGGCGCCTCCCCAGCCTCGCTGCTGCCCTGCGGTTAGATCGCGCAGACTGCTGTGTTAGCAAGGAGGGAGGCTGGGCGTGGGACCCTCCCGCCAGGCGTGGGGTATATTCTGGTGTGCCCGTTAGCCTATAGCGCAGTATTGGGGTGGGAGTTACCCGATTTTCCAGGTGTTGTGTGTCTCAGTTCCCTGGTTAGGAAAAAGGATTCCTTCCCTTGCACTTCCCAGGTGAGGCGATGCCTCGCCCTGCTTCAGCTCTCGCTGGTCGGGCTGCAACAGCTGACCAGCACCGATTGTCCGGCACTCACTAGTGAGATGACCCCAGTACCTCAGTTCAATTTTAGATCTTTCCTGCTTTCTCTTGTGGGCATTTAGTGCTATAAATTTCCTCTACACACTGCTTTAAATGTGTCCCAGAGATTCTGGTATGTTGTATCTTTGTTCTCATTGGTTTCAAAGAACATCTTTATTTCTGCTTTCATTTCGTTATGTACCCAGTAGTCATTCAGGAGCAGGTTGTTCAGTTTCCATGTAGTTGAGCGGTTTTGATTGAGTTTCTTAGTCCTGAGTTCTAGTTTGATTGCACTGTGGTCTGAGAGACAGTTTGTTATAATTTCTGTTCTTTACATTTGCTGAGGAGTGCTTTACTTCCAATTATGTGGTCAATTTTGGAATAAGTGCGATGTGGTGCTGAGAAGAATGTATATTCTGTTGATTTGGGGTGGAGAGTTCTATAGATGTCTCAGGTCTGCTTGGTGCAGAGATGAGTTCAATTCCTGGATATCCTTGTTAACTTTCTGTCTCGTTGATCTGTCTAATGTTGACAGTGGAGTGTTGAAGTCTCCCATTATTATTGTATGGGAGTCTAAGTCTCTTTGTAAGTCTCCAAGGACTTGCTTTATGAATCTGGGTGCTCCTGTATTGGGTGCATATATATTTAGGATAGTTAGCTCTTCCTGTTGAATTGATCCCTTTACCATTATGTAATGGCCTTCTTTGTCTCTTTTGATCTTTGATGGTTTAAAGTCTATTTTATCAGAGACTAGGATTGCAACCCCTGCTTTTTTTGTTCTCCATTTGCTTGGTAGATCTTCCTCCATCCCTTTATTTTGAGCCTATGTATGTCTCTGCATGTGAGATGGGTCTCCTGAATACAGCAGACTGATGGGTCTTGACGCTTGATCCAGTTTGCCAGTCTGTGTCTTTTAATTGGAGCATTTAGTCCATTAACATTTAAGGTTAATATTGTTATGTGTGAACTTGATCCTGCCATTATGATATTAACTGGTTATTTTGCTCATTAGTTGATTTACATTTTGGCTTGTTTTTGCAATGGCTGGTACCGTTGTTCCTTTCCATGTTTAGGGCTTCCTTCAGGGTCTCTTGTAAGGCAGGCCTGGTGGTGACAAAATCTAAGCATTTGCTTATCTGTAAAGGATTTTATTTCTCCTTCACTGATGAAACTTAGTTTGGCTGGATATGAAATTCTGGGTTTAAAATTTTTCTTTAAGAACGTTGAATATTGGCCCCACTCTTCTGGCTTGTAGAGTTTCTGCGAGAATCTGCTGTTAGTCTGATGGGCTTCCTTTGTGGGTAACCTGACCTTTCTCTGGCTGCCCTTAAGATTTTTCCTTCATTTCAACTTTGGTGAATCTGGCAATTATGTGTCTTGGAGTTGCCCTTCTGGAGGAGTATCTTTGTATGCTTCTCTGTATTTCCTGAATTTGAATGTTGGCCTGCCCTACTAGGTTGGGGAAGTTCTCCTGGATGATATCCTGAAGAGTGTTTTCCAACTTGTTTCCATTCTCCCCTCACTTTCAGGCACCCCAATCAGACGTAGATTTGGTCTTTTACATAATCCCATACTTCTTGCAGGCTTTGTTCATTTCTTTTCTTCTTTTTCTTTTGGTTTCTCTTCTCGCTTCATTTCATTCATTTGATCCTCAATCGCTGATACTCTTCTTCCAGTTGATCGAGTCGGTTACTGAAGCTTGTGCATTTGTCACGTATTTCGTGTCATGGTTTTCATCTCTGTCATGTCGTTTATGACCTTCTCTGCATTAATTAGTCTAGCTGTCAATTCTTCCACTTTTTCAAGATTTTAGTTTCTTTGCGCTGGGTACGTAATTCCTCCTTTAGCTCTGAGAAGTTTGATGGACTGAAGCCTTCTTCTCTTCTCGTCAAAGTCATTCTCTGACCAGCTTTGATCCGTTGTTGGCGATGGGCTGCGCTCCTTGCAGGGGAGATGCGCCTTATTTTTGAATTTCCAGCTTTTCTGCCCTGCTTTTTCCCCATCTTTGTGGTTTTATCTGTCTCTGGTCTTTGATGATGGTGACGCACTGATGGGGTTTTGCATAGGTGTCCTTCCTGTTTGATAGTTTTCCTTCTGACAGTCAGAACCCTCAGCTATAGGTCTGTTGGAGATTGCTTGAGGTCCACCCAGACCCTGTTTGCCTGGGTATCAGCAGCAGAGGTTGCAGAAGATAGAATATTGCTGAACAGCGTGTGTACCTGTCTGATTCTTACTTTGAAGCTTCCTCTCAGGGGTGTACTCCACCCTGTGAGGTGTGGGTGTCAGACTGCCCCTAGTGGGGATGTCTCCCAGTTAGGCTACTCAGGGTCAGGGACCCACTTGAGCAGGCAGTCTGTCCCTTCTCAGATCTCAACCTCCGTGTTGGGAGATCCACTGCTCTCTTCAAAGTTGTCAGACAGAGTCGCGCCTGCACAAGTCTCTGCTGCTTCCCTGTTATTTTTTAGCTGAGCCTGTCCCCAGAGGCGGAGAGTCTACAGAGACAGGCAGGTTTCCTTGAGCTGCTGTGAGCTCCACCCAGTTGGAGCTTCCCAGCGGCTTTGTTTACCTACTTAAGCCTCAGCAATGGCGGGCACCCCTCCCCAGCCTCGCTGCTGCCCTGCAGTTAGATCGCCGCAGACTGCTGTGTTAGCAAGGAGGAGGCCCGGGCGTGGGACCCTCCCGCCAGGCGTGGGGTATATTCTCCTGGTGTGCCCGTTAGCCCATAGCGCAGTATTGGGGTGGAGTTACCCGATTTTCCAGGTGTTGTGTGTCTCAGTTCCCTGGTTAGAAAAGGATTCCTTCCCTTGCGCTTCCCAGGTGAGGCGATGCTCGCCCTGCTTCAGCTCTCGCTGGTCGGGCTGCAACAGCTGACCAGCACCGATTGTCCGCACTCACTAGTGAGATGACCCCAGTACCTCAGTTGAAAATGCAGAAATCACCGGTCTTCTGTGTCCTTCGTGCTGGGAGTTGGAGACTGGAGCTGTTCCTATTCGGCCATCTTGCTCTTTCAAAAACATTAAAACATTTGTAATGAAAAAACAAAATGTTAAGCTCTCTCTCACCCACCCACAACAGCCATATAAAAGGATGCTTCCTTTTGTCCAACAGCATTGTAAAACTGGTTTAGGTCCTGATATCTAGAAAAAGTTGACCACCATTAACAGCAGCACATATCTTAAGTTTCATAAGACATATTTACCATTTATTCTCTCTGAAGCCCGCTTTGTGGAGGCTTCATCATCAACAAGGTGTTATTGATTCCAGGTCTTTAGATACTAACTCTTTCAACCAACCCAATTAGAACTTTTAAACCTACCTATAACTTTGTCCCCTTTCCGGACCAAATCAAAGTACATCTTACATGCATTTGATTACCATCTACCAGCATATGTTCTTGGATCCCCTGATAAAGGCTGTGACATGGGTCATTTATCACTCAAATTTGGCTAAGAATAAATTTCTTTCAAGATTTTACAGAGTTTGACTCTTCTCATCATTTAGAACTCTTATAAAATGTTAATTTTTATGCCAATATTGTTATTTTTAAGTTCAATAAACATCCATTCACCTTGAAACAGGACACACTTGAGAAACTAGTTTATATCATCAAGGCTTTCACTAGAAGTTACATTTGAACCACACAGACTCATAGCTGAGCACTAAGTGACCTTTAACAGGTTCTAAGATGAAAAACGAGAGAAAAATAGGGCAATTCTCTTAATTAATTTTGTGGTATGATATCATAATTTGATTTACTTAGTACATCTCAGTTAATATAGGATGTCAGTCTTTATTTAACAGACATAATTTTTAGTACCGTTATGAAGATGCTCACAATTAAACTGTGACTGTCTCAATAAATGAAGAAAATGTTGCTAAGAGGCATCCATCACATGTTTAAACTTAAACAATGATTCAAGTTCTAACATGCCTACTTAAAATTTTTCTATATTGTTTCAACTACTTTAATGTTGCATGAAAATGAGTCATTGTTTTGATTGTGGTATCTTTTCGCCTGTTATGTTGGTGCTTATCAATGCCTCCCTTTGTCTGTCCTAGGATCTGCCCCAGAAACAAACCCAGATCATCTGCAAACCACGCTTTCATAGCTGTGCATCAGCTGTCCTAATGCCACAGGCCTCCTAGTGCGGGTTTGGAGGTAGAGGCTCACCAGGTGTCCCTTAGAGACGCCCTCCTGGGTCCTGAAGACAAGGAGGCTTCCTCCTTATTGTGGATGTCACCCTGACCAGCCACCACCTCCTCTGGGTGTGTCCTGAGGAGAACCAGGCTTAGTCCTCCCGTGGACACATGGTTCAGGTGTCCTCAGTGAAGCCACAGCCCACACCTGGTGTCTTGAGGAGAAAGAAGCTTTGTCAGCTGACGCTCAGTATGCCCTCTTCCGGTTGACCTGGAGACTCTCTGGAATTGAGGCTGATTCATCCCAGCAGTAATCTCAGGAAGTAGAAGACAAAGAGAGCCTACCATGATGAGAATGGAGATAAGAAGAAGCAAAGAAGAGTGTCAAAAGACAAAACTCAGTTGATTTTCTCTACATTGGCAATAATTGGAAGTGAAATATTAAAACACTATTCACTGACTACCCCAAAATTGAATCCATTAACTATAAATGCAAAATTCTTTCTGAAAACAATGAGTCACCAGAGAAGTCAAAACAAATCACAGCCCAGACAGGTAGAACATGCCTATAAAAATCACTGACTCAGATTTACACTTTTAAGCCAGGGCACTCTGTAATCTCAGCTACTCTGGGCTTTGAAATGGGAGAATCCCATGAACTGTGATCTTGTGGCTGCACTTCCACCTGAGTGACACAGTGGTTCTCTTTCTCAATAAATAAGCAAAGGCAGGGATGTTTCCTGTTAAGCAGATGTACACTCATTATTATTTCAGCCAAATCCCAATCAAATTCCAGGCAAAGATATTAACAAACTCTTCTTAGACCTAGGATCTGAATGAATTCCACTAAAGCTAGTGTAATACAGTGTGGCTTCGATGCTTTAATAGACAGGTAGTAAGTGGAACAGAATAGACAGCCGGCTTTCTAGTTTTTCTCTGAAGATATTTCTCACCAAAGAAGTATCCTTACCACAAAACTTTCCAAACTGCTCAATCAAAAGAAAGATTTAACTCAGAGATGAGTGCACATCACAAGGTGGTTTCTCAGAGCTTCTCTTTTCTTTTATCTAAGACATTTCCTTTTCACCATGGGGCTCAATGCACTCCAAATACACATTCCCAAATAATCACTTCAGATTATTTACAAAATCAGTGTTTGCAAACTGCTCATAAAGTTTAACTCTGTGAGGTGAATTTCATCACAGAAAGCAATTTCTTAGATACTCCTTTTTTAGTTTTATCTGAAAATATATTTCTTTCATAGGCCTCAATTCGATCCTGTATATCCTTCACAGATTCTACAGAAGCACAGTTTCAAACTGCTCATTCAAAAGAAAAGTTTAACACTGTGAGATGAAAACATCACAAAGCAGTTTCTCAGAAAGCTTCTTTCTAGTTTTATCTGAAGATATTTCCTCTTTCACCATAGGCCTCAATGCGCTGAACTATCCTTGCAGATTTCTACAAAACAGTTTCTCCAAACTGCTCAATGAAAGAAGTTTAACTCAGTCAGATGAGTGCATACATCACAAAGCAGTTTCTCAGAAAGATTCTTTCTAGTTTTCATCTGAAGATATTTTCTTTTCACATAGCAATATCTCCCAAATACCCTTGCAGATTCTACGAAACAGTGTTTCAAACTGTTCAACAAAATAACGGTTTCTCTGTGAGATGAATGCACATGAAACAGTTCCTCAGAAAGCTTGTTTCTAGTATTGTGAGATGAATGTACATCG
This sequence comes from Colobus guereza, assembly GCA_030247045.1. NCBI lineage: Eukaryota > Metazoa > Chordata > Mammalia > Primates > Cercopithecidae > Colobus > Colobus guereza. The sequence goes on from DAKLCV010002152.1 coordinate 33,809, forward strand.
AAACAGTTTCTCACAAAGCTTGTTTCTAGTATTTATCTGAAGGTAATTCCTTTGCTACAATAGGCATTAGTGTCTCTAATATCCCATCACAAATTCTCCCAAAACAGTGATTCCAAACTGCTGAACCAAGAGAAAGTTTTCAGTCAGGGATGAATGCTAACATCACAAACAAGTTTCTCAGAAGGCTTCTTTCTAGTTTTTTCTGAAGATATTCCTGTTTCACCATAGGCTTCAATGCACTCCCAAACATCCCTCTGGAGACACTACAAACACAGCATTTCCAATCTGCTCTGCTCAAGAAAAAGAAAATTTTACCTCTGTGAGATGAATGCACAGTTCACAAAGCAGTTTCTCAGAAAGTCTCTTTCAAGTTTTTCTCTGAAGATATATTCTTTTCACCATAGGCCTCTATGTTTTCTCAAGTGTCCCTTCGCAGAGTCCACAAAACAACATTTCCAAACTCCTGGATCAAAAAACGGTGAAACTCAGTGTGGTGAATGCACACCTCTCAAAGTAATTTCTCAGAAAGCTTCTTTCAAGTCTTTATCTGCCACCACAGGCCTCAATGCACTCTGTAATACTCCTCCGCAGATTCTACGAAAGCAGATTTTCCAAACTGCTCAATCAATCCAAAATACACAATTGTTTGAATTCATGAGTAGTAAATAGTACTCAATGTTCTGCCCACGGAACAATAGAAAACTGGACTTTCTAGCACATGTCAGTATGTGACACAGGGACTTTCCATGGGCTGAGTCAAATCCTGGCATCTGCTTAATAGTTAAAATATAAGGGTACAATAAAGAAGGACATGTTGCTTCCAATTTGAAGAATCCTCCCAGGATGATTAGGAGCTTATTAGAACCAGACGTCATGATGTATTAATTTGAGGTGGCATCCTAATAGAGGTACAACACTAATGCAGAGATGGGATTAACTACACTATTTCTCTTGTACTTTCTGTGGAACAGAAATTCCAAAATTCCCAAGAAAGGCATCCTATTTAGTTGAAGATTCTGTGGTTCTTCTGTGTAGTAAAGACAAGCAGAGGAGACGGTTGGTGGCTGGTAACCTGGGGAGAAAGTGAGGGTTGAGTGGTAACCTCAGTGATCAAAAAGATATCTGAGAGACTGGCAGGTGTAAGAATAAAGATGGACCAGTAGTACAGAATTGTAGAATGAGGTTTCAGGTGGAGATTGGAAATCAAAGGCAGTGTGCTGCCATTGGATGAAGTAAATGAGCAAGAGTAAAGATCTTTGGGATGAAGGAGTCACCAGCACCCCAAGGGTCATCCAAGTGTCCATTTGAGCTCATCACTGGGAAGGCTATGAAGAGGATGAGGAGTGATAAGGACTTTGTGTTGGCAAGTGGGGTTCTATCTACCCTTTAAGAAATCTTATTTCTTTTCAAGTGCGTGTCTTAGACCAGGCAGTCTAAGATGTACAGCAGTATTTCAAACACATATTTAAAACTGCTGTTGCTAGATGTTAAAAGTAGGAAGTCTTCCCCTAGTGCCTACTCTTGCTTGGAGCTTCTCAATGAGACTTGGTGGTTTAAGTCTAAGGGCACCCACTGTAAAATTTTCTAGAGCATTTCTGGAAATAGGGCTTGATTCAGCTATAAAGAAGAAGGTTGAATCCACAGATCTTTGAGATAATTAGATTGTGTTTAGACTAATAACTTCACCTTCAAGATAGGTGACTAGATTTCTGTTTGTTCAACTGCAAGCCTCTGAAGTCTTTGAGGAAGGTTGTCATTCTCATAAAAACCATCATGCCTGTATTTCTTCACCTGTTCAATACCCTTCTCCCCTGATAAAACCATAGTGTCATTCAAGCCCCAAGTTGGATGTCACTCCTGTGATGCCTTCATTGACTCTATTGAGCAACTCATTTAGGTCTCATTTCTGATAAATAAAGGCATGCAGCCTTTATTTACCTCATTATAAAATTATTCTATCTCATTGTGTTTCTTTCTTCCTGACTACACTGTGAGATCATCAGAGATGAGGACCATATCTGTCTACACTTTTGTATCCAGTTCCCAGTATGCTGCTTGATATATGAGAGGTAGATAGTAAATTCATGTGCTGTGAAGACGTAAGTGGAAGGTAGGCTCATTCATTTACAAGTTCATATGAGCTTGCTAAGTCATGTGACTACCAATGATTCAGCACCACTAATAAAACCATGGAGATTTTATTCTTTTGGAGTTTTATTACTGAATGGAAATTTTGTTTATTTTTTTTCCTGAAGAACTTACCAGATTTTCGTTAAGGGGCCATGTGGTGGCTCTTGCCTGTAGTTATGGTACTTTGAAAAGCTGAGATGGTGATCTTATTTGAGCCCAGATGTGCGATCTGTGAGTTTCATTCACACATCACAGTGCAGTTTCTCAAAAGGCTTCTTTCAGTTTCTGTATGAGGTTACTCCCTTTTGCTCCATAGCCCTCAAAAGTTCCCCAATGTCCCTTGGCAGAATCCACGACAACAGTGTTAGCAATCTGTTCCAAGAAGTGCAGGGTGGAACTCTGAGAGATGAAGTCACACGCCAGAGAGCCATCTCTCAAGCTTCTCTCTAACTGTTATGTGAGGATATGTCCTCTTTGACTATTGGTCCCAATGGGATCCCAAATATCACTTTGCAGATTCAGGAAAGAGTGTTATCAAAGTGCTTCCTGAGGACTAAGCTGTAACTCGGTGAGTCAAATTCACAGAAAACAAAGGAGTTTCTCAAGAAAGCTTCTTTCCAGTTTTAACAAATAAAATTTCCTTTATCAGCGCAGCCTGTGCTATCCAAATCAGCCATTCTCAGATATGTCAAGGAGAGAGTTAGTGGCCTGCTCCAGAACCATGAGTGAAACTCCGTGGGATGAACTCACACATCTCCAACAAGTTGCTAAAGCTTCTTTCTAGTTTTCATCTACGGATATTTTCTTTGTCACCATGAGCTTCATTGAGCTAAAGTATCCCATTGCAGATTTCAAGAAAACTGTGTT
>DAKLCV010002153.1:0-36789 GCA_030247045.1 Colobus guereza
GATGCAAGGCTGGTTCAACATACGCAAATCAATAAATGTAATCCAACATATAAACAGAACCAAAGACAAAAACCACATGATTATCTCAATAGATGCAGAAAAGGTCTCTGACAAAATTCAACAGCCCTTCATGCTAAAAACTCTCAATAAATTCGGTATTGATGGAACGTATCTCAAAATAATAAGAGCTATTTATGACAAACCCACAGCCAATATCATACTGAATGGGCAAAAACTGGAAGCATTCCCTTTGAAAACTGGCACAAGACAGGGATGCCCTCTCTCACCACTCCTATTCAACATAGTGTTGGAAGTTCTGGCTAGGACAATCAGGCAAGAGAAAGAAATCAAGGGTATTCAGTTAGGAAAATTGTCCCTGTTCGCAGATGACATGATTGTATATTTAGAAAACCCCATCATCTCAGCCCAAAATCTCCTTAAACTGATAAGCAACTTCTTAAATGCTCCTTAAACTGATAAGCAAAGTCTCAGGATACAAAACTAATGTGCAAAAATCACAAGCATTCTTATACACCAGTAACAGACAAACAGAGAGCCAAATCATGAATGAACTTCCATTCACAATTGCTTCGAAGAGAATAAAATACCTAGGAATCCAACTTACAAGGGATGTAAAGGACCTCTTCAAGGAGAACTACAAACCACTGCTCAGTGAAATAAAAGAGGACACAAACAAATGGAAGAACATACCATGCTCATGGATAGGAAGAATCAATATCATGAAAATGGCCATACTGTCCAAGGTAATTTATAGATTCAATGCCATCCCCATTAAGCTACCAATGACTTTCTTCACAGAATTGGAAAAAACTGCTTTAAAGTTCATATGGAACCAAAAAAGAGCCCGCATTGCCAAGACAATCCTAAGTCAAAAGAACAAAGCTGGAGGCATCACGCTACCTGACTTCAAACTATACTACAAGGCTACAGTAACCAAAACAGCATGGTACTGGTACCAAAACAGAGATATAGACCAATGGAACAGAACAGAGTCCTCAGAAATAATACCACACATCTACAGCTATCTGATCTTTGACAAACCTGAGAAAAACAAGAAATGGGGAAAGGATTCCCTATTTAATAAATGGTGCTGGGAAAATTGGCTAGCCATAAGTAGAAAGCTGAAACTGGATCCTTTCCTTACTCCTTATATGAAATTAATTCAAGATGGATTAGCGACTTCAATGTTAGACCTAATACCATAAAAACCCTAGAAGAAAACCTAGGTAGTACCATTCAGGACATAGGCATGGGCAAGGACTTCATGTCTAAAACACCAAAAGCAATGGCAACAAAAGCCAAAATTGACAAATGGGATCTAATTAAACTAAAGAGCTTCTGCACAGCAAAAGAAACTACCATCAGAGTGAACAGGCAACCTACAGAATGGGAGAAAATTTTTGCAATCTACTCATCTGTCAAAGGGCTGATATCCAGAACCTACAAAGAACTCAAACAAATTTACAAGAAAAAAACAAACAACTCCATCAAAAAGTGGGCAAGGGATATGAACAGACATTTCTCAAAAGAAGACATGCATATACCCAACAGACACATGAAAAAATGCTTGTCATCACTGGCCATCAGAGAAATGCAAATCAAAACCACAAAGAGATACCATCTCACACCAGTTAGAATGGCAATCACTAAAAAGTCAGGAAACAACAGGTGCTGGAGAGGATGTGGAGAAAAAGGAACACTTTTACACTGTTGGTGGGATTGTAAACTAGTTCAACCATTATGGAAAACAGTATGGCGATTCCTCAAGGATCTAGAACTAGAAGTACCATATGACCCAGCCATCCCATTACTGGGTATATACCCAAAGGATTATAAATCATGCTGCTATAAACACACACGCACATGTATGTTTATTGCGGCACTATTCACAATAGCAAAGACTTGGAATCAACCCAAATGTCCATCAGTGACAGACTAGATTAAGAAAATGTGGCACATATACACCATGGAATACTAAGCAGCCATAAAAAAGGATGAGTTTGTGTCCGTTGTAGGGACATGGATGCAGCTGGAAACCATCATTCTCAGCAAACTATCACAAGAACAGAAAACCAAACACTGCATGTTCTCACTCATAGGTGGGAACTGAACAATGAGATCACTTGGACTTGGGAAGGGGAACATCACACACTGGTGCCTATCATGGGGAGGGGGGAGAGGGGAGGGATTGCGTTGGGAGTTATACCTGATGTAAATGACGAGTTGATGGGTGCTGACGAGTTGATGGGTGCAGCACACCAACATGGCACAAGTATACATATGTAACAAACCTGCACATTGTGCACATGTACCTTAGAACTTAAAGTATAATAATAATAAAAAAAAACATCTAAATTGGTACTTGACTCTGATATTTTTTGGTTTACACGTAGTTAGAGAAGAAAAGCAGTTAAATTTCTTCTTCTGACGGCAGTTGAAAGGCGATTTAAAACATGTATTTTTGTTATTTCTGTACACTTAAATAGTTTATATCCTTGCATGTCTCATCTGTGCTATCTTTACCTATTCCAAAGTCACAAAGATATTCTCCTACATTCAGTCTTAGAAGTTTAAACATTTTGTTTTTGGTGGTAGTATAAATATGTATTTCTTTTTTTTTTTTTTTTGAGACGGAGTCTCGCTCTGTCGCCCAGGCTGGAGTGCAGTAGCCGGATCTCAGCTCACTGCAAGCTCCGCCTCCCGGGTTTACGCCATTCTCCTGCCTCAGCCTCCCGAGTAGCTGGGACTACAGGCGCCCGCCACCTCGCCCAGCTGGTTTTTTGTATTTTTTAGTAGAGACGGGGTTTCACCGTGTTAGCCAGGATGGTCTTGATCTCCTGACCTTGTGATCCGCCCGTCTCGGCCTCCCAAAGTGCTGGGATTACAGGCTTGAGCCACCTCGCCCGGTCGTATTTCATTTTTTAACTGCTGCTAGGTTACAGAAATACAAGTGCTCTTTAAAAATACTGACCTTATTTTCTGAAGTTCCTAAACTGTGTGTTACTAGTATCTAGTTGTTTAACTACAGATTCTTCCATTTACACACTCACATCTTCTGTGAATAAAAAGTTTTTCTTGTTCTATTTCAACGTTTATGCCCTTTATTCCTTTTTAATACTTTAACAGATTAGCTAGATATTCTAGGATAATGCTAAAGAGTGATGAGAATCAACATTAATGCTTGTTCCTGATCTTAGTGTGAACATACTTCACCATTAAATATGATGATTGCAGCCAGGCTGTCACACATAACCTTTGTTTTATTAAGGGAAATTCTGTTCCTCATCTGCTGAGAATTTTTACCCTGAATAGCTGTGAAATGTAATAAAATATTTTTCTGCATTAAGATAGTCGTGTAGGTTTTTCTCTTTTGCTCCCTGAAAGCAGTGAAAGGAAAATAAAAACGTGGGAACCCAAACCACTCTGCTGAAAGAAAAATATTAAGCTGAAAGCTGATTCATGCAAGAAGCTGCCTTTCCTTTCGTTCCTGAGCTGAGAACTACAGATAAAAGGTTAAATATCTCCGCCGGGCTCTGTGCGTCGGTGGCTCACGCCTGTAATCCTAGAACTTTGGGAGGCGGAGGCGGGTGGATCACGAGGTCACCATCCTGACCATCCTGGCTAACACGGTGAAACCCTCTCTACTAAAAATACAAAAAAATTAGCCGGGCGAGGTGGCAGGCGCCTGTAGTCCCAGCTTCTAGGGAGGCTGAGGCAGGAGAATGGCATGAAGCCGGGAGCAAGAGGAGCTTGCAGTGAGCAGAGATCGCGCCACTGCACTCCAGCCTAGGTGACAGAGCGAGACTCCGTCTCAAAAAAAAAAAAAATACAAAAAATAGCCGGGAGTGGTGGCAGGCGCCTGTAGCCCCAGCTACTCAGGAGGCTAAGGCAGGAGAATGGCGTCAACCCGGGAAGCGGAGTTTGCAGTCAGCAGAGATTGTGCCACTGCACTACAGCCTCGGCAACAGAGACTCGGTCTCAAAGAAAAAAAAAAAAAAATTAGCGGGGCATGGTGGCAGGTGCCTACAGACCCAGCTACTCGGGAGTCTGGGGCAGAATGGTGTGAACCCGGGAGGCGGAGCTTGCAGTGAGCAGAGATCGCGCCACTGCACTCCAGCCTGGGGACAGAGCAAGACTCCGTCTCAAAAAAAAAAAAAAAAAAGTTAAATATCTCCACAGGTAGCTTACTCTATGTTCACCCTATCGTTGGTTTTTTAGGAACAAACTCTATTTGGCTAGCATATATCATTCTTTTCATGTATTGCTGGATACTACTTGTCCATATTTTGGTGAGAATTCTTGACTATTTTCCTCTAGAGTGATTACATGCAAGGGCACATGAGAACTCTGCTGAAATGTTCTGTATCTTGATTGAGGTGATAAGTGACCTGTGTCAAAACTCACTGAAGTATACAGTTAAAAGCAGTGCTTCTTATGGTACCCAAGTTACACCTCAACATTGATTAAAAATCCTCTCAGACATCAAATATATATGGGTAAAATAACAAGACATCTGCATTTGTTTAAAATACTTTGGCACATAAACGGGGGAAGGGATAAATCTAACAAAACTATCTATGGTTTTAAAATTATCGAATCTGGATGAAGGCAACATGGGGATTCATATTACCATTCTCCCAATTTTGCTACCCATTTGAGATTTTTCATAATACTAGTTTACAGAAAAAGCATTAATCATATTGCTAATTCTATGCTTACCAAAAAATCGCCTAAAATAATTTTATAGGAGCAAACTTCATTTGAAAGTACTCAAAAGTCCCCAGCATTCAAGAAACTGCCCAATCAAGAAAAAGCCACATTAGAAACAGGAGGCAGTTGGCTGGGCACAGTGGCTTTCCTGTAATCCCAGCACTTTGGGAGGCTGATGCATGTGGATCACTTGATCCCAGGAGTTCGAGACCAGCCTGGGCAACATGGCAAAGGCTTGTCTCTACAAAAAATATAAATATTAGCCATGTGTGGTGGCACGTGCCTGTAGTCCTAGCTACTCCTGGCTTGAGCCCAAGAGGTTGAGGCTGCAATGAGCCTTGATCATGCTACTTCACTCCAGCCTGGGCAACAGAGCAAGACACAGTCTCAGGAAAACAAAACAATAACAACAACAAAAACAAAACAGGAGACAGTCATATTTGCATCTCAATACTCTTTATTCCCAGTGTTCTATCCTGTCCAAGTGCTGCCTGATGGAAAAATCTCATGGTGAACTTGCCTATAGATCCCTGGGGCAAAAAATTACATGTGCATAATACAACAGAGCTTCTAAAGCAGCATCCCAGTTTCCACTTCCTTCCCTCAAACCTGAGAAAGCACAGTAGACCTTTCTTACAAGGTTCTAAGCTGTTGGAGGCTGCCTGAGGGACTGCTCTCTGTGTTTTGAGGATCTCACACCTTAGGGAGGAAAAGCACTGGATCATGCTTGGCAAAGATGCAGACAGACTGAAGAGCAGATGCCTGGGGCAGGATATGATGGGTAGAGACATACAACAGACCATCAAAGGCCCAGAGGAGAGACTCTTGGGACAAATAAATATTTAAAAGCAGTTGCCTATGAGAAAATGGAAAAAGCCACAAGCAAAGGTAAGATCCATGCTCCAAAAAGGCCTGAGAAAATCTTAAACCTTCTCCTCAGACTGATCCCAAAGCTTAGAACCAATGCCAAGGTAATAGCAAAAATCCTCCCTGGAAGAGTCAGTCTGCAAACATTGGAAAAGGAGGTTGTTTTTTTCCACAATGCCTAATTTCTAACAACAACAACAACAACTCAGAAAACATGGACCAGTAGTGGAAGAAAATAAAGTGATGGAAACCTTCCCTGGAGAAACATAAGCTTCAGGCATACTAGACAGATTTTAGACTGTCTAAGAATATTCTCAAAAACTCATGTAAACACATATAGAGAAAAGGAAATCAGGAAAAAATATGAACAAAATATCAACAGACATTACAAAAAGGAAGCAAACGAAAATTCTGGACCTGAAAACACAGTAACTGAAAAATTCAGTAGAGGGGTTTAACAGCAGATGAGCAGGCAAAAGAAATAATCAGTAAACATACAGAGAAGAAATTACAGAGACAGAGAAGCAGGAAGAAAAAACAATGACATAAAGTAAACAGAGCCAAGAGAGTTAATAAGGCACCATTAACTGGACATATATATGGGTGTCTAGGAGAAGATGCTGATAGATCACTGAAGAAATAATGGCCAACACTTCAAAATTTGAAGACAGACATGAATCTACAAGGCCAGCACACTCAACAAACTCCAAGAATAAATTCAAGGAGGTCCCCACCCACACTTCTCAACTACGCTTACATGAAACCAGCTTCAGGAACACAGGACTGGCAGGGGGAGAGAAGTTAAGAATAGTAGCATCATGCCTCTCTCAGGGAAAAACTGTCACCATAGACTGAGAACTGGAGAGGGACAGGGTTCCATCTTGTCATTTTCACAGCCCATAGTGGAGTTTCTCTCAGAGTGGACCAAAATGGGGGTAGGGAGGGTAGCAGTTTGTGTGTCAAATGTTACAGACTCTCACTGTTCTCAGAAAGGCTCAGTTGATTTTTCTGAAGAAATCTTTCTCTAAATTCCTGAGTGGTCTTAAGACAAATTCTGTGTAGTTTAAATGGTTGTTTTTGGTTTTCTAAATTACCAGTTATGGTGTTTTGCTGGAGATCTAGTCCACATAGCTCCTCATTGACATTCCAGAATCCACATTTCTGATTATAGTTGGGACCAGAACTAGGGCCAGGCAATTAGGTAAGTGGTGTGATCATTATTTGTCCTCATGGACAGAGAGGCAAAAGACAGCGGAGAAGTAGAATTAGGAGATGAGCCTGGCAGGCAGAAGGAGAAAGCAGAGGAAAAAGCCATGACAAGGAAAGAATGAACAAGCCTCAGCACCTAAGCAAGCAGATGGGAAGCTTGCCAAGGTAGGGAAACTTCCTTTACCTAGATCACAAAGAGAGAAGTAAAACAGACAGGGGGCACTACTGAGCTGGTTTCTAGATGTTTCTTCTCTCATGCTTCCCATCTTAATGAACCTGAGTGTGAAATCTGAATTGTGAGGAGACATTTTTGAGACCTGGACAATTTCCGCATAAACTGGATAATGGGTGAAATTAATAAATTGCTAATTTTGTTGAGTGTGATTCTGGTACTCTAGTTACGTTAAAAAGCAAAACAATAACAAAAATAGTCCTCAGAGAAGCAGCTGCAGTAAATTTACAGATAAAATGGTGTCTTGGATTGGCTTCAAGATGCTCTAGCCTGAAAACAGAAAGCGTGGGGTGGGGAGGGGGTTGGATGAAATAAGAATAGCAAAGTGTTAAGGTGCAAGTAGGGAACAGAGAGATTTGTTATATATTCTTTCTACTTTAGTTCCTTCTTCAATATTTTTCATTGTAAATTTGAAAAAAATTGAATATCCCTTCCAAGATAATTTGGAGAGGAAAAATAGAGAAAACTTTCATTTCCACAGTGTGAGTGGAGAACACTGCAAACTGTTTGGTCTCACTCCTGCCATCTGTTGACATCTGTGGGACTTAATATCCTGTAGGAACAGAAACTGAGAGCCAGAAGAAAGTGGTTTAAATTAGTTACCAATAAATTAGATATGAACATAAGGCAAATTTGAAACATTTAGCTCCTCCACGTACATTTCATTAAAATTCTCCTAAGATAAAAAAACAGCTCCTACATTTTTGGGGATGAAAAACATTCATATGTTGATTTGATGATCAAGACTTCACTATATACATTTCTTAAAACTCATTAACTAGAACTTAAAATGTGAGAAATTTTGTCTCAATTATACCTCAGTGAAGCTAATTCTTAACAGAAACCCCCAAAATCCCAGCTTGCTCCACAACCCAGTCCACTTGATCCCACATGTTACATAAAGTAAAAATTATTATTTTTTGAGACAGAGTCTCACTGTCCCCCAGGCTATAGTGCAGTGGCATGTTCTCTGCTCACTGTAACCTCCATCTCCTGAATTCAAGCAATTCTCTTGCTTCAGGCTCCAGAGTAGTTGGGATTACAGGCGTGAGCCACCATGCCAGGCTAATTTCTGTATTTTTAATAGAGACGAGGTTTCACCATGTTGGCCAGGCAGGTCTCGAACTCCTGACCTCAGGTGACCTGCCGACCTTGGCCTCCCAAAGTGCTGGGATTACAGGTGTGAGCCACCATGCCCAGTCGTGAAAATTATTTCACCTGATTAACACAGTACTTCTTAGTCTGTGAAATGGGGATTCCAATTCCTAACTTCCACATTGGTTGAAGAGATGAATATGACAATGACTATAAAGCCCTGTCCATGGGACAGGACAATGGCTCAGCACATGCTGACTGAATAATTTTTTACAAGACCTGGTCTGCACCATGAATGCAGCAGCCTGAACAAAGCACTGAGAGAAGAAATGTAGGGACAATGATGGAAGTGCCCTGAATGAGGGCATCAGATCTGGGGAACGTTCCCCACAAGGAGAACCAGCTGAGAGGTTCTGAGCCTCAGACGGGACAGTGTAGGGCACAAGATGTCACACATTAGCAAAGGAAACCCACGATGGTTTAGGGCAGAGAAAGCACTGCAGGAACGCAATACATAAGAAGTCCCCATCTGGGGTTGGGCTGTCCTCCCTTACCCTGCAGGCAGTCCTCTCATGGGTAACGTGGGAGTGGAGGAAGAGGAGCTGGGGACTAAAATAGTTCCAAAATTAGCTCTGTGATCCTCAAAGGTGGCCTTGGAAATCCTCAGTACCAGGGTAGAGCCTCTTCTTGTTAAAAAAAAAAAGGACCCAAAGTCTTCCAGAGAAGAAAACAATTGTAGGCAGGTTCCTGGGAACAGATCCTGAGTGTGGGCATCACAACAGAGCCTGTCCTGACATGATGCTCACACTAAACACAGCTTATCCCGTCGGTGCTTCCAGAATAAGGAAGTGTTGATATTCATTATAATATTTAACACACTGAGAATTTAATATATGCCAGGGACGGTTCCAGGCATGGCACAAATTTTTCTGCATTCAATCTTCACAACTGTCCTATGAAGTGACTATTACCCACCAATTTCAGATGAGGAAACAGGCACAAAACATTTAAATACCTTTCTCAAAGCAACACAGCCAAGAAAGTGATAGAGCCTGGGTTTCAACTCTCACTGTAAAGGGTTATGTCTTAACCAGTAGGCATGGCTCTGACATTTCTCAATGAATCTGCACAGGTTAGGAAGGGATCTGGGTCAAGCTAGATTAGCTTGCAAGGTCATGAGGTATATCTTGACTGATGGGTCTCTCTACCTGAGGGTTCTGCTTACAATTTTTCCATAATGAAATGATTAAAATCAGTTATTTGTCTAGTCCACGGCGTCAGAGGCATTAAAAAAAACTGCTAGGCCCAATGGTTGCTGTTACTCCCACTCCAATAACAAAGGAAGCCCTACCAACCTGGTGAGGATGAAACTCACCTTTTTTCCCTTGCCCAAATGCGTATATATGGGGCTTGGGGAGTCCTGCCCTAGAAACCATAAAATCTAATCAGACAATATTACTCTTATATAATGTGGCTCACTTTTCAACCTGACTCTGGTACAGCATCACATGACAGCAGATGCTGAAGGAAATTATTTTAGCCCAAAATACACTTCTTTGACATGTTTTGAAGTGGCTGCCACAGGCGCAACATATTGAAATGGATAGCCCCGCAAAGCTGCCTTTAGTGGAAAAATTTGCATCTGTAGCAAATCTCCACTAATGTAGCCAGACCTCCTGTGTTCTAAGCCTTTCCTAGGTCTGGAAGAGATAGCCAGCTTGACGCGTGGTGGCTCACACCTGCAATCCCAGCACTCTGGGAGGCCGAGGCAGGTGGATCACCTGAGGTCAGGAGGTCAAGACCAGCCTGAGCAACATGGTGAAACCCCATCTCTACTAAAAACACAAAAATTAGCCAGGCGTGGTGGTGGGCACCTGTAGTCCCAGCTACTCAGGAGGCTGAGGCAGGCGAACTGCTCAAACCGGGGAGGTGGTAGTTGCAGTGAGCTGAGATCATGCCACTGCACTCTAGCCTGGGCGACAGAGCAAGACTCTCTCTCAACAAAACAAAAACAAAGAAACAAAAATAACTGAAAACATACATTTACCATCTATTCTGAGGGCTGCCAACTAAGAGGCTTCATCTACATAACAAGAACTTTGATCTACGCAATCCCCTTAACTCTGGCATACTTCTGATTCCAGTCTAGGCAACACCTTAAGTCTCTCAACCAACTGTCCACTAAAGAATACCTAAGTGCCCCCATGAGGTGTAAACCCGTTTGGAGATACTGGATTTTTGGGAGGAACCCATGTGTATCTTTCTCATATTGATTTATGATTTTCTGAAGCAGGATCTCGCTGTGTTGCCCAGGCTGGCATGCAGTGCAGCCAACATAGCTCTTTACAGCCTCCACCTCCCGGACTCAACTGACTGGGCCACCCAAGTAGCTGAGACCACAGGCATGGGACACCACGCTCTGCTAATTTTTTATTTTTCTAATTTCATGTAGAGACAGGGTGTCTCGCTGTGCCGCCCAGGCTGCTCTGGAACTCCTGACCTCCCACAGTGCTCAGCCTGATTTATGATTTTACCTGAAATTCCTGTCTCCCTGGATTGTATAAAATTAACCTGCAAACCGACCACCTCAGGCACGTTCTCAGGACCTCTTGAGACTGAATAACCTGGGCCACAGTCACTCACACTGACTCAGAATAAACCTCTTTAAATATATTTTGCCGTCATTAGCAGGGCTCCAGGGTAGAGGCCACCTGGGTCCCCACAGCTACCTCACCTCCCGCGGACGCTGCCCCACGCAGAGTCCCCCCACACACGTCTAGAAGTGTCCGTGCCAGGACATCTGGTCCTGGCCTACCCTCCCATCCAAGGAAGATAGTCCCAAGGCGGGCTGCCCCCAACCCAAAGCAGCGACCCTTCCCCAAAACACGCGGGCCAAGTCCTCCCCGGTCCCGCCTCCCACAACAAAGTCTGGAGCATCAAGGTCGGAGGGAACCCGAGTCGGACCCAGTCCATCAGTCTCTGGGCTGTAACCCCCCACCCAACCCGTGGACCCAGTCTGTGGCCGAGTCCCCCTCCACCTCCAGCCAAACGACCCCCGTGGCAGCTACCTAGGCCGCTGGCCCGTCCCCACCCGAGGAGCGGCGACCCTGGCACACGGAGACCTGGGTTGCTCTGCGCCCCTGTGAAATCCAGGCTGCCTAACCGCCACTACACGCAACCAGGGACGGAGACTGAGTAGCGGCCCAGACCCGGGGCGCTGGGCGAGCCGCAGGGCCACAGCCCACTCCAAGGCGCGGCCTGGGTCTCCGCCCCTCCCCAAAACATGGAGACGCCGGGCCTGAGGGCGCGCTACGGCCCCAGCAGCGCCCTGGCGTCCCAGGCCTTCCAGGCCCTTCTGACCTTCTTCCTGCGCAGGAAGGGCGCGCTGGAGAGAGGGACCCGCAGGAGCGCGGCTCACCAAGGCGGCTGACGGCGAACCGAGGCGGTGAGGTCACCGACGGCAGACTATCCTCCTCACCGCTCGCTGACGCCCGGGATCTGGACCGCTCGGCGCCGCCCCGGACTATGCTACGCAGACTCCTCAGCGCGGCCGGGACTACGCTACCCAGAATCCTCGGCGCGGCCCGTGGCTATGTGACCCGCCGCTTCGCATCCCCTAGGTGGACTGCACTCCCCAGAGTCCTCGTTGAGTCGTCCAGGTACACGCCCCAGAATGTTGGTCAAAGCCGTCCACCGGGGACTGCGCGACCCGGAATCCTTGGAAGGACTCCTCTCTGACAGGCGCCGCGACCCTGTGGTCTTTTGGACGCAGAGGGATCCTTTCAGAACAGGCGATTTCTTTTATTTATGTAGCCCTATACATACAATAAGAATATTTTTCCATTTCTATGATATAGGTAAATAATTTTCCCACTGTCTTTTGATTGTGGTTATATCTTTTTTTTTTCTTGCTATGTAGTCCTTTTGATCTCTGAGAGATTTTCCTACGGATTTTGTGGTTTTATCATTAGCATTTAGATCTCTCAATGGTTTAATTTTTCTCCAGGTATACACTGTGAATATATACTTATTTTTAAAATTTTCCAATATTTTATTTTCCCATTAAATTTATTTAAAATATAGTCTTTTACCACATAATTTAAGGTTTCAGCTACATCATTGCGTATACTCACAATTTAATTTTTACCACATAATTTAGGTTTCAGCTACATCATTGAGTATACTCACAATTTAATTTGCATTTCAATTTCTAATTTTCCCCATATATCTAATTATGCATCAGTGCCACAATTCTTTCATTATGTAGGGTGTATAATATGCTGATATCTTTTGTGGCTTGCCAAACCATATAGACTTGATATTTCAGGCCTTTACTAGGTATACTTTCTGTTTGCTTTTTCTCTTTTGGTTTTTAAATTTTTAATTATTCTGGATAAATATTAGTTGTACATATTTATAGGTTACATGTTATATTTTGATACAGGCATACAGTGTTTAATGGTCAAATTAGGGTGATTGGGGTATCCATCCCCTCAAGCATTTAGCATTTCTTTGTTTTAGGAACTTTCCAGTTCTCTCTTTTATTTTTAAATATATAGTAAAATTGTTCTTAACTATAGGCACTGTATAGTGCTACCAACTACTAGAACTTATTCATTCTATCTAACTGTATTTTTGTACCCATTAACGAGTCCCTATTTATCCCCTCTACCCACCATCCTTCCCAACCTCTATTAACCATCTGATTCTACTTTCCGTCTCCATGAGTTCATGTTTTTAGCTCCCACAAGTGAGTGAGCATATGTGATGTTTGTCATGCTCTGCCTTATTTCACTTAATGTCCTCCATTTTCATCCATGCTATTGAAAATGACAGAATTTCATTCTTTTAATGACTGGCTAATATCCCATTGTGTTTATGTACCACACTTTCCTTTTCCATTCATCTGTTGATAGACACTTTGATTCTATATCTTTACTATTTTGAATAGTGCTGTAATAAACACGAGAGTGCAGATATATTCTTGAAATATTGATTTCCTTTCTTTTGGATATATACTCAGCAGTGGGATAGCAGTGGGATTGCGGGATCGTATATATTTGTTAATTATTTTGAGGAACCTCCATACTGCTCTCCATAGTGGTTATACTAATTTACATTCCTAACAACAGTGTATGCTGATTCCCCTTTATCCACACCCTCACCAGTATTCGTTATTGCCTGTCTCTTGAATAAAAGCCATCTTGACTGGGGTGACATGATACCTCATTGCGGTTTTGATTTACATTTCTCTGATGATAGTGATATTGAGCATTTTTTTCATACACTTGGCTGTTCGTATGTCTTATTTTGAGAGATATCTATTCAGATCTTTTGCCCATTTAAAATACCAGGTTATTTGTCTTTTTCCTATTGAGTTGTTTTAGCTCCTTATATATTCTGGCAATTACTTTCTTTTCAGATGGATAGTTTGCAAATATTTTCTCCCATTCTGTGGATTGTCACTTCACTTTGTTGATTGTTTCCTTTGCTGTGCAGAAGATTTTTAGTTTGATGTGGTCTCATTTGTCCACTTTTGCTTTGGGTGCTTGTGCTTTTGCAGTCTTACTCAAGAAACCTTTGTCCACACCAATGTCCTGGAGTGTTTCCCCAATGTTTTCTTCTAGTAGTTTTATAGTTGCAGGTCTTAGATTTACCTTTAATCCATTTTGATTTGATTTTTATATGTGGTTAGGGGTTTACTTTAGATAGGGATTTAGTTTCTTTCTTCAGCAAATGGATATCCAGTTTTCGCAGTGCCATTTATTGAAATGACTGTCTTTCCCCAATGTCACCTTTGTGGGATATGAGTTGAACTATAAATGTGTGGACTTATTTCTGGGCTCTCCACTCTGTTCCATTGGTCTGTGTGCCTATTTTTATGCCAGTTTTGCTGTGTGGATTACTATAGTTTGCATAATTTGAAGCCAGGTAATGTGATTCCTCCAGCTTTATTACTTTTGTTTAGGATGGCTTTGGCTATTTTGGATCTTCCATGGTCCCATATAAATTTTAGGATTAATTTATCTATTTCTGTGAAGAATGTCATTGATATTTTGATTGGGATTGCACTGAATCTGTAGACTAGGTGGAATGGACATTTTAGTAAGATTAGTTCTTCTAGTCCATAAACATGGACTGTCTTTCTATTTTTTGTATCCTTTTCAATTTCTTTCATCAGTGTTTTATAGTTTCTGTTGTAGAGATCGTTCACATCTTTGGTTGATTTTATTCTTAGGTATTTTATTTGTAACTGTTATAAATAAGTTACTTTCTTGATTTCTTTTTCAGATTGTTTATTGTTGGCATATAGAAATACCACCAATTTTTGTATGTTGATTTTGTATCCTGAAACTTCACTGAATTTCTTAATCAATTCTAATGTTTTTTGGCTGAAGTCTTTAGGTTTAACTAAATATAGGATCATATCATCTGCAAACAAGGGTGACTTCACTTCTTCCTTTCCAATTTGAATACCTTTTCTTTGTCTTCAGTAATTCCTCTAGCTAAGATTTCTTAGTACTATGTTGAATAAAAGTGGGGAATGTGAGAATCCTTGTCTTCTTCCAGATCTTAGAGGAAAGGCTTTCAATTTTTCAGTTGTGGGTTTGTCATATATGGTTTTTATCATATTGAGGTATATTCCTGTTACACTGAGTTTTTTTTCTTTTTTGGTTTATTATGAAGGGATGTTGAATTTTACCAAATGCTTTTTTGGTGTCCATTGAGATGATCATATGGTTTTTGTCTTTTATTTTTCTGATGTGACAACATTTATTGAATTACATATGTTGAGCCATCCTTGCATTCCTGGGATGAATTCCACTTGGTCATGATGAGTAATCTCTTTAATGTGTTGTTGAATTTGGTTTGCAAGCATTTTGTTAAGGATTTTTGTGTCTCTGTTTATTGGAGATATTGCTTTATAGTTTTCTTTTTTGTTACATCTTTGTATGGTTTTAGTGTTAGGGTAATACTGACATTATAGGATGAGTTTGGAAGTGTCCTTCTTTCTTTTTTTTGAAGTAGTTTGAATAGATAGATGTTAGTTCTTTTTAAAATGATTGGTAGAATTCAGCAATGAAACCATCAGGTCCTGGGCTGTTCTTTGATGGGAGACTTTTTGTTACTGCTTCTATCTCATTTGTTATTAGTCTACTTATGTTTTGGATATTTTCATGGTTCAATCTTAAGTTTCATGTATCTAGGAATGTATCAGTTTCTCCTAGATTTTCCAGATTAATAACATATAGTAGCTCATAATCATTTCTAATGATCCTTCAAATTTCTATGGTATCAATTGTAATGTCTCCTTTTTTCATATTTGATTTCATTTGTTTTGGGCTTCTCTTTTTTCTTAGTCTGGCTAAAGGTTTGTGAATTTTATCTTTTTTAAAATTATACTGTAAGTTCTGGGGTACATGTGCAGAATGTACAGGTTTGTTACATAAGTATACACATGCCATGCTGGTTTGCTGCAGCCATAAACACATCATACACATTAGGTATTTCTCCTAATGCTATCCCTCCCCCAGACCACCACCCTCCGACAGGCCTCAGTGCGTGGTGTTCCTCTCCCTGTGTCCATGTGTTCTCATTGTTCAGCTCCCACTTATGAGTGAGAACATGTGGTGTTTGGTGTTCTGTTCTTGTGTTAGTTGGCTAAGAATGATGGTTTCCAACTTCATCCATGTCACTGCAAAGGACATGAACTCATCCTTTTTTATGGCTGCATAGTATTCCATGGTGAATATGTGCCACATTTTCTTTATCCAGTCTAACATTGATGGGCATTTGGTTTGGTTGAAGTCTTTGCTATTGTGAACATTTCCGCAATAAACATACAAGTATAGTAGAATGATTTATAATCCTTTGGGTATATAGCCAGTAATGGGATGGCTGAGTCAAATGGTATTTCTAGTTCTAGATCCTTGAGGAATCACCACACTACCTTCCACAAAGGTTAAACTAATTTACACTCCCACCATCAGTGTGAAAGTGTTCCTATTTCTCCACATCCTCTCCAGCATCTGTTGTTTCCTGACTTTTTAATGATCATCATTCTAAGTGGCATGAGATGATATCTCATGGTGGTTTTGATTTGCATTTCTCTAATAACCAGTGATGATGAGCTTTTTTTCATAAGTTTGTTGGCTGCATAAATGCCTTCTTTTGAGAAGTTTCTGTTCATATCCTTCACCCAATTTTTGATTTTTTAAAAAATGTGTTTACCTTCTTTGTAGATTCTGGATACTGGTCCTTTGTCAGATGGATAGATTGCAAAAATTTTCTCCCATTCTGTAGGTTGCCTGTTCACTCTAATGATAGTTTCTTTTGCGTGCAGAAGCTCTTATGTTTAATTAGATCCTATTTGACAATTTTGGCTTTTGTTGCCATTGCTTTTGGGATTTTGTCATGAAGTCTTCGCCCATGCCTATGTCCTAAATGGTATTACTTAGGTTTTCTTCTAGGGTTTTTATGGTTTTACATCTTATGTTTAACTCTTTAATCCAACTTGAGTTAATTTTTGTATCAGGTTTAAGGAAGGGATTTAGTTTCAGCTTTCTGCATATGGATAGCCAGCTTTCCCAACACCATTTATTAAATATGGAATCCTTTCCGCATTGCTTGTTTTTGTCAGGATTATCAAAGATCAGATGGTTGTATATCGGGGGAACCCCACCCCCAATATTTACTGTGGGTTCTTTTCTATTTCCCTAAGCATCTCGGCTGGTTTGAGAAATAAAGGGAAAGAGTACAAGAGAGAGAAATTTTAAAGTTGGTTGTCTGGAGGAGACATCACACATCGGCAGGTTCCGTGATGCTCCCGGAGCTGTAAAATCAGCAAGTTTTTATTAGCGATTTTCAAAAGGGGAGGGAGTGAACGAATAGGATGTGGTCACAGAGATCACGTACTTCACAAGGTAATAGAATATCACAAAGCAAGTGGAGGCGGGGCGAGATCACAGGACCACAGGATGGGGCGAAATTAAAATTGCTAAGGAAGTTTCCAGCACGCATTGTCATTGATAACATCTTATCAGGAGACAGGGTTTGAGAGCAGACAACCTGTCTGACCAAAATTTATTAGGTGGGAATTTCCTCATCCTAATAAGCCTGGGAGTGCTACAGGAGACCGGGGCTTATTTCATCCCTTAGGCTTCAACTGTAAAAGGCGGCCGTCTCAAGGGAGCCATCTATAGACCTACCCTCAGGGCGCATTCTCTTTCTCAGGGATGTTCCTTGCTGAGAAAAATAATTCAGCGATATTTCTCCTATTTGCTTTTGAAAGATGAGAAATATGGCTCTGTTCCACGTAGCTCACCAGCAGTCAGAGTTCAAGGCCATCTCCCTTGTTCCCTGAACATTGCTGTTATCCTGTTCCTTTTTTCAAGGTGCCCAGATTTCATATTGTTCAAGCACACATGAGCTACAAACAATTTGTGCAGTTAACACAATCATCACAGGGTCCTGAGGTGACATTCATCCTCCTCAGCTTACGAAGAATGATGGGATTAAGAGATTAAAGACAGGCATAGGAAATCACAACGGTATTGATTGGGGAAGTGATAAGTGTCCATGAAATCTTCACAATTTATGTTCAGAGATTGGAGTAAAGACAGGCGTAAGAAATTATAAAAGTATTAATTTGGGGAACTAATAAATGTCCATGAAATCATCACAATTTATCTTCTTCTGCTGCAGCTTCAGCCAGTCCCACCATTTGGGGTCCCTGACTTCCTGCAACAGTTGTAGATGTGTGATGTTATTTCTGAGGCCTCTGTTCTGTTCCATTGGTCTATCTCTCTGTTTTGGTACCAGTACCATGCTGTTTTTGTTACTGTAGCATTGTAGTATACTTTGAAGTCAGCATGATGCCTTTGTCCTTTTTTCTTAGGATTGTCTTGGCTCTGCGGGCTCTTTTTTGGTTCCATATGAAATTTAAAGTAGTTTTTTCCAATTCCGTGAAGAAATCAATGGTAGCTTGATGGGGATAGCATTGAATCTATAAATTACTTTGGGCAGTATGGCCATTTTCATGATACTGATCCTTCCTAGCCATGAGCACGGAGTGTTCTTCCATTTGTTTGTGTCCTCTCTTATTTCCTTGAGCAGTGATTTGTAGTTCTCCTTGAAGAGATCCTTTACATCCCTTGTAAGTTGTATTCCTAGGTATTTAATTCTCTTTGTAGCAATTGTGAATGGTAGTTCACTCATAATTTGGCTATCTATCTGTTATTGGTGTATAGGAATGCTTATGATTTTTGCACATTGATTTTGTATCCTGAGACTTTGCTGAAGTTGCTTATCAGCTTAAGGACATTTTGGGCTGAGATGATGGGGTTTTCCAAATATTCAGTCATGTCATCTGCAAACAGAGACAATTTGACTTCCTTTTTTCCTAATTGAATACCCTTTATTTCTTTCTCTTGACTGATTGCCCTGACCAGAAATTCAAATCCTATGTTTAATAGGAGAGGTGAGAGAGGGCATCCTTGTCTTATGCCAGTTTTCAAAGGGAATGCTTCCAGCTTTTGCCCATTCAGTATGCTATTGGCTGTGGGTTTGTGATAAATAGTTCTTATTATTTTGAGATATATTCAATCAATACCTAGTTTATTGAGCGTTTTTAGCATGAAGGGCTGTTGAATTTTGTTGAAAGTCTTTTCTGCATCTATTGAGATCATCATGTGGTTTTTGTCATTGGTTCTGTTTATGTGATGGATTATGTTTATTGATTTGTGTATGTTAAACCAGCCTTACATCCTAGGGATGAAGCTGACTTAATCATGGCAGATAAGTTTTTTAATGTCCTGCTTGATTTGGTTTGCCAGTATTTTATTGAGGATTTTCACATTGATGTTCATCAGGGATATTGGCCTGCAATTTTCTTTTTTTGTTGTGTCTTTGCCAGGTTTTGGTATCAGTATGATGCTGGCCTCATAAAATGAGGTAGGGAGGATTCCCTCTTTTTCTATTGTTTGCAATAGTTTCAGAAGGAATGGTACCAAGTCCTCTTTGTACCTTTGGTAGAATTTGGCTGTGAATCCTTCTGGTCCTGGACTTTTTTATGTTGGTAGGCTATTGATTATTGCCTCAATTTCAGAAGTTGTTATTGGTTTATTCAGGGATTTGACTTCTTCCTGGTTTAGACTTGGGAGGGTGTATGTGTCCAGGAATTTATCCATTTTTTGTAGGTTTTCTAGTTTATTTGCATAGAGGTGTTTATAGTATTCTCTGATGATAGTTTGTATTTCTGTGGGATCAGTAGTGATATCCTGTTTGTCATTTTTTATTGTGTCCATCTGATTCTTCTCTCTTTTCTTCTTTATTAGTCTGGCTAGTGGTCTATCTATCTTCTTGATCTTTTCAAAAAACTAGCTCCTGGATTCATTGATTTTTTGAAGGTTTTTTTTAGGTCTCTATTTCCTTCAGTTCTGCTCTGATCTTAATTATTTTTTGCCTTCTGCTGGCTTTTGAATTTGTTTGCTCTTGCTGCTCTAGTTCTTTTAGTTTTGATGTTAGGGTGTCAATTTTAGATCTTTCTTGCTTTCTCTTTTGGGCATTTAGTGCTATAAATTTCCCTCTATACACTGCTTTAAATGTGTCCCGCAGCTTCTGGTATGTTGTGTCTTTGTTCTTATTGGTTTCAAAGAACATCTTTATTTCTGCCTTCATTTCGTTATGTACCCAGTCGTCATTCAGGAGCAGGTTGTTCAGTTTCCATGTAGTTGAGCGGTTTTGAGTGAGTTTCTTAATCCTGAGTTCTAGTTTGATTGCACTGTGGTCTGAGAGACAGTTTGTTATAATTTCTGTTCTTTTACATTTGCTGAAGAGTGCTTTACTTCTAACTATGTGGTCAGTTTTGGAACAAGTGCGATGTGGTGCTGAGAAGAATGTATATTCTGTTGATTTGGAGTGTAGAGTTCTGTAGATGTCTATTAGTTCCACTTGTTCCAGGGCTGAGTTCAAGTCCTGGATATCCTTGTTAATTTTCTGTTTTGTTGATCTGTCTAATATTGACGATGGTGTGTTAAAGTCTCCCATATTATTGTGTGGGAGTCTAAGTCTCTTTGTAGGTCTCTAAGAACTTGCTTTATGAATCTGGGATGCTCCTGTATTGGGTGCATATATATTTAGGATAGTTAGCTCTTGATGCATTGATCCCGTTACCATTATGTAATGCCCTTCTTTGTCTCTTTTGATCTTTGTTGGTTTAAAGTCTGTTTTGTGAGAGACTAGGTTTGCAACCCCTGCTTTTTTTTTTCTTTCTTTCCATTTGCTTGGTAAATATTCTTCCATCCCTTTATTTTGAGCCTATATGTCTTTGCACATGAGATGGGTCTCCTGAATACAGCACACTGATGGGTCTTGACTCTTTATACAGTTTGCCAGTCTGTGTCTCTTAATTGGGGCATTTAGCCCATTTATAAAAGATCAATATTGTCATGTGTGAATTTGATCCTGTCATTATGATGTTAGCTGGTTATTTTGCTTGTTAGTTGATGCAGTTTCTTCTTAGCATCAGTGGTCTTTACAGTTTGGCATGTTTTTGCAGTGGTTGGTACCGGTTGTTCCTTTCCATGTTTAGTGCTTCCTTCAGGAGCCCTTGTAAGGCAGGCCTGGTAGTAACAAAATCTCTCAGCATTTGCTTGTCTGTAAAGGATTTTATTTCTCCTTCGCTCTCCTCTGCTCATGAAGCTTAGTTTGGCTGGATATGAAATTCTGGGTTGGAAATTATTTTCTTTAAGAATGTTGAATATTGGCCCCCACTCTCTTCTGGCTTGTAGGGTTTCTGCTAGTAGATCTGCTGTTAGTCTGATGGGCTTCCCTTTGTGGGTAACCTGACCTTTCTCTCTGGCTGCCCTTAACATTTTTCCTTCATTTCAACCTTGTGTCTGACGATTTTGTGTCTTGGGATTGCTCTTCGCAAGGAGTATCTTTGTGGTGGTGTCTATATTTCCTGAATTTGAGTGTTGGCCTGCCTTGTTAGGTTGGGGAAGTTCTCCTGGATAATATCCTGAAGAGTATTTTCCTACTTGGTTCCATTTTTCCCCATCACTTTCATGCACACCAGTCAGAGATTTATTTGGTCTTTTCACATAGTCCCGTATTTCTTTGAGGCTTTATTCATTTCTTTTCACTCTTTTTTCCCTCTAATCTTGTCTTCTCACTTTATTTCATTGAGTTGATCTTCAATCTCTGATATCCTTTCTTCCACTTGATCAATTCAGCTATTGATACTTGTGTATGCTTCCTGAAGTTCTCATGCTATGTTTTTCAGCTCCATCGGGTCATTTATGTTCTTCTCTAAACTGGTTATTCTAATTAGTAACTCATCTAAGCTTATTTCAAGGTTCTTAGCTCCCTTGCATTGGATTAGAACATGCTCCTTTAGCTCAGAGACGTTTGTTATTACCCACCTTCTGAAGCCTCCTTTTGTCAATTGGTCAAACTCATTCTCCACCCAGTTTTGTTGCCTTGCTGGTGAGGAGTTGTGATGCTTTGGAGGAAAAGAGGCATTCTGTTTTTTGCAATTTTCAGCCTTTTTGCACTGGTTTCTCCCCATCTTCGTGGATTTATCTACCTTTGGTCTTTGCCACTGGTGACCTTTGGATGGAGTTTTCGCATGGTTGTCCTTTTTGTTGATGTTGATGGTATTGCTTTCTGTTTGTTAGTTTTCCTTCTAACAGTCAGGCTCCTCTGCTGCAGGTTCCCTGGAGTTTGCTGGCGGTTCACTCAAGACCCTGTTTGTCTGGGTATCACCAGTGGAGTCTGCAGAACAGCAAAGATTGCTGCTTGTTTATTCCTCTGGAAGCTTTGTCCTAGAGGGCCACCTACCAGATGCCAGCCAGAGGTCTCCTGTATGAGGTGTCTGTTGGTCCCTACTGGGAGATGTCTCACAGTCAGGATACACAGGAGTCAGGTACCTACTTGAGGAGGCAGTCTGTCCCTTATCCGAGCTTGAATGCTGTGCTGGGAGATCCGCTGCTCTCTTCTGAGCTGTCAGGCAGGGACGTGTAAGTCTGCTGGAGCTGTGCCCACAGTCACCCCTTCTCCCAAGTGCTGTGTTCCAGGGAGATGGGAGTTTTATCTCTAAGTCCCTGACTGGGGCTGCTGCCTTTTTGTCAGAGATGCCCTGCCAAGAGAGGAGGAATCTAGAGAGACAGTCTGGTCACAGGGACCTTGCTGAGCTGTAGTGGGCTCCCCCCAGTTCGAACTTCCCTGTGACTTTGTTTACACTGTGAGGGTAAAGCCACCTACTCAAGCCTCAGCAATGGCAGACGCCCCAATCCCCTCCAAGCTCAAGCATCCCAGGTCGACCTCAGACTGCTGTGCTGGCAGTGGGAATTTCAAGTCAGTGGATCTTAGCTTCCTGGGCTCTGTGTGTGTGGGACTGCCAAGCCAGACCACTTGACTCCCTGGCTTCAGCCCCCTCTCCAGGGGAGTGAACGGTTCTGTCTCACTGGCATTCCAGGTGCCACTGGGGTATGAAAAAAAAAAAGCTCCTGCAGCTAGCTCAGTGTCTGCCCAAACGGCTTCGCAGTTTTATGCTTGAAACCCAGGGTCCTGGTGGTGTAGGTACCGGAGGGAATCTCCTGGTCTGCTGGTTGTGAAGACCATGGAAAAATCACAGTATCTGGGATGGAGTGCACTATTCATCCCGGTGCAGTCTCTCATAGCTTCCCTTGGCTAGGGGAGGGCAATGCCCTGAATGCTTGCACTTCCTGGGTGAGGTGATGCCCCACCCTGCTTCAGCTCACCCTCCGTGGCCTGCACCCATTGTTCAACCAGTCCCAGTGAGATGAACTGGGTACCTCAGTTGGAGATGCAGAAATCACCCCGTCTTCTGTGTCGATCTCGCTGGGACCTACAGACTGGAGCTGTTCCTATTCGGCCGTCTTGCCAGCGACCTGTTTATCTTTTCAAAAAACCATTTTTGTTGTTTCACTGGTCTTTTTTTTTGGTCTCAGTCATTGATTTCTGCTCTTGTCTATAGTATTTCTTTTCTTCTACTAATTTTAGGCTTCATTTGCATTTGCTTTTCTAGTTCTTTTTAAGGTGTATTATTAGGTTTTTTATTTAAAGTTTTTAATAGCTTTTTTGATGGAGGCATCTATTGCTATAAACTTCTTTCTTAGTACTGTTTTTGCTTTATCCCATAGGTTTTGGGATGTTGTGTTTCTATTTTCATTATTTCAAAATTTTTAAATTTTCTTATTTTTTAATTGACCAAGTCGTTTTATAGGTGCATATGATGTATTTTCCACAAGTTTGTATAGTTTCCAAAGTTTCTCTTGTTACTGATTTTCAGTTTTCCGTTGTGGTCAGAAAAGATACTTGATACCATTCAATTTTTTACTTTTTTGAGACATGTTTTGTGGCCTAACACATGGTCTTTCCTGGAGAATATTCCATGTACTGAGAAGAATGTGTATTCTGAAGCTGTTTGATGAAATTCTCTTTTAAAAAGTTTCTTTTTACCTGTCAGGTCTGTTGGGCTTAAAGATGAGATGTTCTTTAAATGTCTATTAGATTAATTTGTTCTATAGTGCCAATAAAGTCTGATGTTCTTCATTGATTTTCTGTTAAATAGTCTGTCCAATACTGAAAGTGGGGTGTTAAAGTCCCCAGCTATTATTGTTAGGGTTTCACTCTCTTTTTAGCTCTAATAACATTTGCTTTATATATCTCAGTCCACTGGTATGGATTGTACATGTATTTATAATTTTTATATCCTTTTGCTGAATTGACCTCTTTATCATTATACAACACATTCTTTGCCTCTTTTTTTTTTTTTGCCATTTTTGTCTTGAAATTTATTTCTCTGATATAAATATAGCTACTCCTGTTCTTTTTTTGCTTGCCTTTGCATGGATTATCTTTTTCCATCCCTTTATTTCCAGTCTTTGCATGCCTTCATAGATGAAGCGAGTTTCTTGTAGGAGCATATAGTTGGGTCTTGTTTTATTACCACTCAAGGACTCTATGTCTTTTGATTGCAGAAGTTAGTCCATTTACATTCAGTGTTGGCATTTGTAGGTAAGAACTCAATACTGCCATTTTGTTGTTTATTTACTAGTTGCTTTATCAATCCTGTCTTCTTTTCTTCCTTACTTCCTGTCTTCCTTTGTGTAACAGTGGTTTTCTCTGGTGGTGTGTTTTAATTTCCTTGTGATTTATTTTTTTGTTTTTATGTTTTGGGGTTTTTATTACCTTGACTTTTTTCAACTTCTTATTTATTTATTTATTTTTATTTTACTTTAAGTTCTGGGATACATGTGCAGAACGTGCAGGTTTGTTACATAGGTATGCGTGTGCCATGGTGGTTTGCTGCCCCCATCAACTCATCATCTACATTAGGTATTTCTCCGAATGACATCCCTCCCCTTGCCCCCCAACCTCTGATAGGCCCCAGTGTGTGATGTTCCTCTCCCTGTGCCCATATGTTCTCATTATTCAACTTCCACTTATGAGTGAGAACATATGGTATTTGGTTTTCTGTTCCTGTGTTAGTTTGCTGAGAATGATGGTTTCCAGCTTCATCCATGTTCCTGGAAAGGACGTGAACTCATCCTTTTTTATTGCTGCATAGTATTCCATGGTGTGTATGTGTCACATTTTCTTTATCCAGTCTAACATTGATGGGCATTTGGATTGTTTTCAAGTCTTTGCTATTGTGAATAGTGCTGCAATAAACATAGGTGTGCATGTGTCTTTATAGTAGAATGATTTATAATCCTTTGAGTATATACTCAGTAATAGGATTGCTGGATCAAATGGTATTCCTAGTTCTAGATCCTTGAAGAATCGCCACACTGTCTTCCAAATGGTTGAACTAATTTACACTCCTACCAATAGTGTAAAAGTGTTTCTATTTATTCACATCCTCTCCTGTATCTGTTGCTTCCTGACTTATTAATGATCACCATTCTAAATGGCATGAGATGGTATCTCATTGTGGTTTTGATTTACATTTCTCTAATTACCAGTGATGATGAGCTTTTTTTCATATGTTTGCTGACCACATAAATGTCTTCCTTTGTAAACTGTCTGTTCATATCCTTCACCCAAATTTTGATGGGTTTTCTTTTTCTCGTAAATTTGTTTCAGTTTCTTGCAGATTCTGGATATCAACCTTTTGTGTGGATAGATGGATACATTGCAAAAATTTTCTCCCATTCTGTAAGTTGCCTCTTCACTCTGATGATAGTTTCCTTTCTGTGCAGGAGCTCTTTAATTAGATCCCATTTGTCAATTTTGGCTTTTTGTAATTACTTTTGGTGTTTTAGTCATGAAGTCTTTGCCCATGCTTACGTCCTGAATGGTATTGCCTAGGTTTTCTCGTAGGGTTTTTATGATTTTAGGTTGTATGTTTAAATCTTTAATCCATCTTGAGTTAATTTTCATATAAGGTGTAAGGAAGGGGTTCAGTCTCAGTTTTCTGCCTGTGGCTAGCCAGTTTTCACAACATCGGTTATTAAATATGAAATCCTTTCCCCACTGCTTGTTTTTGTCAAGTTTGTCAAAGATCAGATGTTTGTACATATGTG
The DNA here is from genome assembly GCA_030247045.1 of Colobus guereza. Lineage (NCBI taxonomy): Eukaryota > Metazoa > Chordata > Mammalia > Primates > Cercopithecidae > Colobus > Colobus guereza. Next base: position 25,690 of record DAKLCV010002153.1, read on the forward strand.
GTGTTATTTCTGAGGTCTCTGTTCTGTTCCATTGGTCTATATATCTGTTTTGTTACCAGTACCATGCTGTTTTTGTTACTGTAGCCATGTAGTATTGCTTGAAGTCAGGTAGTGTAATGCCTGCAGCTTTGTTCTTTTTGCTTAGGATTGTCTTGTCTATATGGGCTCTGCTTTGGTTCCATGTGAAATTTAAAGTAGTTTTTTCCAATTTCCTGAAGAAAGTCAATGGTAGCTTGATGGGAATACCATTGAATCTATAAATTACTTTGGGCAGTATGGCCATTTTCATGATACTGAGTCTTCCTATCCATGGGCATGGAATGTTTTTCCATTTGTTTGTGTCCTCTCTTATTTCCTTGAGCAGTGGTTTGTAGTTCTCTTTGAAGAGATCCTTCACATCCCTTTGATTTCTAGGTATTTTATTCTCTTTGTAGCAACTGTGAATGGGAGTTCACTCATGATTTAGCTCTCTGTTTGTCTATTACTGATGTATAGGAATGCTTGTGATTTTTGCACATTGATTTTGTATTCTGAGACTTTGCTGAAGTTGCTTATCAGCTTAAGGAGTTTTGGGGCTGAGACGATGGAGTTTTCTAAATATACAATGATGTCATCTGCAAACAGACAGTTTGACTTCCTGTCTTCCTATTTGAGTACCCTTGATTTCTTTCTCTTGCCTGATTGCCCTGGCCAGAAATTCAAATACTATGTTTAAAAGGAATGATGAGAGAGGGCATTTTTGTCTTGTGCTGGTTTTCATAGGGAATGCTTCTATCTTTTACCCATTCAGTATGATAGTGGCAGTGAGTTTGTCATAAATAGCTCTTATTATTTTGAGATGTAGTCCATCAATACCTAGTTTATGAGTGTTTATAGCCTGAAGGGGTGTTGAATTTTATCAAAGGCGTGTTCTGCATCTATTGAGATAATCATTTGGTGTTTGTCATTGGTTCTGTTTATGTGATGGATTACGTTTATTGATTTGTGTAGATTGAACTAGTCTTGCATCCCAGGGATGAAGCTGACTTGATCATGGTGGATAAGCTTTTTAATGTGCTGCTGGATTCGATTTGCCAGTATTTTATTGAGGATTTTCACATTGATGTTCATCAGGGATATTGGCCTGAAATTTTCTTTTTTTTGTTGTGTCTCTGCCAGGTTTTGGTATCAGGATGATGCTGGCCTTATAAAATGAGTTAGGGAGGATTCCCTCTTTTTCTATTGTTTGCAATAGTTTCAGAAGGAATGGTACCAGGTCCTCTTTGTACCTCCGGTAGATTTCGGCTGTGAATCTGTCTGGTCCTGGGCTTTTTTTGGTTGGTAGGCTATTAATTAGTGCCTCAATTTCAGAACTTCTTGTTGGTTTATTCATGAATTTGACTTCTTCCTGGTTTAGTCTTAGGAGGGTGTGTGTGTCCAGGAATTTATCAATTTCTTCTAGGTTTTCTAGGTTATTTGTCTAGAGGTGTTTATAGTATTCTCTGATGGTAGTTTGTATTTCTGTGGGATCAGAGGTGATCTCCCATTTATCATTTTTTATTGTGTCTATTTGATTCTTCTCTCTTCTCTTTTTTAATTAGTCTGGCTAGCTATCTGTTTTGTTAATATTTACAAAAAAACAGCTCCTCAATTCATTGATTTTTTGAAGGAGTTTTTGTGTCTCTGTCTCCAGATCTGCTCTCATCTTAGTTAGTTTTTGTCTTCTGCTAGCTTGTGAATTTGTTTGCTCCTGCTTCTCTAATTCTTTTAATTGTGATGTTAGAGTTTCAATTGTAGATCTTTCCCATTCTCTTTTGAAGGCATTTAATGCTATAAATTTCCCTCTAAACGCTGCTTTAGCTGAGATTCTGGTACATTGTGTCTTTGTTCTCATTGGTTTCAAAGAAGTTATTTATTTCTGCCTTAGTCTCGTTACTTACCCAGTAGTCATTCAGGAGCAGGTTGTTCAGTTTCCATGTAATTGTGCAACTTTGTGTGAGTTTCATATTTCTGAGTTCTAATTTGATTGCACTGTGGTCTGAGAGAATGTTTGTTATGATTTCTATTCTTTTGCACTTGCTGAAGAGTGTTTTACTTCCAATTATGTGGTCAATTATAGAATAAGTGCTATGTGGTGCTGAGAAGAGTATATATTCTGTTGATTTGGGGTGGAGAGTTCTGTAGATGTCTATTAGTTCCACTTGGTCCAGAGCTGTGTTCAAGTCCTGAATATTCTTCTTAAGTTTTTGTCTCATTGATCTGTCTAATATTGACAGTAGAGTGTTAAAGTCTTCCACTATTATCATGTGGGAGTCTTAAGTCTCTTTGTAGGTCTCTAAGAACTTATTTTATGAACCTGGATTCTCCTGTATTGGGTGCATATATATTTACAATAGTTAGCTCTTCTTGTTGCCTTGATCTTTTTACCAGTATGTAATGCCCTTCTTTGTCTTTTTTGATGTTTGTTGGTTTAAAGTCTGTTCTAACAGAGACTAAGATTGCAACCCCTGCTTTTTGTTTGTTTGTTTTTTGCTTTCCATTTGCTTGGTAAATCTTCCTCCATCCCTTTATTTTGAGCCTATGTTTGTCTTTGCACATGAGATGGGTCTCCTGAATACAGCACACTGATGGGTTTTGACTCTTTATCAAATTTGCCATTCTCTGTTTTTCACTTGGGGTATTTAGCTCATTTACATTTAAGGTTAATATTGTTATGTGTGAATCTGATTCTGTCATTATGATGCTAGCTGGTTATTTATTTATTTTTGAGATGGAGTCTTGCTCTGCTGACCAGGCTAGAGTACAGTGGCGTGATCTCGGCTCACTGCAAACTCCGCCTTCTGGATTCACGCCATTCTCCTGCCTTAGCCTCCTGTGCAGCTGGGACTACAGGTGCCCACCACCACACCCGGCTACTTTTTTGTATTTTTTTAGTAGAGATGGAGTTTCACCATGTTAGCCGGGATGGTCTCAATCTCCTGACCTTGTGATCTGCCCACCTCAGCCTCCCAAAGTGCTGGGATTATAGGCGTGAGCCACCATGCCCAGCTGCTAGCTGGTTATTTTGCCCATTAGTTGATGCAGTTTCTTCATAGTGTCAATGGTTTTTACATTTTATTTTGTTTCTGCAGTGGGTAGTACTGGTTGTTCCTTTCCACATTTAGTGCTTCCTTCAGGAGCTCTTGTAAGGCAGGCCTGGTAGTGACAAAATCTGTCAGCATTTGCTTGTCTTGAAAGAATTTTATTTCTCCTTCACTTATGAAGCTTAGTTTGGTGGGCTATGATATTCTGGGTTGAAAAAATTTTTTAAGGATTTTGAATATTGTCCCCCACTCTCTTCTGGCTTCCAGGCTTTCTGCAGAGAGATCTGCTATTAGTCTAATGGGCTTCCCTTTGTGAGTAGCCCAACCTGTCTTTCTAGCTGCCATTAACATTTTTTCCTTCATTTCAACCTTGGTGAATCTGACGATTATGTGTTTTGGGGTTGCTCTTCTTGAAGAGTATCTTTCTGGTGTTCTCTGTATTTTCTGAATTGGAATGTTGGGCTGTCTTGGTAGATTAGGGATGTTCTCCTGGATAATATCCTGAAGTGTGTTTTGCAACTTGGTTCCATTCTCCCCGTCACTTTCAAGTACAACAATCAAACATAGGTTTGGTCTTTTCACATATTCCCAATTACTTGGAGGCTTTGTTCATTCCTTTTCATTCTTTGTTCTCTAATCTTGTCTTCATGCTTTATTTCATTGAGTTGATCTTCAACCTCTGACCTCCTTTCTTCTGCTTGATCGATTTGGCCATTGATACTTGTGTATGCTTCATGAAGTTCTCATACTATGTTTTTCAGCTCCATCAGATCTTTTATGTTTTTCTCCAAACTGGTTATTCTTGTTAGCAATTCCTTTAACCTTTTATCAAGGTTCTTATCTTCCTTGCATTGGGTTACAACATGCTCCTGTAGCTCAGAGGAGTTTGTTATTACCCACCTTCTGAAGCCTACTTCTGTCAATTTGTCAACTCATTTTCCATTCATTTTTGTTCCCTTGATGGTGAGGAGCTATGATCCTTTGGAGGAAGAGAAGCATTCTGGTTTTTGGAATTTTCAGCCTTTTTGCACTGATTTTTTTCTCATCTTCATGGATTTATCTACGTTTGGTGACCTTGGATGGAGTTTTTACATGGTCGTCCTTTTTGTTGATGTTGATGGTATTACTTTCTGTTTGTTAGTTTTCTTCTAACAGTCAGGCCTCTCTTCTGCAGGTCTGCTGGAGTTTGCTGGGGGTCCACTCCAGACCCTGTTTGCCTGGGTATCACCAGCGGAGGCTGCAGAACAGCAAAGATTATTGCCTACTCCTTCCTCTGGAAGCTTCATCCCAGAGGGTCACCTGCCAGATGCCAGCCAGAGCTCTCCTGTATGACGTGTCTGTCGACCCCTGCTGGGAGATGTCTTCCTGTCAGGCATGGTGGGAATCAGGGACCTACTTGAGGAGGCTGTCTTTCCCTTACCAGAGCGTGAGCACTGTGCTGAGATATCTGCTGTTGTCTTCAGAGCTGGCAGGCAGGAACTTTTAAGTCTGCTGAAGCTGCACCCACAGCCACCTCTTACCCCAGGTGCTATGTCCCAGGGAGACGGGAGTTTTATCAATAAGCCCCTACTGAGGTTTCTTCCTTTCTTTCAGAGATGCTCTCCCCAGAGGGGAAGAATCTAGAGAGGCAGTCTGACTATAATGGCTTTGTGGTGCTTGGGTGGGCTTCACCCAGTTCAAACTTCCTGGGGAGTTTGTTTACACTGTGAGGGGAAAACCTCCTACTCAAGCCTCAGTAATGGTAGATGCCCCTCCCCCTACCAAGCTCAAGCATCCCCATTTTGAATTCAGACTGCTGTCCTGGCAGCAAGAATTTCAAGCCACTGGATTTTAGCTTGCTGGGCTCTGTGGGGGTGGGATCTGCTGAGCAAGACCACTTAGCTCCCTGGCTTCAGCCCCCTTTCCAGGGGAGTGATTGGTTCTGTCTTGCTGGCATTCCAGGGGCTACTGAGGTATGAAACAAACAAACAAACAAAAAACCAAAAAACTCTTGCAGCTGGCTCAGTGTCTGCCTAAATAGCTGCCCAATTTTGTGCTTGAAACCCAGGGCCCTGTGCTGTAGGGAACCAAGGGAATCTCCTGGTCTGCAGGTTGTGAATATCATGGGAAAAGTGTAGTATCTGGGCCAGATAGCACCATCCTTCATGGCATGGTCCCTCACAGCTTCACTTGGCTATGGGAGGCAGTTCCCAACCCCTTGCATTTCCCGGGTAAGGCAATGCCCCACCCTGCTTCTGCTCACCCTCTTGGGTGGCACCTACTGTCTAACCAGTCCCAGTGAGAAGAACCAGGTATCTCATTTTGAAATGCAGAAATCACCTGCCTTCTGCGTTGGTCTTGCTGGGGGCTGCAGACCGGAGCTGTTCCTATTTGGCCATCTTGCCTGGGAATCATGGTTTATTTTTAATGTATCCTTTTTTTTTTTTTTTGAGACGGAGTCTTGCTCTGTTGCCCAGGCTGGAGTACAGTGTTGTGATCTCCACTCGCTGCAAGCTCCACTTCCCGGGTTCACGCCATTCTCCTGCCTCAGCCTCCCGTGTAGCTGGGACTACAGGCGCCTGCCACCGCGCCTGGCTAATTTTTGTATTTTTAGTAGAGACGGGGTTTCACCGTGTTAGCCAGGATAGTCTCGATCTCCTGACCTCGTGATCCGCCTGTCTCGGCCTCCCAAAGTGCTGGAATTACAGGTGTGAGCCACCACGCCAGGCCTTTAATGTATCTTTTATAGGTTGGTTGTTTTGTGGTTACCATGAGGCTTGCAAATATAACCAATTATTTTAAACTGATGACCACTTAACTCTAATTACAAAGAAAATTAAATGACAAACAATTAAAAAAAGTTTAAAAATTTACACTTTAACTCCATCCCCTTGCATTTTCACTTTTTGATGTGTCTACCTTTATCTTTGTATGCCTATCTCTTAAAAAGGTGTTGTAGTTATTATTTTTTGTATTACAAATTTGTATCTTAGTCTTCCTACTAAATATGTGTGTGGTTTACACATTGCAATTACAGTATTAGAGTATTCTGTATTTGTCTGTCTAGCTACTATTGCTAATGAGTTTTATACATTCAGATGATTTTTGTTGTTTGTTAACATCTTTTTATTTTAGAATGAAGAACTATCTTTAGTATTTTTTGTAAGACAAGTCTGATGTTGACAAAATCCTTCAACTTTTGTTTGAGAAAGTCTTTTTTGTCCTTCAGGTTTGAAGGATATTTTTGTAGGATATAATATTCTAGGTTGAATATTTTTTTCTTCAGATTTTTGAATATGTCATCCCACTCTTTCCTGGGCTGTAAGATTTCCACTGAGAAGTCTGCTGCCAGATGTATGGGAACTGCTTTATATGTTATTTGCTTCTTTTCCCATACTGCTTTTAAAATCCCTTCTTTATCTTTGAAGTTTGAGAGTTTATTTTATGCCTTGAGATAGTCTAATTTGGGTTGAGTCATTTGCTGTTTCTTATGACCTTCTTATACCTGGATATTCATCTTTCTGTCTACATTTGGTAAACTGTCTGTTATTATTTCTTTGAATAACCTTTCTATCTTGCTATCTCTTTCTCTGCATCCTCTTTAAGGCTAATAACTTTCAAATTTGCCCTTTGAGGCTATTGTCTGGTTCTTATAGGCATGCTTTTTTTAATCCTTTTTTTCTTCTCTGTGTATTTTTATATAACCTGTCTTCATGCTCACTAAGTTTTCTGCTTGATCGGTTTTGCTCTTGAGAGACTGGTGTATTTTTCAGCCAATTAATGTATTTTTTGTCAATTGAATTTTTCAGCTCCAGAATTTCTGTTTTTTAAAAGTATTTCAATCTCCTTTTAAAATTTATCTGATAGAATTCTGAATTCCTTCTCTGTGTTATCTCGAAGTTTGTTGAGCTTCCTCAAGACAGCTATTTTGAATCCCCTGTCTGAGAGATCACATATCTCCATCACTTCTGGATCTCTGTCATTCCTGGATTGCCTGATGTGGTTTGTTTGATGGGGTCTTGTTTTCTGGATGCTTGTGGATGTTCATCAATTTCTGCATATCAATAGATGAAGAGTTAGGTATTTATTCCAACCTTCACAGTGTAGGTTTGTTTGTATCCATCCTTTTTGAGAAGGCTTTCCACATATTCAAAGGGCATTGAGTGTTGTGACCTAAGCCTGTGGTCACTGCAGTCATATCAGCACTGTGGGGTTCCCTAAGCCCATGAACACTGTGACTCTTGCTGACTCTTAGATGCACTGCCTTTGTGGGCTTGGGTAAGATAAGAGAAAATTCCTTGGGTTACCAGGCAAAGTCTCTAGGTCTGTTCCCTCCTTTTCTTTGAATCAGGAGTCTTTCTACATGCTAGCCTTCCTGGAGTTGGGGAAGGGTGATATGAGCATTTCTGTAACCACCGCAGCTGGCACTGTGCTGGGTTGCATCTGAAGCCTTACAAACTAGTACAGTACTGGGTCTTGCCCAAGGCCTGTGGTGACCAATGCTTGGCTACCACTGATGTTTAAGGCTCAAAAGCACTGTAGTCAGCAGAGTTAGGTCTGTTCCACCAAGGCAGTGGATCCTCTTCTTGCCCTGAGTGGATCTGGAAATGCCATCCAGGAGCAAAGGCATGGAATCAGTAGCTTCAGGACTCTACCTGGTGCTTTGTTTTCCTATGACTGAGTTGGTACCTAAGTTACAAGACAAAGTTCTCTGTACACTTTCCTCTCCTTTCCCCAAGTGGAAAGTATCTTTATCCCAGAGCTGCATTGCCTGGAATTAGAGAGGTAAGGCAGCATTCTTTTATCTGTGACAGCTGGTGTTGCACTAAGTCACATGCACCCTAAGTCCACTCCTCTGAGACCAGTGCAGCCCCAAGTCTTGCCCAAGGACTATAGTCCTTGTAATCTGACTGTTACTCAAATGTATGGGGCCCAAGGCTACTTTAGTCAACTGGACATAGATCCAGCCAGACTCATGTTCCTCCCACTGGAGCTGAGGATTCGCTTCTGCCCAGGGCTGGTCTAAATGCTTCCTCCATGGGTACCAGCAGAATTCCTCCCTGAATTGTGTTCCATTGTGACAGAGCAGTACTGAGTTCCAATACAAAGTCTCACACTCACTGTGCTTTTTCTCCTGCAAGCACACAGATTTTTCTGTCTGCACTGCTCTGCCACAGGATAAGGGAGGGGTAGTGCAGGCAATGAAAGAATATTTTTCCTATGACCCATAAATGCCATTTTTCTTGATATTATGTTAAAATCAGGTACTGTGATTAGTGACCTGAATTTTTTTTTTTTTTATTAAGGTGTTTTCTTGCATGGATACTTCAATTTTGTGTTTCTGAGAGGAGATGGTTGCTGGAGGGTTCTATTTGGCTACCTTGCTCTGCCCTTTTGATGTTTCATTTTTCTATGTGGACGTTATAATTAACGTGTATGGTTTCAAAACAAGAGAAAGAAATCTATTGGAATTTTTGTTGGACTCTAACTAAAATTATAAATTTATGAAAATTGACATTTCAAGTAATACTGAGATTTCCAATGCAAAAACATTGTGTGCCTTTTTATCTGATTCAATCTAATTTTGTTACTATTAGGAGTAAAGAACAAGACAGTATCCTTAGAAAGATTTTAAATACTAACTAAAAGAGTAAGGATGTCAACATACCATGTCAAATACCTGAGAAAAAATTTTAAATTGTGAACTCCAGATGTTCCCAAATATTAGGGATGATGTTATAGAAATAACATGGAGATCGTAACTGATTTTTTAAACTCTGTGTATAAAATAGAACATAACTTACAAAGAATTTCAATAAATAGGTATTGAATGAAGGTCTATAAATTATTCTCCAAGCACAGTCTATAATTGAAATCACTGGAGTAAACATTTGTAACAGATGCAAGTTAGGATTGTCCAACCTAATCTCACACCAGAATTCTATGCAAAAGATTCAAAGAAAATTATGGAGGATACAGCAAAGAGCTGGTCTGATTTTTAGATTGACATGAATGGAAGCATTTTATGTAATACTGTAATTGGATCAACTGTGATTCATTAACATGTGGGATAACTTGGGACAACTGCATTAATTTTACCCTTTCCACTACCTGAGCCTCCACCTCTCCGCAGTCAGTATACACATCACCTTATACCCAGTGTGATTTGTACCCCATCTCTATGCCATCCTCTATTTCAGTAACATTACCCATTTCACGCAAATTATTGATCCACATGAAAAATTATTTTTTGTATACATATGTATGTGTGTGTATACACACACATTCACATAGAAAAGTAAGCTTCATGAAGTCAGGGATGGATGTGGGTGTCAGAGAGTGCTCACTGCTTGTCTGCTGAATGGGGACTCTGGTTGCCCTTGCATGACTCCTTTAGGGTTTTTTGAGTGTTTCATTCAGTAAACACCTATTTGTTGTATTTGGTAGGTGACCATTCCTTTACTTGTAAGATGGAGCCCTACCCTGTCTACCCATCTTTGCTGCAGAACCGTTTACTGTCTTGTTCATTGGGCTCATATTTTTCCTCTCATTCACTCCTTACTAGTCCACTGAGCGCTATTGTCTACCAGGAATGTGCAAGGCCCAGTCACACAGACAGCATAGTTTGAGTCTTGCCTTTGAAGGACTCCAAGAGCAGTGTGAAGGGTGGAGAAGGGAAGAGAGATGTGAACTTGAGCATATAACTTCATGCAGGTTATAGGTACAGATCACACAGATGTTCAGACAGCCTGAAGAGGGAGGAGGGCAGGCTTTGCTAACTTATCACCTGGCCTGCTGGCCTGTGAGTCAGAGATGGTTAGAAAGAAGACAGCCACCCTTTTGGGACTGACAGAAGGATATTCACAGCTACAGCTGCTGCAATATATTTGTTCTTCCCTCTATGTCTGCAATGATGGAGCTTTGGCCAGATTTCCACCAGCTGCTCAGGTCTCTCACACCATGTAAGTGCCACACTGACTCAGGGACCTCACACCGTATAAATGCTATACTGGCTTGGGCACCTCACACATCTTTCTCTTGGCATCTGCTTACTTTGTTGAGGGCCCAAAGACTGTCGGAGAACCATAGGACAGTAAAGACCACTTAGGAGTGTCCAGGTCTCTCATTTTACTGGAGAGAATGCTGAGATCAGAGGGAAAATGAGGATAGTGTTGCATGGCATGTGTCAGGGACAGTACTGCAGCCCGGGTGTCCTGAATCCCACACCAGGCATCTTTCTGGGGCACAACCTCTCTTTCCAGGTGTCAGAAGGAGAACATGTGGATCAATGCTGGGCCATGCAGAGACCACATGTCTGCAATTAGAAGCATCCTGGATGGATCCTGGAGACATGGACAGTGCGCATAGTCACAGAAGCTGTGAGTTAGAAGGAGCTCATCTTATTCAACCCCTGTCTGGCATGTACATTCCTTCCAAATCCTTGCTTTCTTTTCCCAGGAACAGATAATTTACAGCTTCCCAAGCTAGCCCATTTCATTTTCAAACAATGCTATTACAGTTATTCCTTATGCTATCTAATAACTCCTACCTGCCACCAGTCTTGAAAGAATGATGGAGAATTCAGTCAAGCACTCATGGAACATGTAACTGTAGACACTTCTTGGAAGGGTTCCTGGTGAATCTTCTAGAATTAATTACATATAAAACAAGCTTCCAGTAAATCCAATGAGGGAATAATACCTGAAATATATAAGAATCTCCAGTGACTCAACCGTAAAAAGATTCAATTTAAAAATCTGTAAAGTCTCTGAATAACATTTCTCAAAAGAAGACATGAAAATAGCCAACAGGTATCTGAAAAATGTTCAACATCACTAATCATCAGGAGATGCAAATCAAAACCACAATGACATATCTCACCCCAATAAAAGTGGCACTTATAAAAGGACAGAACAAAACATATACTGACGATACACAGAAAAGTAACTTACACAGTCTCTTTGGTAAGGTAAATTAATACAGCGGTTATGGGAAACAGTATGGAGTCTTCTCAAAACTAAAAATAGAACTGCCATATGGTCCAGCCATACCACTACTG
>DAKLCV010002155.1:0-13356 GCA_030247045.1 Colobus guereza
ACAGTGTTACCAAACTGCTCAATGAAAAGAACAGTGTAACCTGTGAGATGAATTAACACATCACAAAGAGTTTCTCAGAAAGCTTCTTTCTAGTTTTTATCTGAGGATATTTCTTTGTCACCATAGGCTTCTCAGTGCTTTGAATATCCCTTTGTAGATTCCACAAAACAGGGTTAACAAACTGCTCAATGAAAGAAAGATTTAACCTTGTGAGATGAATTTACTCGTCACAAAGAAACTTCTCAGAAGGCTCCATTCTACCTTTCACCTGCAGCATTTTTACTTTTCACCAACAGCCTCAATGCACTCCCAAATATCCTTCTCAGACACCACAAAAACAGTATGCCAAACTGCTCAATGAAAAGAATGGTGTAACTCTGTGAGATGAATTCACACATCACAAAACAGTTTCTCAGAAAACTTCTTTCTAGTTTTTATCTGAGGATATTTCCTTTTTCACCATAGGCCTCAATGTGCTCCCAAATATCCTTTGCAGATTCCAAAACAGTGTTATCAAACTGCTCAATGAAAAGAAAGTGTAACTCTGTGAGATGAATTCACACATCACAAAGCAGTTTCTCAGAAAGCTTCTTTCTAGTTTTTATCTGAGGATATTTCCTTTTTCACCATAGGCCTCAATGTGCTCCCAAATATCCCTTCTCAGACACCACAAAAACAGTGTTAGCAAACTGCTCATGAAAGGATCGTGTAAATCTGTGAATCTGTGAGATGAATTAACACAACACAAAGCGGTTTCTCAGAGAGCTTCTTTCTAGTTTTTATATGAGGATATTTCCTTTATCACCATAAGCTTCAATGCGATCTTAAATATCCCATTGCAAATTCCAAGAAAACAGTGTTAGGAAACTGCTCAATGAAAAGAAAGGTGTAACTCTGTGAGATGAATTCACATCACAAAGCAGTTTCTCAGAAAGCTTCTTTCTAGTTTTTATCTGAGGATATTTCCTTTTTCACCATAGGCCTCAATGCACTCCAAATATCCCTTTGCAGATTCCAGAAAACAGTGTTAGGAAACTGCTCCATGAAAAGAAAGGTGTAACTCTGTGAGATGAATTCACACATCACAAAGAACTTTCTCAGAAAACTCTTTCTAGTTTTTATCTGGGGATATTTCCTTTTTCCCCATACGCTTCAAGGCACTCCCAAATATCCCTTTGCAGATTCCAGGAAAACAGTGTTATCAAACTGCTCCATGAAAAGAATCGTGTAACTCTGTGAGATGAATTCACACATCACAAAACAGTTTCTCAGAAAGCTTCTTTTGGTTTTTTCTGAGGATATTTCCTTTGTCACCATAAGCTTCAATGCACTCCCAAATATCCTATTGCAGATTCCAGAAAACAGTGTTATCAAACTGCTCCATGAAAAGAAAGTGTAACTCTGTGAGATGAATTCACAAATTACAAAGCAGTTTCTCAGAAAGCTTCTTTCTAGTTTTTATCTGAGGATATTTCCTTTGTCACCATAGGCCTCAATGCAATTGAAAATATCCCTATTCACATTCCACACAAGCAGTGCTACCAAACTGCTCCATGAAAAGAATCGTGTAACACTGTGAGATGAATTCATAAAATAGAAAGCAGTTTCTCAGAAAGCTTCTTTCTAATTTATATCTGAGAATATTTTCTTTTTAACTATAGGCCTCAATGCACTCCCAAATATCCCTTGGCAGACTCCACAAAAACAGAGTTTGAAAGCTAACCCATGAAAAGACAGGTGTAACTCTGTGAGACTATTTCACATATCACAATAACTTTCTCAGAAAACTTCTTTCTAGCTTTTATCTAAAGATATTCCCTTTTTCACTATAGGCATCATTTTGCTCCCAAATATGCCTTTTCAGATTCCACAAAAACAGTGTTAGCAAACAGCTGCATCAAAAGAAAGATGCAACTCTGTGAGATGAATTCACATCACAAAGGAATTTCTCAGAAAGCTTCTTTCTAGTTTTTACCTGAGCATATTTCCTTTGTCACTATAGGCTTCAATGTGATCCGAAATATCCCTTCTCAGATTCCCCAAAAACAGGGCTACCAAACTGCTCCATGAAAAGAATCGTGTATCGTTGTGAGATGAATTAACCTATCAGAAAGCATTTTCTCAGAAAACTTCTTTCTAGTTTTTATCTGAGGATATTTCCTTTGTCACCATAGGTTTCAATGTGATTCAAATATCCCTTTGCAGATTCCAAGAAAACAGTGTTAGCAAACTGCTCCATGAAAAGAACAGTGTAACTCTGAGATGAATTCACACATCACAAAGCAGTTTCTCAGAAAGCTTCTTTCTAGTTTTTATATGAGGATATTTCCTTTTTCACCATAGGCTTCAATGCACTCCCAAATATCCCTTCTCAGATTCCCCAAAACAGTGCGACCAAACTGCTCAATGAAAAGAACAGTGTAGCTCTGTGAGATGAATTCACACATCACAAAGAACTTTCTCAGAAAGTTTCTTTCTAGTTTTTATCTGAGGATATTTTCTTTGTCACCATAGGCCTCAATGCACTCCCAAATATCCCTTGCAGATTCCACAAAACAGTGTTAGCAAACTGCTCCATGAAAAGACAGGTGTAACTCTGTGAGATGGATTCACACATCACAAAGCAGTTTCTCAGAAAGCTTCTTTCTAGTTTTTATATGAGGATATTTCCTTTTTCACCATAGGCTTCAATGCTCCCAAATATCCCTTTGCAGATTCCAAAAACAGTGTTAGCAAACTGCTCAATGAAAAGAAAGTGTAACTCTGTGAGATGAATTCACATCACAAAACAGTTTCTCAGAAAGCTTCTTTCTAGTTTTTATCTGAGGATATTTTCTTTGTCACCATAGGCCTCAATGCACTCCCAAATATCCCTTCTCAGACACCACAAAACAGTGTTATCAAACTGCTCAATGAAAAGAAAGGTGTAACTCTGTGAGGTGAATTCACAAATCACAAAGCAGTTTCTCAGAAACCTTCTTTCTAGTTTTTATCTGAGGATATTTCCTTTTTCACCATAGGCCTCAATGTGCTCCCAAATATCCTTTGCAGATTCCACAAAACAGTGTTATCAAACTGCTCAATGAAAAGAAAGGTGTAAAGGTGTAACTTTGTGAGATGAATTCACACATCACAAAGCAGTTTCTCAGAAAGCTTCTTTCTAGTTTTTATCTGAGGATATTTCCTTTTTCACCATAGGCCTCAATGTGCTCCCAAATATCCCTTTGCAGATTCCAGGAAAACAGTGTTAGCAAACTGCTCCATGAAAAGAATTGTGTAACTCTGTGAGATGAATTCACACATCACAAAGCAGTTTCTCTGAAAGCTTCTTTCTAGTTTTTATAAGAGGATATTTCCTATGTCACCATAAGCTTCAATAAACTCTGAGATATCCCATTGTAGATCCCAAGAAAACAGTGTTAACAAACTGCTCAATGAAAAGAAAAGTGTAACTCCACGAGATGAATTAACACATTATAAACCAGTTTCTCAGAAAGCTTCTTTCTCGTTTTTTTATCTGAGGATATTTCCTTTCTCACCATAGGCCTCAATGCTCCCAAATATCCCTTTGCAGATTCCATGAAAACAGTGTTACCACACTGCTCAATGAATAGAAAGGCATAACCTTGTGAGGTGAATTCACAAATCACAAAAATGTTTCTCATAAAGCCTCTTTCTAGTTTTTATCTGAGGATATTTCCTTTTTCACCATAGGCTTCAATGTGCTCCCAAATATCCCTTTGCAGATTCCAGGAAAATAGTGTTAGCAAACTGCTCCATGAAAAGAAAGGTGTAACTCTGTGAGATGAATTCACACATCACAAAGTGGTTTCTCAGAAAGCTTCTTTCTAGTTTTTCTATGAGGATATTTCCTTTGTCACCATAGGCTTCAATGCACTCCCAAATATCCTATTGCAGACTCCAGGAAAACAGTGTTATCAAAGGCTCAAGAAAGCATGGCTTAGCTCTGTGAGATGAATTCACTAATTACAAAGCAGTTTCTCAGAGAGCTTCTTTCTAGTTTTTATCTGAGGATATTTCCTTTGTCACCATAGGCTTCAATGCTCAAATATCCCTTTCAGATTCCCAAAACAGTGTTACCAAACTGCTCCATGAAAAGAATGGTGTAACTCTGTGAGATGAATTCACAAATCACAAAGCAGTTTCTCAGAGAGCTTCTTTCTAGTTTTTATCTGAGGATATTTCCTTTTCACCATAGGCCTCAATGCACTCCCAAATATCCTTTGCAGATTCCACAAAACAGTGTTAGCAAACTGTTCCATGAAAAGAAAGGTGTAACTCTGTGAGATGATTTCAGAAATCACAAAGCAGTTTCTCAGAAAGTTTCTTTCTAGTTTTTATCTGAGGATATTTCTTTGTCACCATAGGCTTCAATGTGCTCAAATATCCCTTCTCAGATTCCCCAAAAACAGTGCTACCAAACTGATCCATGAAAAGAAATGTAAATCTGTGAGATGAATTAACACATCACAAAACAGTTTCTCAGAAAGCTTCTTTCTAGTTTTATATGAGGATATTTCCTTTATCACCATAGGCTTCAATGCTCAAATATCCTTTGCAGATTCCAAGAAAACAGTGTTAACAAACTGCTCAATGAAAAGAAAGTGTAACTCTGTGAGATGAATTTACACATCACAAAGCAGTTTCTCAGAAAGTTTCTTTCTAGTTTTTATCTGAGGATATTTCCTTTTCACCATAGGCTTCAATGCACTCCCAAATATCCTTTGCAGATTCCAAAAACAGTGTTAGCAAACTGCTCCATGAAAAGAAAGTGTAACTCTGTGAGATGAATTCACACATCACAAAGAACTTTCTCAGAAAACTTCTTTCTAGTTTTTATCTGAGGATATTTCCTTTTCACCATAGGCTTCAATGTGCTCAAATATCCTTTGCAGATTCCAGGAAAACAGTGTTAGCAAACTGCTCCATGAAAAGAAAGTGTAACTCTGTGAGATGAATTCACACATCACAAAGTGGTTTCTCAGAAAGCTTCTTTCTAGTTTTTATCTGAGGATATTTCCTTTGTCACCATAAACTTCAATGCACTCCCAAATATCCTATTGCAGATTCCAAGAAAACAGTGTTAGCAAACTGTTCCATGAAAAGAAATGTAACTCTGTGAGATGAATTCACACATCACAAAGAACTTTCTCAGAAAACTTCTTTCTAGTTTTTATCTGAGGATATTTCCTTTGTCACCATAGGCTTCAATGCTCAAATATCCCTTCTCAGATTCCCCAAAACACTGATACCAAACTGCTCCATGAAAAGAATCATGTAACTCTGTGAGATGAATTCAAACATCACAAAGCAGTTCTCATAAAGTTTCTTTCTAGTTTTAATCTGAGGATATTTCCTTTTCACCATAGGCCTCAATGCACTCAAATATCCTTTGCAGATTCCACGAAAACAGTGTTAGCAAGCTGCTCCATGAAAACAAAGGTGTAACTCTGTGAGATGAATTCAAACATCATGAAAACCTTTCTCAGAAAGATTCTTTCTAGTTTTTATCTGAGGATAATTTATTGTCATCATAGGCTTCAATGCTATCCAAAATATCCCTACTCAGATTCCCAAAAACAGTGCTAAAAAATTGATCCATGAAAAGAATTGTGTAACTCTGTGAGATGAATTAACACATCACAAAGCTGTTTCTCAGAAAGCTTCTTTCTAGTTTTTATATGAACGTATTTCCTTTGTCACCATAAGTTTCAAGGTGCTCCAAAATATCCCATTGCAGATTCCTAGAAAACAGTTTTAGCAAACTGCTCAATGAAAACAACACTGTAACTCTGTGAGGTTAATGCACACATCACAAAGAAGTTTCTCTGAAAGCTTCTTTCTAGTTTTAATCTGAGGATATTTCCTTTGTCACCATAGGCTTCAATATGATCCCAAATATCCTTCTCAGATTCCCAAAACAGGGCTACCAAACTGTTCCATGAAAAGAAGTGTAACTCTGTGATATGATTTCAGAAATCACAAAGCAGTTCCACAGAAAGTTTCTTTCTAGTTTTTGTCTCAGAATATTTCCCTTGTTACCATAAACTTCAATGCACTCAGACATATCCCATTGCAGACACCAAGAAAACAGTGTTACCAAACTGATCAGTGAACAGAACAGTGCAACGCTGTGAGGTGAATTCAAACATCACAAAGTGGTTTCTCAGAAAGCTTCTTTTTGGTTTTTCTATGAGGATATTTACTTTGTCACCGTATTCTTCATTGCACTTCTAAATATCCTATTGCAGACTCCAGAAAAACAGTGTTATCAAACTGCTCCATGAAAAGAATCATGTAACTCTGTGAGATGAATTCACTAATCACAAAGCAGTTTCTCAGAGAGCTTCTTTCTAGATTTTATCTGAGGATATTTCCTTTGTCACCATAAGCTTCAATGCTCTCCAAAATATCCCTTCTCAGATTCCAAAAACAGTGCTACCAAACTTATCCAGTGAAAGAATCATGTAACTCTGTGAGATGAATTCACAAATCACAAAGCAGTTTCTCAGAAAACTTCTTTCCAGTTTTATCTGAGGATATTTTCTTTGTCACCATAGGCCTCAATGCACTCTCAAATATCCTTTGCAGACTCCACAAAACAGAGTTAGCAAACTGTTCCATGAAAAGAAATGTAACTCTGTGAGATGAATTCACACATCACAAATAACTTTATTGGAAAGCTTCTTTCTAGTTTTTATCTGAGGATATTTTCTTTGTCACCATAGGCTTCAATGTGATCCAAAATATCCTTTCTAAGATTCCCCAAAAACAGTTCTACCAACCAATCCATGAAAATAGTCATGTAAATCTGGGAGATGAATTAGAACATCACAAAGAAGTTTCTCAGAATGCTTCTCTCTAGTTTTTATATGATGATATGTTGCTTGTCACCCTAAACTTCAATGCACTCTGAAATATCCCATTGTAGATTCCAAGGAAACAGTGTAAGGAAACTGCTCACTAAAAATAACGCTGTAACTCTGTGAGATGAATTCACAAATCACAAAACACTATGTCAGAAAGCCTCTTCCTAGTTTTTATCTGAGTATATTTCTTTTGTCATCATAGTCTTCAATGTGATCCAAAATATACCTTCTCAGTTTCCCCTAAAACAGTGCTACCAAACTTATCCAGTGAAAGAATCATGTAACTCTGTGAGATGAATTGATATATCTCAAAGTGGCTTCTCAGAAAGCTTCTTTCTAGTTTTTATCTGAGGATATTTCCTTTGTCACCATAAGCTTCAATGCTCTCCAAAATATCCCTTGTAGATTCCAAGAAAACAGTGTTAGCAAACTGCTCCATGAAAAGAAAGGTGTAACTCTGTGAGATGAATTCACATCACAAAACAGTTTCTCAGAAAGCTTCTTTCTAGTTTTTATCTGAGGATATTTTCTTTTGTCACCATAAACTTCAATGCACTCCAAATATCCCTTTGCAGATTCCACGAAAACAGTGTTAGCAAACTGCTCAATGAAAAGAACAGTGTAACTCTGTGAGATGAATTCACATCACAAAACAGTTTCTCAGAAAGTTTCTTTCTAGTTTTTATCTGAGGATATTTTCTTTGTCACCATAAGCTTCAATGCACTCAAATATCCCTTTGCAGATTCCACGAAAACAGTGTTAGCAAACTGCTCCATGAAAAGAAAGGTGTAACTCTGTGAGATGAATTCACACATCACAAAGAAGTTTCTCAGAAAGCTTCTTTCTAGTTTTTTCTGAGGATATTTCCATGTATCACCATAGACCTCAACGTGATTGAGAATATCCCTTCTCAGATTCCAAAAAACAGTGTTAGCAAACTGCTCATGAAAAGAAAGTGTAACTCTGTGATGA
The DNA here is from genome assembly GCA_030247045.1 of Colobus guereza. Classification (NCBI taxonomy): domain Eukaryota; kingdom Metazoa; phylum Chordata; class Mammalia; order Primates; family Cercopithecidae; genus Colobus; species Colobus guereza. The sequence continues at coordinate 7,864 of DAKLCV010002155.1, forward strand.
ATTCACACATCACAAAGAAGTTTCACAGAAAGCTTCTTTCTAGTTTTTATCTGAGGATATTTCCTTTGTCACCATAGACTTCAAAGTGATCCAAAATATCCCTTCTCAGATTCCCCAAAAACAGTGCTACCAAATTCCTCCATGAGTAGAATCTTGTAACTCTGTGAGATGAATTCACAAATCACAAAGCAATTTCTCAGAAAGTTTCTTTCTAGTTTTTTCTGAGGATATTTCCTTTGTCACCATAAGCTTCAATGACCTCTGAAATATCACATTGCAGATTCAACGAAAACAGTGTTACTGTTATCAAACTGCTCAATGAAAAGAACAGTGTAACACTGTGAGATGAATTCACATCACAAAGCGGTTTCTCATAAAAGCTTCTTTCTAGTTTTTATGAGGATATTTCCTGTGTCACCATAGGCTTCAATGTGCTCCCAAATATGGTATTGGATTCCACAAAACAGTGTTATCAAACTGCTCAATGAAAAGAACGATTTAACTCTGTGAGATGAATTCACACATCACAAAGCAGTTTCTCAAGCTTATTTTCGTTTTTATCTGAGAATACTTCCTTTTGTAACATCGGCTGCAAAGCTCTCCCAAATATCCCTTTGCAGATTCCACGAAAAACAGTGTTAGCAAACTACTCAATGAAATGAAAGCTGTGAGACTGTGAGATGAATTCACAAATCACAAAGCAGTTTCTCAGAAAGCTTCTTTCTAGTTTTTTCTGTGGATATTTCCTTTATCATCATAGGCTTCAATGCTCTCTGAAATATCATATTGCAGATTCCACGAAAACAGTGTTAACAAATTGCTTAAGGAATAGAAGAGTGTAACTCTGTGAGATAAATTCACACATCACAAAACGGTTTCTCAGAAAGCTTCTTTCTAGTTTATATATAAGGATATTTCCTTTGTCACCATAAGCTTCAATGCTCTCTGAAATATCATATTGCAGATTCCAAGAAAACAGTGTTAGCAAACTGCTCAATGAAAAGCACAAAGCAGGTCTGTGAGATGAATTCACACATCACAAAGAAGTTTCTCAGAAAGCTTCTTTCCAGTGTTATCTGAGGATATTTCCTTTTTCACCATAGGCCTCAATGTGTTCCCAAATATCCCTTTGCAGATTCCACAAAACAGTGTTAACAAACTGCTCAATGAAAAGAAAGTGTAACTCTGTGAGATGGGTTCACACATCACAAAGAACTTTCTCAGAAAGATTCTTTCTAGTTTTTATCTGAGGATATTTTCTTTATTCACTATAGGTCTCAATGTGCTCCCAAATATCCCTTCTCAGATTATCCAAAACAGTGCTACCAAAGTTATCCAGGAAAAGAATTGTGTAACTCTGTGAGATGAATTCACACATCACAAAGCAGTTTCTCTGAAAGCTTCTTCTAGTTTTTATCTGAGGACATTTCCTTTGTCACCATAGGCTTCAATGCCATCCAAAATATCCCTTCTCAGATTCCCCAAAAACAGTACTAAAATCTACTCGAGGAAAAGAAAGGTGTAACTCTGTGAGATGAATTCACAAATCAGAAGCAGTTTCTCAGAAAGCTTCTATCTAGTTTTTGTTTGAGGATATTTCCTTTGTCACCATAAGCTTCAATGCTCTCTGAAATATCCTTGCAGATTCCAAGAAAACAGTGTTAGCAAACTGATCAATGAAAACAACAGTGTAACTCTGTGAGATGAATTTAAACATCACAAAGCAGTTTCTCAGAAAGTTTCTTTTGGTTTTTATCTGAGGATGTTTGCTTTTTAATGATAGATTACAATTCACTCCCAAATATCCTATTGCAGATTCCATGAAAATACTGTGATTAAACAGTTCAATGAAAAGTAAAGTGCAACTCTGTGAAATGAGTTCACAAATCAAAAGCAGTTTCTCAGAAAGTTTTCTTCTCGTTTTCTCTGAGGATATTTCCTTTTCACTATATTCCTCTATGCACTCCCAAATATCCCTTTGCAGATTCCAAGAAAACAGTGTTACAAACTGCTCAATGAAAAGAACAGTGTAACTGTGAGATGAATTCACACATCATAAAGCAGTTTCTCAGAAAGCTTCTTTCTAGTTTTTATCTGAGATATTTCCTTTTTCACCATAGGCTTCAATGCACTCCAAAATATCCCTTTGCAGATTCCACGAAAACAGTGTTAGTAAACTGCTCCATGAAAAGAAAGGTGTAACTCTGTGAGATGAATTCACACATCACAGAACTTTCTCAGAAACTTTTCTAGTTTTTATCTGAGGACATTTCCTTTGTCACCATAGGCTTCAAGTGATCCAAAATATCCCTTCTCAGATTCCCCAAAAACGGAGCTACCAAACTGATCCATGAAAAGAATCATGTAACTCTGTGAGATGAATTCACACATCATAAAGCAGTTTCTCAGAAAGCTTCTTCTAGTTTTTATCTGAGGATATTTCCTTTGTCACCATAAGCTTCATTGAGCTCTGAATTATCCCATTGCAGTTTCCAAGAAAACAGTGTTAGCAAACTGCTCAATGAAAAGAACAGTGTAACTCTGTGAGATGAATTAACACATCACAAAGCAGTTTCTCAGAAAGCTTCTTCTAGTTTTTATCTGAGGATATTTCCTTTTCACCATAGGCCTCAATGCTCCAAAATATCCCTTTGCAGATTCCACAACAACAGTGTTAGCAAACTGCTCAATGAAAAGAAAGTGTAACTCTGTGAGATGAATTCACAAATCACAAAGAAGTTTCTCAGAAAGCTTTTTTCTAGTTTTTATCTGAGGATATTTCCTTTGTCACCATAGGCTTCAATGTGATCCAAAATATCCTTCTCAGATTCCCAAAACAGTGTTATCAAACTGCTCCATGAAAAGAATCATGTAACTCTGTGAGATGAATTCACAAATCACAAAGAAGTTTCTCAGAAAGCTTCTTTATATTTTTACCTGAGGATATTTCCTTTGTCACCATAGGCTTCAATGCTCCAAAATATCCTTTGCAGATTCCACGAAAACAGTGTTAGCAAACTGCTCAATGAAAAGAAAGGTGTAACTCTGTGAGATGAATTCACACATCACAAAGCAGTTTCTCAGAAAGCTTCTTTTGGTTTTTATCTGAGGATATTTCCTTTGTCACCATAAGCTTCAATGCTCCAAAATATCCCTTCTCAGATTCCACAAAACAGTGTTACCAAACTGATCCATGAAAAGAATCATGTAACTCTGTATGATGAATTCACAAAGCACAAAGCAGTTTCTCAGAAATTTTCTTTGTAGTATTTATCTGAGGATATTTCCTTTTCACCATAGGCCTCATTTCACACGTGAATATACTTTTGCAGATTCCACAAAACAGTGTTAGCAAACTGCTCCATGAAAAGAAAGGTGAAAATCTGTGAGATGAATTCACATCACAAAGCAGTTTCTCAGAAAGCTTCTTTTGGTTTCTGTCTGAGGATATTTCCTTTGTCACCATAGGCTTCAATGTGATCCAAAATATCCTTTGCAGATTCCATGAAAACAGTGTTAGCAAACTGCTGCAAGAAAAGAATCATGTAAATCTGTGACATGAATTCACACATCACAAAGCAGTTTCTCAGAAAGCTTCTTCTAGTTTTTATCTGAGGATATTTCCTTTGTCACCATAGGCTTCAATGTGATCCAAAATATCCTTTGCAGATTCCAAGAAAACAGTGTTAGCAAACTGCTCAATGAAAAGAACAGTGTAACTCTGTGAGATGAATTCACATCACAAAGCAGTTTCTCAGAAAGCTTCTTTTGGTTTCTGTCTGAGGATATTTCCTTTATCACCATAATCCTCCATGCACTCCCAAATATCCTTGCAGATTCCACAAAACAGTGTTAGCAAACTACTCCATGAAAAGAAAGGTGTAACTCTGTGAGATGAATTCACACATCATGAAGAACTTTCTCAGAAAGCTTCTTTCTAGTTTTTATCTTAGGATATTTCCTTTGTCACCATAGGCTTCAAAGTGATCCAAAATATCCCTTCTCAGATTCCCCAAAAACAGTGCTACCAAACTGATCCATGAAAAGAATCATGTAACTCTGTGAAATGAATTAACACATCACAAAGTGGTTTCTCAGAAAGCTTCTTTCTAGTTTTTATCTGAGGATATTTCCTTTATCACCATAATCCTCCATGCACTCCCAAATATCCTTTGCAGATTCCAAGAAAACAGTGTTAGCAAACTGCTCAATGAAAAGAACAGTGTAACACTGTGAGATGAATTCACATCACAAAGCAGTTTCTCAGAAAGTTTCTGTGAGTTTTTATCTGAGGATATTTCCTTTTCACCATAGGCTTCAATGCTCCCAAATATCCTTTGCAGATTCCAAGAAAACAGTGTTAGCAAACTGCTCCATGAAAGAAAGGTGTAACTCTGTGAGATGAATTAACACATCACAAAGCAGTTTCTCAGAAAGCTTCTTTCTAGTTTTTATCTGAGGATATTTCCTTTGTCACCATAAGCTTCAATGCACTCCCAAATATCCTTTGCAGATTCCACAAAACAGTGTTATCAAACTGCTCAATGAAAAGAACAGTGTAACTCTGAGATGAATTCACACATCACAAAGCAGTTTCTCAGAAAGCTTCTTTCTAGTTTTTATCTGAGGATATTTCCTTTTCACCATAGGCTTCAATGTGATCCAAAATATCCTTTGCAGATTCCACAGAAACTTTGTTATCTAGATGTTCGAACTGTATCACAGGTGGCTGTATACTTCTTGCGATATTGGGAGTCATATCATCGTATCCCATCGTGGATATTAAGAACAATATTACAAAGTAGTACCCTACGATATTGAGAGAAATATTATGCTCTCTCCTTCAGGATCTTAGGAACAATATCGCGGGAGGTGTGTACAACCCCTGTGATATTGGGAGTCATATCATCCTCTAACAATATCACAGGAGGATGTAGACCCCTGTGATATTGGGAGTCATATCATTTTCTCTCCCTCTGGATATTCAGAACAATATCACAGTGGGTGTGTACACCCCCTGCGATAGTGCCACTGGTATCATCGCCTCCCTCCCAGGACATAGGGAACAATATCACAAGGAGGTATACACCTGCAATATTGGGAGTAATATCTTCCTCTCCGCTGGCTATTAGGAACAATGTCAAAGAACCTGCTCTATTTCCTGGACATTAGGAACAATATCACTAGAGTGTACACCTCCTGCAATATTGAGACTGATATCCTCTGCCCCTGGATAGTAGCAATCATATCACAGAGGGGATGTACACCCACTGCGAAATCAGAAGAAATATCATTGGCTCCACCTTTGGATGTTAGGGACAGTATCACGGGGAGGTCTACACGCCCTGTGACATTGGGAGTCATATCATCTCCACCCAGGATATAAGAAACAAGATGACCGAGGATGTACACTCATTGCGACAGGCTGGGTTGTGAGCAATATATAATATATATTTATTTATATAACTAACTAAAGACAATTGTTCAAGTTGC
>DAKLCV010002156.1:0-36576 GCA_030247045.1 Colobus guereza
GTGGAGAAATAGGAACACTTTTACACTGTTGGTGGGATTGTAAACTAGTTCAACCATTATGGAAAACAGTATGGCGATTCCTCAAGGATCTAGAACTAGATGTTCCATATGACCCAGCCATCCCACTACTGGGTATATACCCAAAGGATTATAAATTATTCTACTACAAAGACACATGCACACTTATGTTTATTGTAGCACTATTCACAATAGCAAAGACTTGGAATCAACCCAAATGTCCATCTGTGACAGACTGGATTAAGAAAATGTGGCACATATACACCATGGAATACTATGCAGCCATAAAAAAGGATGAGTTTGCGTCCTTTGTAGGGACATGGATGCAGCTGGAAACCATCATTCTTAGCAAACTATCACAAGAAGAAAACCAAACACCGCATGTTCTCACTCATAGGTGGGAACTGAACAATGAGATCACTTGGACTCGGGAAGGGAACATCACACACTGGGGCCTATCATGGGAGGGGGAGGGATTGCATTGGGGAGTTATACCTGATATAAATGATGAATTGATGGGTGCTGACGAGTTGATGGGTGCAGCACACCAACATGGCAAAAGTGTACATATGTAACAAACCTGCACGTTATGCACATGTACCCTAGAACTTAAAGTATAATAAAATAAATAAATTAATTAATTAGAAAAGATAACCAAAATAAATAAAGAAAAGGAAATAACCTCATAGAAAAATCAGAAAGAAGCTTTCTGAGAAATTCCTTTGTGATGTGTGAATTCAACTCACAGAATTACACTATTCTTTTCATTAAACAGTTTGCTAACACTGTTTTCTTGGAATCTGCAAAGGATATTTGGGAGTGCATTGAAGCCTATGGTGAAAAAGGAAATATCCTCAGATAAAAACTAGAAAGAAACTTTCTGAGAAACTCCTTTGTGATTTGTGAATTCATCTCACAGAGTTACACGATTCTTTTCATGGATCAGTTTGGTAGCACTGTTTTGGGGAATCTGAGAAGGATATTTTGGATCGCTTTGAAGCCTATGGTGTCAAAGAAAATATCCTCAGATTAAAACTAGAAAGAAGCTTTCAGAGAAACTTCTTTGTGATGTGTGCATTCATCTCACAGAGTTACACCTTTCTTTTCATGGAACAGTTTGCTAACACTGTTTCTGTGGAATCTGCAAAGGTATATCTTGGAGCGCTTTGAGGCTTATGGTGAAAAAGGAAATATGTTCAGATTAAAATTAGAAAGAAGCTTTCTGAGAAACTGCTTTGTAATGAGTGTATTCATCTCACAGAGTTACACTGTTCTTTTCATTGAGCAGTTTGTTAACATTGTTTTCTAGGAATCTGCAATGGGATACTTTGGAGTGACTTTAAGCTTACATTGACAAAGGAAACACATTCATATAAAAGGTAGAAATAAGCTTTATGAGAAACTGCTTTGTAATTTGTTAATTCATCTCACAGAGTTACACGATTCTTTTCATGGATCAATTTTTAGCACTGTTTTTCGGGTATCTGAGTAGGGATATTTTGGATAACATTGAAGCCTAGGGTGACAAAGAAATTATCCTCAGTTAACAACCAGAAAGAAGCTTTCTGAGAAAGGTTTTTTGGGGTGTGTGAACTCATCTCACAGAGTTACACCTTTGTTTTCATGGAACAGTATGTTAACACTGTTTTCATGCAATCAGCAAACAGATACTTCGGAGTGCATTGAGGCCTAGGGTGAAAAAGGAAACATCCTCAGATAAAAACTACAAAGAAACTTTCTGAGAAACTGGTTTGCTATGAGTTATTTCTTCACACAGAGTTACACTGTTCTTTTCTTTGAGACATATTATAACACTGTTTTCCTGAAGTCTGTGATAGGATATTTGGGAGTGCATTGAAACCTATGGTAACAAAGAAATATCCCCATAAAAAAACAAAAAGAAGCTTTCTGAGAAACTTCTCTGTTATTTGTGAATTCAACTCACATATTTAAACTGTTATTTTCATTGAGCAGTTTGCTAACTCTGTATTCTTGCAATCTACAATGGGATATTTCAGAGTGCATTTAAGCTTATTGTGAAAAAGTAAATATCCTCACACAAAAACTAGAAAGAAACATTCTGAGAAACTGCTTTGTGATTTGTGAATTCATCACACAGTGTTACACGATTCTTCTCATGGATGAATTTCATAGCACTGTTTTTGGGGAATCTGAGAATGGTTGTTTTGGATCGCATTGAAGCCTATAGTGACAAGGGAAACATCCTCACATAAAAACTATAAAGAATTTTTCCCAGAATCTGCAATAAGATATACGGGAGTGCATTGAGGCCTGTGTATAAAAAGGAAATATCCTTGGATAAAAAGAAGAAAGAAGCTTTCTGAGAAACAGCTTTGTCATCTGTGAATTCATTACCCAGAGTTACACTATTCTTTCAAGGAGCAGTTTGTTAGCATTGTATTTGTATAATCTGAGAAGGAACATTTAGGATTGCTTTGAAGCCTATGGTAACAAAGGAAATATCCTCTGTTAAATCTAGAAAAAGCTTCATGAGAAACTGGTTTTCGAAGAGTATATTAATCTCACAGAGAAACACTTTTCGTTACGTTGGGCAGTTTGCTAACACTGTTTTCGTGGAATCTGTCATTGGATATTCTGAGGGCATTGAGTCCTATGGTGAAAAATTAAATATCCTTAGATAGAAAGTGTAGAGAAAACTTCTGAGAAAATGCTTTGTGATGTGTGAATTCATCTCACAGAGTCACACCACTCTTTCATGGAGGAATTTGCTAGCACTGTTTTTGTTGAATCACAGAAGTGATATTTTGGATCACTTTGAATCCAATAGTGACAAAGGAAATATCCTCAGATAAAAACTGGACAGAAGACTTCTTAAAACTGCTTTGTGATGTGTGAATTCATCTCAAAGAGTTACACCATTGCTTTAATTGAGAAGTTTGCTAACACTGTTTTTGGAATCTGCAATGAGATATACAGGAGTCCATTGAGGCCTGTGTTTATAAAGGAAATATCTACGGATAAAAGAAGAAAGAAGCTTTCTGAGAAACTGCTTTGTGATGTGTGAATTCATCTCACAGAGTTACACTACCCTTCCATGGAGCAGGTTGCTAATATTGTATTTGTAGAATGTGAGAAGGATATTTTGGATCACATTGAAGCCTATGGTAACAAAGGAAATATCCTCAGATAAAACTAGAGAAAGCTTCTTGAGACACTGCTTTGTGATGAGTGTATTCATCTCACAGAGTTACACATTCTTTTCATTGAGCAGTTTGCTAACACTGTTTTGTGGAATCTGCAATGGGATATTTCAGAGTGCATTGAAGCCTATGGTGAAAAATTAAATATCCTTAGATAAAAACTGGACAGAAGCCTTCTGGGAAACTGCTTTGTGATGTGAATTCATCTCACAGAGTTACACTATTCTTTCAAGGAGCAGTTTGCTAACACTGTTTTGTGGAATCTAAGAAATGATATTTTGGATCACTTTGAATCCAATAGTGACAAAGGAAATATCCTTAGATAAAAATTAGAAAGAAGCTTTCTGAGAAACTGCTTTGTGATGTGTGCATTCATCTCACAGTGTTACACAACTCTTTCAGGGAGCCCTTTGCTAGCACTGTTTTTGTGGAATCTGAGAAGGGATTATTTGAATCACTTTGAAGCCTATGTTGACAAAGGAAAAATTGTCAGAGAAAATCCAGAAAGAAGCTTTCTTAGAAACAGCTTTGTGGATTGTGAATACATCTCATGGTTACTTACACCACTCTTTTGTGGAGTCGTTGGCTAGCACTGTTTTTGTGGAATCTGCGAAGTGATATTTTGGATCGCTTTGAAGCCTATGTTGACAAAGGAAATATCCTCAGATAAAAACTAGAAAGAAGCTTTCTGAGAAACTGCTTTGTGATGTATGAATTCATCTCAGAGTTAAACTACTCTTTCATGGAGCCATTTGATAGCATTGTTTTTGTGGAATCTCAGAACAGATATCATTGATCACTTTGAAGGCTAGGGTGACAAATGAAATGTCCTCAGATAAAAACGAGAAAGAAACTTTCTGAGAAACCGTTTGGTGATGTGTGAATTCATCTCACAGTTTCACACAAATTTTTCAGGGAGCCGTTTGCTAGCACTATTTTTGTGGAATCTAAGAAGGGATAGTTTGGATGACTTTGAAGCCAACAGTGACAAAGGACATATCCTAAGATAAAAACCAGAAAGAAACTTTCTGAGAAACAGCTTTGTGATTTGTGAAATCATCTCACAGAGTTACACCACTCTTTCATGGAGCCATTGACTAGCACTCGTTTTGTGGAATCTGACAAGGGATATTTATGATCACTTTGAAGCCTATGGTGACAAAGGAAATATCCTCAGATAAAAACCAGAAAGAAGCTTTCTGAGAAATTGTTTTGTGAAGTGTGAATTCATATCACAGAGTTACACCCCCTTTTCATGGAGCCGTTGGCTAGCACTGTTTTTGTAGAATCTGAGAAGTGATAATTTTGATCGCTTTGAAGCCTATGGTGACAAAGGAAATATCCTCAGATAAAAACTAGAAAGAACCTTTCTGAGAAACTGCTTTGTGATATGAGAATTCATCTCACAGAGTTACACCACTCTTTCATGAAAGAATGTGCTAGCTCTGTTGTTGTGGAATGACAGAAGTGATACTTTGGATAGCATAGAATCCTACGGTGACAGAAGAAATATCCTCAGATAAAAACTGGGCACAAGCCTTCTCAGAAACTTCTTTTTAGTATGTGAATGCTTCTTACTGAGTTATACCATTGCTTTCATTGAGAAGTTTGCTAACACTGTTTTCGCAGGATCTGCAATGAGATGTATGGGAGTGTGTTGAGGCCCATGTTTAATAATGAAATATTTTCTGATAAAAAGAAGAAAGAAGATTTCTGAGAAACTCTTTTGTGATGTGAAAATTAATCACACATTGTTACACTACTCTTTCATGGAGCAGTTTGCTAGCATTGCATTTGTGAAATCTGAGAAGGGACATTTTGGATCACTTTGATGCCTATGGTAAGAAACAAAATATCCTCAGATAAAACTAGAAAAAGGTTTTGGAGAAACTGCATTGTGATTATTGTATTCATCTCACAGAGATACAGTTTTCATTACATTGAGCAGTTTGCTAACACTGTTTTCATGGAATCTGCCATGGGATATTCCAAGGGCATTGAGTCCTATGTTGAAAAATTAAATATCCGGAACACCATCGGGGCGGAGCAAGATGGCCGAATAGGACAGCTGCAGTCTCCAACTCCCAGCGTGAAGGACACAGAAGACCGGTGATTTCTGCATTTTGAACTGAGGTACTGGGGTCATATCACTAGTGAGTGCCGGACAAGCGGTGCTGGTCAGCTGTTGCGGCCCGATCAGCGAGAGCTGAACCAGGGCGAGGCATCGCCTCACCTGGGAAGCGCAAGGGGGAAGGGAATCCCTTTTCCTAACCAGGGGAACTGAGACACACAACACCTGGAAAATCGGGTAAATCCCACCACAATACTGCGCTATAGGATAACGGGCACACCAGGAGAATATACCCCACGCCTGGCCAGGAGGGTCCCACGCCCCCGGAGCCTCCCTCCTTGCTAACACAGCAGTCTGCAGCGATCTAACCACAGGGCAGCAGTGAGGCTGGGGGAGGGGCGCCCGCCATTGCTGAGGCTTAAGTAGGTAAACAAAGCCGCTGGGAAGCTCCAACTGGGTGGAGCTCACAGCAGCTCAAGGAAACCTGCCTGTCTCTGTAGACTCCGCCTCTGGGGACAGCTCAGCTAAAAAATAACAGGGAAGCAGCAGAGACTTGTGCAGGCGCCAACGACTCTGTCTGACAACTTTGAAGAGCAGTGGATCTCCCAACACGGAGGTTGAGATCTGAGAAGGGACAGACTGCCTGCTCAAGTGGGTCCCTGACCCTGAGTAGCCTAACTGGGAGACATCCCCACTAGGGGCAGTCTGACACCCACACCTCACAGGGTGGAGTACACCCCTGAGAGGAAGCTTCCAAAGTAAGAATCAGACAGGTACACTCGCTGTTCAGCAATATTCTATCTTCTGCAACCTCTGCTGCTGATACCCAGGCAAACAGGGTCTGGAGTGGACCTCAAGCAATCTCCAACAGACCTATAGCTGAGGGTTCTGACTGGCAGAAGGAAAACTATCAAACAGGAAGGACACCTATACCAAAACCCCATCAGTGCGTCACCATCATCAAAGACCAGAGACAGATAAAACCACAAAGATGGGGAAAAAGCAGGGCAGAAAAGCTGGGAATTCAAAAATAAGAGTGCATCTCCCCTGCAAGGGCGCAGCCCATCGCCAACAACGGATCAAAGCTGGTCAGAGAATGACTTTGATGAGAAGAGAAGAAGGCTTCAGTCCATCAAACTTCTCAGAGCTAAAGGAGGAATTACGTATCCAGTGCAAAGAAACGAAAAATCTTGAAAAAGAGTGGAAGAATTGACAGCTAGACTAATTAATGCAGAGAAGGTCATAAACGACATGACAGAGATGAAAACCATGACACGAGAAATACGTGACAAATGCACAAGCTTCAGTAACCGACTCGATCAACTGGAAGAAAGAGTATCAGCGATTGAGGATCAAATGAATGAAATGAAGCGAGAAGAGAAACCAAAAGAAAAAGAAGAAAAGAAATGAACAAAGCCTGCAAGAAGTATGGGATTATGTAAAAGACCAAATCTACGTCTGATTGGGGTGCCTGAAAGTGAGGGAGAATGGAAACAAGTTGGAAAACACTCTTCAGGATATCATCCAGGAGAACTTCCCCAACCTAGTAGGGCAGGCCAACATTCAAATTCAGGAAATACAGAGAACGCCACAAAGATACTCCTCAGAAGAGCAACTCCAAGACACATAATTGCCAGATTCACCAAAGTTGAAATGAAGGAAAAAATCTTAAGGGCAGCCAGAGAGAAAGGTCAGGTTACCCACAAAGGAAGCCCATCAGACTAACAACAGATCTCTCGGCAGAAACTCTACAAGCCAGAAGAGAGTGGGGCCAATATTCAACGTTCTTAAAGAAAAAATTTTAAACCCAGAATTTCATATCCAGCCAAACTAAGTTTCATCAGTGAAGGAGAAATAAAATCCTTTACAGATAAGCAAATGCTTAGAGATTTTGTCACCACCAGGCCTGCCTTACAAGAGACCCTGAAGGAAGCCCTAAACATGGAAAGGAACAACCGGTACCAGCCATTGCAAAAACAAGCCAAAATGTAAATCAACTAATGAGCAAAATAACCAGTTAATATCATAATGGCAGGATTAAGTTCACACATAACAATATTAACCTTAAATGTTAATGGACTAAATGCTCCAATTAAAAGACACAGACTGGCAAACTGGATCAAGCGTCAAGACCCATCAGTCTGCTGTATTCAGGAGACCCATCTCACATGCAGAGACATACATAGGCTCAAAATAAAGGGATGGAGGAAGATCTACCAAGCAAATGGAGAACAAAAAAAGCAGGGGTTGCAATCCTAGTCTCTGATAAAATAGACTTTAAACCATCAAAGATCAAAAGAGACAAAGAAGGCCATTACATAATGGTAAAGGGATCAATTCAACAGGAAGAGCTAACTATCCTAAATATATATGCACCCAATACAGGAGCACCCAGATTCATAAAGCAAGTCCTTGAGACTTACAAAGAGACTTAGACTCCCATACAATAATAATGGGAGACTTCAACACTCCACTGTCAACATTAGACAGATCAACGAGACAGAAAGTTAACAAGGATATCCAGGAATTGAACTCATCTCTGCACCAAGCAGACCTGATGAACATCTATAGAACTCTCCACCCCAAATCAACAGAATATACATTCTTCTCAGCACCACATCGCACTTATTCCAAAATTGACCACATAATTGGAAGTAAAGCACTCCTCAGCAAATGTAAAGAACAGAAATTATAACAAACTGTCTCTCAGACCACAGTGCAATCAAACTAGAACTCAGGACTAAGAAACTCAATCAAAACCGCTCAACTACATGGAAACTGAACAACCTGCTCCTGAATGACTACTGGGTACATAACGAAATGAAAGCAGAAATAAAGATGTTCTTTGAAACCAATGAGAACAAAGATACAACATACCAGAATCTCTGGGACACATTTAAAGCAGTGTGTAGAGGAAATTTATAGCACTAAATGCCCACAAGAGAAAGCAGGAAAGATCGAAATTGACACTCTAACATCACAATTAAAAGAATTAGAGAGGAAGAGCAAACACACTCAAAAGCTAGCAGAAGGCAAGAAATAACTAAGATCAGAGCAGAACTGAAGGAGATAGAAACACAAAAACCCTCAAAAATCAATGAATCCAGGAGTTGGTTTTGAAAAGATCAACAAAATTGACAGACCGCTAGCAAGACTAATAAAGAAGAAAAGAGAGGAATCAAATAGATGCAATAAAAAATGATAAAGGGATATCACCACCGACCCCACAGAAATACAAACTACCATCAGAGAATACTATAAACACCTTTACGCAAATCAACTAGAAAATTTAGAAGAAATGGATAATTTCCTGGACACTTACAAAGAGACTTAGACCCCATACAATAATAATGGGAGACTTCAACACTCCACTGTCAACATTAGACAGATCAACGAGACAGAAAGTTAACAAGGATATCCAGGAATTGAACTCATCTCTGCACCAAGCAGACCTGATAGACATCTATAGAACTCTCCACCCCAAATCAACAGAATATACATTCTTCTCAGCACCACATCGCACTTATTCCAAAATTGACCACATAATTGGAAGTAAAGCACTCCTCAGCAAATGTAAAGAACAGAAATTATAACAAACTGTCTCTCAGACCACAGTGCAATCAAACTAGAACTCAGGACTAAGAAACTCAATCAAAACCGCTCAACTACATGGAAACTGAACAACCTGCTCCTGAATGACTACTGGGTACATAACGAAATGAAAGCAGAAATAAAGATGTTCTTTGAAACCAATGAGAACAAAGATACAACATACCAGAATCTCTGGGACACATTTAAAGCAGTGTGTGAGGAAATTTATAGCACTAAATGCCCACAAGAGAAAGCAGGAAAGATCGAAATTGACACTCTAACATCACAATTAAAAGAATTAGAGAGGAAGAGCAAACACACTCAAAAGCTAGCAGAAGGCAAGAAATAACTAAGATCAGAGCAGAACTGAAGGAGATAGAAACACAAAAACCCTCAAAAATCAATGAATCCAGGAGTTGGTTTTGAAAAGATCAACAAAATTGACAGACCGCTAGCAAGACTAATAAAGAAGAAAAGAGAGGAATCAAATAGATGCAATAAAAAATGATAAAGGGATATCACCACCGACCCCACAGAAATACAAACTACCATCAGAGAATACTATAAACACCTTTACGCAAATCAACTAGAAAATTTAGAAGAAATGGATAATTTCCTGGACACTTACACTCTCCCAAGACTAAACCAGGAAGAAGTTGAATCCCTGAATAGACCAATAGCAGGCTCTGAAATTGAGGCAACAATTAATAGCCTGCCCACCAAAAAGTCCAGGACCAGACGGATTCACAGCTGAATTCTACCAGAGGTACAAGGAGGAGCTGGTACCATTCCTTCTGAAACTATTCCAATCAATAGAAAAGAGAATCCTCCTAACTCATTTTATGAGGCCAACATCATCCTGATACCAAAGCCTGGCAGAGACACAACAAAAAGAGAATTTTAGACCAATATCCCTGATGAACATCGATGCAAAAATCCTCAATAAAATACTGGCAAACCGGATTCAGCAGCACATCAAAAGCTTATCCACCCTGATCAAGTGGGCTTCATCCCTGGGATGCAAGGCTGGTTCAACATTCGCAAATCAATAAACGTAATCCAGCATATAAACAGAACCAAAGACAAGAACCACATGATTATCTCAATAGATGCAGAAAAGGCTTTTGACAAAATTCAACAGCCCTTCATGCTAAAAACGCTCAATAAATTTGGTATTGATGGAACGTACCTCAAAATAATAAGAGCTATTTATGACAAACCCACAGCTAATATCATACTGAATGGGCAAAACTGGAAAAATTCCTTTGAAAACTGGTACAAAGACAGGGATGCCCTCTCACCACTCCTATTCAACATAGTGTTGGAAGTTCTGGCTAGGGCAATCAGGCAAGAGAAAGAAATCAAGGGTATTCAGTTAGGAAAAGAAGAAGTCAAATTGTCCCTGTTTGCAGATGACATGATTGTATATTTAGAAAACCCCATTGTCTCAGCCCAAAATCTCCTTAAGCTGATAAGCAACTTCAGCAAAGTCTCAGGATACAAAATTAATGTGCAAAAATCACAAGCATTCTTATACACCAGTAACAGACAAGCAGAGAGCCAAATCAGGAATGAACTTCCATTCACAATTGCTTCAAAGAGAATAAAATACCTAGGAATCCAACTTACAAGGGATGTAAAGGACCTCTTCAAGGAGAACTACAAACCACTGCTCAGTGAAATCAAAGAGGACACAAACAAATGGAAGAACATACCATGCTCATGGATAGGAAGAATCAATATCGTGAAAATGGCCATACTGCCCAAGGTTATTTATAGATTCAATGCCATCCCCATCAAGCTACCAATGAGTTTCTTCACAGAATTGGAAAAACTGCTTTAAAGTTCATATGGAACCAAAAAGAGCCCGCATTGCCAAGACAATCCTAAGTCAAAAGGACAAAGCTGGAGGCGCCACGCTACCTGACTTCAAACTATACTACAAGGCTACAGTAACCAAAACAGCATGGTACTGGTACCAAAACAGAGCTATAGACCAATGGAACAGAACAGAGTCCTCAGAAATAATACCACACATCTACAGCCGTCTGATCTTTGATAAACCTGAGAGAAACAAGAAATGGGGAAAGGATTCCTATTTAATAAATGGTGCTGGGAAAATTGGCTAGCCATAAGTAGAAAGCTGAAACTGGATCCTTTCCTTACTCCTTATACGAAGATTAATTCAAGATGGATTAGAGACTTAAATGTTAGACCTAATACCATAAAAACCCTAGAAGAAAATCTAGGTAGTACCATTCAGGACATAGGCATGGGCAAGGACTTCATGTCTAAAACACCAAAAGCAACGGCAGCAAAAGCCAAAATTGACAAATGGGATCTAATTAAACTAAAGAGCTTCTGCACAGCAAAAGAAACTACCATCAGAGTGAACAGGCAACCTACAGAATGGGAGAAAATTTTGCAATCTACTCGTCTGACAAAGGGCTAATATCCAGAATCTACAAAGAACTCAAACAAATATACAAGAAAAAACAAACAACCCCATCAAAAAGTGGGCAAAGGATATGAACAGACATTTCTCAAAAGAAGACATTCATACAGCCAACAGACACATGAAAAATGCTCATCATCACTCGCCATCAGAGAAATGCAAATCAAAACCACAATGAGATACCATCTCACACCAGTTAGAATGGCCATCATTAAAAATCAGGAAACAACAAGTGTTGGAGAGGATGTGGAGAAATAGGAACACTTTTACACTGTTGGTGGGATTGTAAACTAGTTCAACCATTATGGAAAACAGTATGGCGATTCCTCAAGGATCTAGAACTAGATGTACCATATGACCCAGCCATCCCACTACTGGGTATATACCCAAAGGATTATAAATTATTCTACTACAAAGACACATGCACACGTATGTTTATTGCAGCACTATTCACAATAGCAAAGACTTGAATCAACCCAAATGTCCATCTGTGACAGACTGGATTAAGAAAATGTGGCACATATACACCATGGAATACTATGCAGCCATAAAAAGGATGAGTTTGCGTCCTTTGTAGGGACATGGATGCAGCTGGAAACCATCATTCTTAGCAAACTATCACAAGAAGAGAAACCAAACACCGCATGTTCTCACTCATAGGTGGGAACTGAACAATGAGATCACTTGGACTCGGGAAGGGGAACATCACACACTGGGCTTATCATGGGAGGGGAGGGGAGGGATTGCATTGGGGAGTTATACCTGATATAAATGATGAATTGATGGGTGCTGACACGATGGGTGCAGCACACTCAACATTCACAAGTATACATATGTAACAAATCATGCTATACATGTACCTAGAACTTAAAGTATCTATTGAAAAATTAAATATCCTCAGATAAAACTAGAGAAGCTTTCTGAGAAACTGCTTTTCATGTGTGAATTCATTTCACCGAGTTACACATACTTTTCATTGAGAAGTTTTCTATGTTTCGAGGAATCTGCAATGAGACACAGTAGCGCATCAAGGCCTGTTTAAAAGGAAATATCCTCATATAAAACAAGAAAGAAGCTTTCTGAGAAACTTCTTGTGATGTGAATTCATCTCACAGAATTACACCACTCTTTCCTGGAGGAGTTTGCAGTATTTTGGGGAATCTCAAGAGTGATATCTTGGATAGCACAGAATCATGGTGAGAAATGAAATATCCTCAGATAAAAACTGGAGAGAAGCCTTCTCAGAAACTGCTTTGTGTGTGTGAATTCATCTCAGAGTTACAACTTTGCTTCATTGAGACAGTTTGCTAACACTGTTTTCACAGGAATCTGCAATGAGATACGGGAGTGCCATTGAGGCCTGTGTTTAAAAGGAAATATCCTCAGATAAAAAGAAGAAAGAAGCTTTCTGAGAATGCTTGTGATATGTGAATTTATCACACAGAGTTACACTATTCTTTCAAGGAGCACTACAAACCACTGCTCAGTGAAATCAAAGAGGACACAAACAAATGGAAGAACATATCCATGCTCATGGATAGGAAGAATCAATATCGTGAAAATGGCCATACTGCCCAAGGTTATTTATAGATTCAATGCCATCCCCATCAAGCTACCAATGAGTTTCTTCACAGAATTGGAAAAACTGCTTTAAAGTTCATATGGAACCAAAAAGAGCCCGCATTGCCAAGACAATCCTAAGTCAAAAGGACAAAGCTGGAGGCGCCACGCTACCTGACTTCAAACTATACTACAAGGCTACAGTAACCAAAACAGCATGGTACTGGTACCAAAACAGAGCTATAGACCAATGGAACAGAACAGAGTCCTCAGAAATAATACCACATCTACAGCCGTCTGATCTTTGATAAACCTGAGAGAAAAGAAATGGGGAAAGGATTCCTATTTAATAAATGGTGCTGGGAAAATTGGCTAGCCATAAGTAGAAAGCTGAAACTGGATCCTTTCCTTACTCCTTATACGAAGATTAATTCAAGATGGATTAGAGACTTAAATGTTAGACCTAATACCATAAAAACCCTAGAAGAAAATCTAGGTAGTACCATTCAGGACATAGGCATGGGCAAGGACTTCATGTCTAAAACACCAAAAGCAACGGCAGCAAAAGCCAAAATTGACAAATGGGATCTCATTAAACTAAAGAGCTTCTGCACAGCAAAAGAAACTACCATCAGAGTGAACAGGCAACCTACAGAATGGGAGAAAATTTTGCAATCTACTGTCTGACAAAGGGCTAATATCCAGAATCTACAAAGAACTCAAACAAATATACAAGAAAACAAACAACCCCATCAAAAAGTGGGCAAAGGATATGAACAGACATTTCAAAAGAAGACATTCATACAGCCAACAGACACATGAAAAAATGCTCATCATCACTCGCCATCAGAGAAATGCAAATCAAAACCACAATGAGATACCATCTCACACCAGTTAGAATGGCCATCATTAAAAATCAGGAAACAACAAGTGTTGGAGAGGATGTGGAGAAATAGGAACACTTTTACACTGTTGGTGGGATTGTAAACTAGTTCAACCATTATGGAAAACAGTATGGCGATTCCTCAAGGATCTAGAACTAGATGTACCATATGACCCAGCCATCCCACTACTGGGTATATACCCAAAGGATTATAAATTATTCTACTACAAAGACACATGCACACGTATGTTTATTGCACTATTCACAATAGCAAAGACTTGAATCAACCCAAATGTCCATCTGTGACAGACTGATTAAGAAAATGTGGCACATATACACCATGGAATACTATGCAGCCATAAAAAGGATGAGTTTGCGTCCTTTGTAGGGACATGGATGCAGCTGGAAACCATCATTCTTAGCAAACTATCACAAGAAGAGAAAACCAAACACCGCATGTTCTCACTCATAGGTGGAACTGAACAATGAGATCACTTGGACTCGGAAGGGAACATCACACACTGGGCTTATCATGGGGAGGGGAGGGGAGGGATTGCATTGGGGAGTTATACCTGATATAAATGATGAATTGATGGGTGCTGACGAGTTGATGGGTGCAGCACACCAACATTGCACAAGTATACATATGTAACAAACCTGCACGTTATGCACATGTACCCTAGAACTTAAAGTATAATAAAAAATAAATAAAAATAAAAAAAAGAAAAATTAAATATCCTTAGATAAAAACTGGAGAGAAGGCTTCTGCGAAACTGCCTTTTCATGTGTGCATTCATTTCACCGAGCTACAACATACTTTTCATTGAGAAGTTTTCTAACAATATTTTCGAGGAATCTGCAATGAGCTACACAGTAGCGCATCAAGGCCTTTGTTTAAATAGGAAATATCCTCATATAAAAACAAGAAATAAGCTTTCTGAGAAACTTCTTTGTGATGTGTGAATTCATCTCACAGAATTACACCACTCTTTCCTGGAGGAGTTTGCTTTCAGTATTTTTGGGGAATCTCAAGAGTGATATCTTGGATAGCACAGAATCATATGGTGAGAAATGAAATATCCTCAGATAAAAACTGGAGAGAAGCCTTCTCAGAAACTGCTTTGTAGTGTGTGAATTCATCTCAGAGAGTTACAACTTTGCTTCATTGAGAGGTTTGCTAACACTGTTTTCACAGAATCTGCAATGAGATATACGGGAGTGCCTTGAGGCCCGTGTTTAAAAAGGAAATATCATCAGATAAAAAGAAGAAAGAAGCTTTCTGAGAAACGGCTTCATGATATGTGAATTTATCACACAGAGTTACACTATTCTTTCAAGGAGCAGTTTGCTAACACTGTTTTTGTGGAATCTGAGAAGGATATTTGATCAGCTTCAATGGTAACAAAGGAAATATCCTCAGATAAAAATAGAAAAGGTTTTTCAGAAACTGCTTTGTGATGTGTGAATTCATCTCAGAGAGTTACAACTTTGCTTCATTGAGAGGTTTGCTAACACTATTTTCGTGGAATTAGCCATTTGATACTCCAAGGCATTGAGTCCTATGGTGAAAAATTAAACATCCTTAGATAAAAACTGGAGAGAAGCCTTCTCAGAAACTGCTTTGTGATGTGTGAATTCATCTCACAGAGTTACACTATTCTATTCCTTGAGAAGTTTCTAACAATATTTTCGAGGAATCTGCAATGATATCATTGAGGACTGAAGATCCTCAGATAAAACAAGAAAGCAGTCTTCTGAGAAACTGTTTTGTGATGTGTGAATTCATCTCACAGAGTTACACCACTCTTTCATGGAGGAATTTGCTAGCACTGTTTTGTGAATCACAGAAGTGATAATTTGGATAACATAGAACCCTAGGTAAAAGAAATATCCTCAGATAAAAACTGGAGAAGCCTTCTCAGAAACTGCTTTGTGTGTGAATTCATCTCAGAGAGTTACAACTTTGCTTCATTGAGAGGTTTGCTAACACTGTTTTCACAGAATCTGCAATAAGATATATGGAGCCATTGAGGCCATATTTAAAAAGGAAATATCATCGGATAAAAAGAAGAAAGAAGCTTTCTGAGAAACTGCTTTGTGATGTGTGAATTCATCTCACAGAGTTACACCACTCTTTCATGGAGGAATTTGCTAGCACTGTTTTTGTGGAATCTGAGAAGGATATTTTGGATCGCTTTGAAGCCTATGGTAACAAAGGAAATATCATCAGATAAAACTAGAAAGAAGCTTTCTGAGAAACTGCTTTGTGATGAGTGTATTCTCTAGAGTTATTTTGATATATTGAGCAGTTTGCTAACACTGTTTTTGTGGAATCTGAGGATATAAGGGCATTGAGTCCTATGGTGAAAAATTAAATATCCTTAGATAAAAACTGGAGAAGCCTTCTGAGAAACTGTTTTGTGATGTGTGAATTCATCTCACAGAGACACACTTTCATTGAGCAGTTTGCTAACACTGTTTTCACAGAATCTGCAATGACATATATGGCATTGAGGCCTGTGTTCAAATAGGAAATATCCTCAGATAAAAACTGGAGAAGCTTCTGAGAAACTGCTTTGTAATTTGTGAATTCATCTCACAGAGTTACACCACTCTTTCATGGAGCCGTTGGCTAGCACTGTTTTTGTGGAATCTGAGAAGGATATTTTGGATGCTTTGATACCTATGGTGACAAAGGAAATATCCTCAGATAAAACTAGAAAGAAGCTTTCTGAGAAACTGTTTTGTGATGTGTGAATTCATCTCACAGAGTTACACCACTCTTTCATGGAGGAATTTGCTAGCACTGTTTTGTGGAATCTGAGGATATTTGATAGCATAGAATCCTATGGTGATAAATGAAATATCCTCAGATAAAAACTGGAGAAGCCTTCTCAGAAACTGCTTTGTGTGTGAATTCATCTCAGAGTTACACCACTCTTTCATGGAGGAATTTGCTAGCACTGTTTTTGGAATCTGCAATGAGATATACAGGAGCGTATTGAGGCCCATATTTAAAAAGGAAATATCATCAGATAAAACTAGAAAGAAGCTTTCTGAGAAACTGCTTTGTGATGTGTGAATTCATCACACAGAGTTACACTATTCTTTCAAGGAGCAGTTTGCTAACACTGTTTTGTGGAATCTGAGAAGGATATTTTGATCGCTTTGAAGCCTATGGTAACAAAGGAAATATCCTCAGATAAAACTAGAAAGAAGCTTTCTGAGAAACTGCTTTGTGATGAGTGTATTCATCTCACAGAGACACACTTTTCATTACATTGAGCAGTTTGCTAACACTGTTTTGTGGAATCTGCCATGGATATCTGAGGGCATTGAGTCCTATGGTGAAAAATTAAATATCCTTAGATAAAAACTGGAGAAGCTTCTGAGAAACTGTTTTGTGATGTGAATTCATCTCAGAGTTACACCACTCTTTTGAGAAGTTTCTAAAAATATTTTCACAGAATCTTAATGAACATACATTGAGGTCTGAAATATCCTCAGATAAAAACAAGAAAGAAGCTTCTGAAAAACTGTTTTGTGATGTGTGAATTCATCTCACAAAGTTACATAATTCTTTCATGAAGCTGTTTGCTAGCACTGTTTTATGGAATCTGAGAAGGATATTTTGATTGCTTTGAAGCCTATGGAGACAAAGGAAATAACCTCAGATAAAAAGAAGAAAGAAGCTTCTGAGAAACTGTTTTGTGATGTGTGAATTTATCTCACAGAGTTATACCACCTGTCTTGAGCTAGCACTGTTTTGAGGAATCTCAAGTGATATTTTGGATAGCATTGAATCCTACAGTGAAAAATGAAATATCATCTTATAAAAACTGGACAGAAGCCTTCTCAGAAACTGCTTTGTGATTTGTGAATTCATCTCACAGAGTTACACAATTGCTTTCATTGAGTTTTGAACACTATTGTTGCAGAATCTGCAATGAGATATATGAGCACATTGAGGTCAGTGATTAAAAGTATATATCAGATAAAAAGAAGAAAGAAGCTTCTGAGAAACTGTTTTGTGATGAGAATTCATCACACAGAGTTACACCACTCTTTCATGGATCCATTTGCTACCATTGTTTTTGTGGAATCTGAGAAGGATATTTTGATTGCTTTGAAGCCTATGATGACAAAGGAGATATCCTCAGATAAAAACCAGAAAGAAGTTTTCTGAAATTGCTTTGTGATGTGAATTTATCTCAAAGCTTTACCTAGGTCTTTCATGGATCAGTTTGCTACCACTGTTTTTACAGAATCTGAGAAGGATATTTTGATTGCTTTGAAGCCTATGATGACAAAGGAATATCCTCAGATAAAAATTAGAAAGAAGCTTTCTGACAAACTGCTTTGTGATGTGAATTCATCTCAGAGTTTCACCACTCTTTCATGAAGTTTGCTAGCACTGTTTTGTGGAATCTGAGAAGGATATTTTGATTGCTTTGAAGCCTATGATGACAAAGGAATATCCTCAGATAAAATTAGAAAGAAGCTTCTGAGAAACTGCTTTGTGATGTGTGAATTCATCTCACAGAGTTACACAATTCTTTCATGAAGCTGTTTGCTAGCACTGTTTTGTGGAATCTGAGAAGGATATTTTTGATCACTTTGAAGCCTATGGTGACAAAGGAAATATCCTCAGATAAAAAGAAGAAAGAAGCTTCTGAGAAACTGTTTTGTGATGAGAATTCATCACACAGAGTTACACCACTCTTTCATGGATCCTTTTGCTACCACTCTTTTGTGGAATCTGAAGGATATTTTGATTGCTTTGAAGCCTATGGTGACAAAGGAAATATCCTCAGATAAAAACCATAAAGAAATTTTCTGAGAAACTGCTTTGTGATGTGAATTCATCTCACAGAGTTACACAATTCTTTCATGAAGCTGTTTGCTAGCACTGTTTTATGGAATCTGAGAAGGATATTTTGATCACTTTGAAGCCTATGGTGACAAAGGAAATATCCTCAGATAAAAACCATAAAGAAATTTTCTGAGAAACTGCTTTGTGATGTGAATTCATCTCACAAAGTTACACCAGTTTTTCATGGAGGAATTTGCTAGCACTGTTTTTGTGGAATCTGAGAAGGATATTTTGATCACTTTGAAGCCTATGGTGACAAAGGAAATATCCTCAGATAAAAATTAGAAAGAAGCTTTCTGACAAACTGCTTTGTGATCTGTGAATTATTCTCACACTGTTACACAAATCTTTCATGGAGTTTCTAGCACTGTTTTTGTGGAATCTGAGAAGGATATTTTGATTGCTTTGAAGCCTATGGTGACAAAGGAAATATCCTCAGATAAAAACCATAAAGAAATTTTCTGAGAAACTGCTTTGTGATTTGTGAATTCATGTCACAGTATTACAAAAAGTTTCAGAGCTTTAGTTTTAATCTGATAAGGATTTTGTTTTCAGTTTCTGACAAAGGAAATATCCTCAGATTAAAACTAGAGAGAATCTTTCTGAGAAACTGCTCTGTGAAGTGTGAATTCATCTCACAAAGTTACACCAGTTTTTCATGGAGGAATTTGCTAGCACTGTTTGTTGGAATCACAGAAGTGATATTTTGGATTGCATAGAATCCTATGGTGAGAAATGAAATATCTGATAAAAGTGGACAGAAGCCTTCTCAGAAACTGCTTTGTGGTGTGTGAATTCATCTCACAGAGTTACACCAATGCTTTCATTGAAAGTTTGCTAACACTGTTTTCACAGAATCTGCAATGAGATATAAAAGAGCACATTGAGGCCCATGTTTAAAAGAAATATCTTTTGATAAAAGAAGAAAGAAGCTTCTGAGAAACTGCTTTGTGATTTGTGAATTCATCTCAGAGTTACACCACTCTTTCATGGATCCTTTTGCTACCACTCTTTTGTGGAATCTGAGAAGGATATTTTGATCACTTTGAAGCCTATGGTGACAAAGGAAATATCCTCATATAAAAACTAGAAAGAAGCTGAGAAACTGCTTTGTGATTTGTGAATTCATCTCACAGAGTTACACCACTCTTTCATGAAGGAGTTTGCTAGCACTGTTTTTGTGGAATCTGAGAAGGATATTTTGATTGCTTTGAAGCCTATGGTGACAAAGGAAATATCCTCAGATTCCATGAAAACTGTGTTATCAATCAGCTCAATGAATAGAATGGTGTAATTCTGTGAGATGAATTCACATATCACAAGGCAGTTTCTCAGAAAGTTTCTTTTAGTTTTTATCTGAGGATATTTCCTTTTCACCATAGGCCTCAATGTGCTCCAAAATATCCCATTGCAGAATAAACAAAAAAGTGTTAGCAAATTTCTCAATGAAAAGAACGTTGTACCTCTGTGAGATGAATTCATACATCACAAATAATTTTCACAGAAAGGTTCTTTTTGGCTTTTATGTGAGGATATTTTCTTTGTCATAATGGGCTTCAATGCACTCCCAAATATCCTATTGCAGATTCCACGAAAACAGTGTTATCAAACTTCTCAATGAATAGAACAGTGTAACACCTAAAGGTGAATTCACACATCACAAAGCAGTTTCTCAGAAAGCTTCTTTCTAGTTTTTTTTTTAATGTGGATATTTCCTTATTCACCCTAGGCCTCAATGTGCTCCAGAATATCCCTTTGCAGATTCCATGAAAATGGTGTAAGCGAACTGCTCCATGAAAAAAAGTTGTAACTCTGTGAGATGAAATTTCACTTCACAAAAAACTTTCTCAGAAGCTTCTTTCTAGTTTTTATCTGAGGATATTTCCTTTGTCACCATAAGCTTCAATGTAATCCAAAATATCCTTCTCAGATTCCCCAAAACACTGCTACCAAACTGATCCATGAAAAGAATCATGTAACTCTCTGAGATGAATTAACACATCACAAAGCAGTTTCTAAGAAGTCTTCTTTCTAATTTTTATCTAAGGATATTTCCTTTTCACTGTAAGCTTCAATGCGATCCCAAATATCCTATTGCAGATTCCATGAAAACAGTGTTATCAAACTGCTCAATGTAAAGAATGGTGTAACTCTGTGAGATGAATTCACACATCACAAAGCAGTTTCTAAGAAGTCTTCTTTCTAATTTTTATCTAAGGATATTTCCTTTTTCACTATAGGCCTTAATGCTCTGGAATATAACATTGCCGATTCCATGAAAACAGTGTTAGGGAACTGCTCCATGAAAAGAAAGGTGTAAATCTGTGAGATGAATTCACACATCAGAAAGAACTTTCTCATTAAGCTTCTTTCTAGTTTTTAACTGAGGATATTTCCTTTGTCACCATAAGCTTCAATGCGATTCAAAATATCCATTCTCTGATTCCCCAAAAACACTGCTACCAAACTGCTCCATGAAACCAGTGGTGTAAATCTATGAGGTGAATCCACACATCACAAAGCTGTTTCTCAGAAACCTCCTTTCCAGTTTTTGTCTGAAGTATTTCCTTTTTCACCATATTCCTCAATGCACTCCCGAATATCCCATTGCAGAATAAACAAAAAAAGTGTTAGTAAACTTCTCATTTAAAAGAATGGTGTAACACTGTGTGATAAATTCACACATCACAAAGAAGTTTCTCAAAAAGTCTCTTTTTGGTTTTTATCTGAGGATACTTCCTTTGTCACCATTTGCTTCAATGCGATCCAAAATATCCCTTCTCAGATTCCCCCAAAACAGGGCTACCAAACTTCTCCATGAAAAGAATGAAATATTTTCTGAGATGAAATAATATATAAGAAAGCATTTCTTCAGAAAACTTCTTTCTAGTTTTTATATGAGGGTGTTTCCTTTGTCACCTTGAGTTTCAATGCTTTCCGAAATATCCCTTTGCAGATTCAACGAAAACTGTGTTAGCAAAATGCGCAATGGAAAGCTTCTTTTTGATTTTTGTCTGAGAATATTTCCTTTGTCAGCCTAAGATGCAATGTGCTCACAGATATCGTATTGCAGGCTCCATGAAAACAGTGTGAGCAAAATGCTGCAAGAAAAGAAAGGTGTAACTCAGTGAGATGAATTCACACATCACAAAGAAGTTTGTCAGAAATCTTCTCTCTAGTTTTTATCTGAGGATATTTCCTTTTTCACCATAGGCTTCAATGCACTCCCAAATATCCTATTCCAGATTCCACAAAAACTGTGTTATCAATCAGCTCAATGAATAGAATGGTGTAATTCTGTGAGATGAATTCACATATCACAAGGCAGTTTCTCAGAAAGTTTCTTTTTAGTTTTTATCTGAGGATATTTCCTTGTTCAGTATAGGCCTCAATGTGCCCCCAAATATACCATTACAGATTAAATGAAAAAAGTGTTAGCAAATTTCTCAATGAAAAGAACGTTGTACCTCTGTGAGATGAATTCATACATCACAAATAATTTTCACAGAAAGGTTCTTTTTGGCTTTTATGTGAGGATATTTTCTTTGTCATAATGGGCTTCAATGCACTCCCAAATATCCTATTGCAGATTCCACGAAAACAGTGTTATCAAACTTCTCAATGAATAGAACAGTGTAACACCTAAAGGTGAATTCACACATCACAAAGCAGTTTCTCAGAAAGTCTCTTTCTAGTTTTTATCTGTGGATATTTCCTTATTCACTCTAGGCCTCAATGTGCTCCAGAATATCCCATTGCAGATTCCATGAAAACAGTGTTAGCAAACTGCTCCATGAAAACAAAGTTGTAACTCTGTGAGATGAAATCTCACTTCACAAAAAACTTTCTCAAGAAGCTTCTTTCTAGTTTTTATCTGAGGATATTTCCTTTGTCAACCTAAGCTTCAATGTAATCCAAAATATCCCTTCTCAGATTCCCAAAACAGTACTACCAAACTGATCCATGAAAAGAATCATGTAACTCTCTGAGATGAATTAACACACGACATAGCAGTTTCTTAGAAAGCTTCTTTCTAGTTTTTGTCTGAGGATATTTCCTTTTCCACCATAAGCTTCAATGCACTCCCAAATATCCTACTGCAGATTCCACAAAAACAGTGTTATCGAACTGCTCAATGTAAAGAATGGTGTAACTCTGTGAGATGAATTCCCACATCACAAAGCAGTTTCTCAGAAAGCCTCTTTCTATTTTTTTTCTGATGACATTTCCTGTTTCACTATAGGCCTCAAAGCACTCCCAAATATCCCTTTGCATATTCCACAGAAACAGTGTTAGCAAACTGATTCATGAAAAGAAATGTGTAACTTTGTGACATGCATTCACACATTACAAAGAACTTTCTCAGAAAGCTTCTTTCTAGTAATTATCTGAGGATATTTCCTTTGTCACCATAGGCTTCAATGCAATCCAAATTATCCTTTTTCAGATTACCCAAAAACAGTGCTACCAATCTGATCCATGAAAAGAATAGTGTAACTCTGTGAGATGAATTAACACATCAGAATGCATTTTCTCAGAAAGCTTCTTTCTAGTTTTTGTCTGAGGATATTTCCTATGTCACCATAAGCTTCAATGCGATCCCAAATATCCTATTCCAGATTCCACAAAACAGTGTTAGCAAACTATTCAATGAAAAGAACAGTGTAACTCTGTGAGATGAATTCATACATCACAAAGTAGTTTCTAAGAAAGCTGTTTTTGGTTTTATCTGAGGATATATCGTTTGTCTCCATAGGCTTCAATGCACTCCCAAATATCCTATTGCAGATTCCACAAAAGTAGTGTTTTCAAATTCCTCAGAGAATAGAATGGTGTAACTCTGAGATGAATTCACATCACAAAGAACTTTCTCAGAAAGCTAGTTTCTAGCTTTTATCTGAGGACATTTACTTTTCACCATAGGCTTCAATGAGATCCAAAATATTCCTTCTCAGATTCCAAAACAGTACTACCAAACAGATCCATGAAAAGAATGGTGTAACTCTGTGAGATGAATTAACACATCACAAAGCAGTTTCTCAGAAAACTTCTTCCTACTTTTCTATGAGGATATTTCCTATGTCACCATAAGCTTCAGTGTGCTCCAAAATACCCTATGACAGATTCCAAAAACAGTGTTAGCAAACTGTTCAATGAAAAGAACAGTGTAACTCTGTGAGATGAATTCACACATCACAAAGTAGTTTCTAAGAAAGCTGTTTTTGGTTTTATCTGAGGATATATCATTTGTCTCCATAGGCTTCAATGCACTCCCAAATATCCTATTGCAGATTCCACAAAAGTAGTGTTTTCAAATTCCTCAGAGAATAGAATGGTGTAACTCTGAGATAAGTTCACACATCACAAAGAACTTTCTCAGAAAGCTAGTTTCTAGCTTTTATCTGAGGACATTTACTTTTCACCATAGGCTTCAATGCGATCCAAAATATTGTTTTCAGATTCCCCAAAGCAGTGCTACCAAACTGCTAAATGAAAAGAATATGTAACTCTGTGAGATGAATTAACACATCAGAATGCATTTTCTCAGAAAGCTTCTTTCCAGTTTTTATACGAGGGTATTTCCTTTCTAACCTAAAGCTTCAACGTGCTCCAAAATATCCCTTTGCAGATTCCACAAACACAGTGTTAGCAAACTGCACAATGAAAAGAACAGTGTAAATCTGTGAGATGAATACACACGTCACAAAGCAGGTTCTCAGGAATCTTCTTTCTACTTTTTATCTGAGGATATTTGCATTTTCAACATAGGCCTCAATGTGCTCCCAAATATCCCATTGCAGATTCCATGAAAACAGTGTTATCAAACTGCTCAATGTAAAGAATGGTGTAACTCAGTGAGATGAATTCACACATCACAAAGCAGTTTCTCAGAAAGCTTCTTTCTAGTTTTTTTCTGATGATATTTCCTTTATCACCATAGGCCTCAGAACTTCCAAATATCCCTTTGCAGATTCCACGAAAACAGTGTTAGCAAACTGATTCATGAAAAGACATGTGTAACTTTGTGAGATGAATTCACACATTACAACTAACTTTCTCAGAAAGCTTCTTTCTAGTTATTATCTGAGGATATTTCCTTTGTCACCATAGGCTTCAATGAGATCCAAAATATTCCTTCTCAGATTCCCAAAAACAGTACTACCAAACAGATCCATGAAAAGAATGGTGTAACTCTGTGAGATGAATTAACACATCACAAAGCAGTTTCTCAGAAAACTTCTTCCTACTTTTTCTATGAGGATATTTCCTATGTCACCATAAGCTTCAATGTGCTCCAAAATACCCTATTACAGATTCCAAAAAACAGTGTTAGCAAACTGTTCAATGAAAAGAACAGTGTAACTCTGTGAGATGAATTCACACATCACAAAGTAGTTTCTAAGAAAGCTGTTTTTTGGTTTTTATCTGAGGATATATCATTTGTCTCCATAGGCTTCAATGCACTCCCAAATATCCTATTGCAGATTCCACAAAAGTAGTGTTTTCAAATTCCTCAGAGAATAGAATGGTGTAACTCTGAGATAAGTTCACACATCACAAAGAACTTTCTCAGAAAGCTAGTTTCTAGCTTTTATCTGAGGACATTTACTTTTCACCATAGGCTTCAATGCGATCCAAAATATTGTTTTCAGATTCCCCCAAAGCAGTGCTACCAAACTGCTAAATGAAAAGAATATGTAACTCTGTGAGATGAATTAACACATCAGAATGCATTTTCTCAGAAAGCTTCTTTCCAGTTTTTATATGAGGGTATTTCCTTTCTAACCTAAAGCTTCAACGTGCTCCAAAATATCCCTTTGCAGATTCCACAAACACAGTGTTAGCAAACTGCACAATGAAAAGAACAGTGTAAATCTGTGAGATGAATACACACGTCACAAAGCAGGTTCTCAGGAATCTTCTTTCTACTTTTTATCTGAGGATATTTGCGTTTTCAACATAGGCCTCAATGAGCGCCCATATATCCCTTTGCAGATTCCATGAAAAGAGTGTTAGCAAACTGCTCAATGTAAAGAACGGTTTAACTCCATGAGATGAATTCACACATCACAAAGAACTTTCTCAAAGCATCTTTCTAGTTTTTATCTGAGGATATTTTATTGTCAAAATAGTCTTCAATGTGTTCCAAAATATCCCATTGCAGATTCCAAGAAAACAGTGTAGCAAACTGTTAAATGAAAACAACAGTGTAACTCTGTGATATGAATTCACACATCACAAAGCAGTTTCTCAGAAGGTTTCTTTTTGGTTTTTATCTGAGGATATTTCCTTCATAACCATAAGCTTCAATGCACTCCAAAATATCATTTGTCAAAATAGCCTTCAATGCGTTCCAAGATATCCCATTGCAGATTCCAAGAAATCAGTGTTAGCAAACTGCTGAATGAAAAGAACAGTGTAACACTGTGAGATGAATTCACACATCAAAAAGCAGTTTCTTCCAAAACTTCTTCCAGATTTTATCTGAGGATATCTCCCTTTTCACCATAGGCCTCAATGAGCTTCCAAATATTCCTTTGCTGATTCCATGAAAAGAGTGTTGGCAAACTACTCAATGAAAAGAATGGTGTAACTCTGTGAGAGGAATTCACACATCACAAGAGAGTTTCTCAGAAAGCTTCTTTCTAGTTTTTAATCTGACAATATTCCTTTTTAATAGGCCTCAATGTGCTCCCAAATATTCCTAAGCAGATTCCACGTAAACACTGTTAGAAAACTGCTCCATGAAAGTAAAGATGGTTACCCACAAAGGGAAGCCCATCAGACTAACAGCAGATCTCTCGGAAGAAACTCTACAAGCCAGAAGAGAGTGGGGGCCAATATTCAACATTCTTAAAGAAAAGAATTTTAAACCCAGAATTTCATATCCAGCCAAACTAAGTTTCATAAGTGAAAGAGAAATAAAATCCTTTACAGATAAGCAAATGCTTAGAGATTTTGTCACCACCAGGCCTGCCTTACAAGAGACCCTGAAGGAAGCACTAAACATGGAGAGGAAAAACTGGTAGTGGCATTGCAAAAACATGCCAAAATGTAAAGACCATCGAGGCAAGGAAGAAACTGCATCAACTAATAAGCAAAATCACTAGTTAATATCATAATGGCAGGATCAAGTTCACACATAACAATATTAACCTTAAATGTAAATGGACTAAATGGTCCAATTAAAAGACACAGACTGGCAAACTGGATAAAGAGTCAAGACCCATCAGTCTGCTGTATTCAGGAGACCCATCTCACATGCACAGATATACATAGTCTCAAAATAAAGGGATGAATATGCCAAGCAAATGGAGAACTACCAAGCAAATGGAGAACTACCAAGCAAATGGAGAACTACCAAGCAAATGGAGAACTACCAAGCAAATGGAGAACTACCAAGCAAATGGAGAACTACCAAGCAAATGGAGAACTACCAAGCAAATGGAGAACTACCAAGCAAATGGAGAACTACCAAGCAAATGGAGAACTACCAAGCAAATGGAGAACTACCAAGCAAATGGAGAACTACCAAGCAAATGGAGAACTACCAAGCAAATGGAGAACTACCAAGCAAATGGAGAACTACCAAGCAAATGGAGAACTACCAAGCAAATGGAGAACTACCAAGCAAATGGAGAACTACCAAGCAAATGGAGAACTACCAAGCAAATGGAGAACTACCAAGCAAATGGAGAACTACCAAGCAAATGGAGAACTACCAAGCAAATGGAGAACTACCAAGCAAATGGAGAACTACCAAGCAAATGGAGAACTACCAAGCAAATGGAGAACTACCAAGCAAATGGAGAACTACCAAGCAAATGGAGAACTACCAAGCAAATGGAGAACTACCAAGCAAATGGAGAACTACCAAGCAAATGGAGAACTACCAAGCAAATGGAGAACTACCAAGCAAATGGAGAACTACCAAGCAAATGGAGAACTACCAAGCAAATGGAGAACTACCAAGCAAATGGAGAACTACCAAGCAAATGGAGAACTACCAAGCAAATGGAGAACTACCAAGCAAATGGAGAACTACCAAGCAAATGGAGAACTACCAAGCAAATGGAGAACTACCAAGCAAATGGAGAACTACCAAGCAAATGGAGAACTACCAAGCAAATGGAGAACTACCAAGCAAATGGAGAACTACCAAGCAAATGGAGAACTACCAAGCAAATGGAGAACTACCAAGCAAATGGAGAACTACCAAGCAAATGGAGAACTACCAAGCAAATGGAGAACTACCAAGCAAATGGAGAACTACCAAGCAAATGGAGAACTACCAAGCAAATGGAGAACTACCAAGCAAATGGAGAACTACCAAGCAAATGGAGAACTACCAAGCAAATGGAGAACTACCAAGCAAATGGAGAACTACCAAGCAAATGGAGAACTACCAAGCAAATGGAGAACTACCAAGCAAATGGAGAACTACCAAGCAAATGGAGAACTACCAAGCAAATGGAGAACTACCAAGCAAATGGAGAACTACCAAGCAAATGGAGAACTACCAAGCAAATGGAGAACTACCAAGCAAATGGAGAACTACCAAGCAAATGGAGAACTACCAAGCAAATGGAGAACTACCAAGCAAATGGAGAACTACCAAGCAAATGGAGAACTACCAAGCAAATGGAGAACTACCAAGCAAATGGAGAACTACCAAGCAAATGGAGAACTACCAAGCAAATGGAGAACTACCAAGCAAATGGAGAACTACCAAGCAAATGGAGAACTACCAAGCAAATGGAGAACTACCAAGCAAATGGAGAACTACCAAGCAAATGGAGAACTACCAAGCAAATGGAGAACTACCAAGCAAATGGAGAACTACCAAGCAAATGGAGAACTACCAAGCAAATGGAGAACTACCAAGCAAATGGAGAACTACCAAGCAAATGGAGAACTACCAAGCAAATGGAGAACTACCAAGCAAATGGAGAACTACCAAGCAAATGGAGAACTACCAAGCAAATGGAGAACTACCAAGCAAATGGAGAACTACCAAGCAAATGGAGAACTACCAAGCAAATGGAGAACTACCAAGCAAATGGAGAACTACCAAGCAAATGGAGAACTACCAAGCAAATGGAGAACTACCAAGCAAATGGAGAACTACCAAGCAAATGGAGAACTACCAAGCAAATGGAGAACTACCAAGCAAATGGAGAACTACCAAGCAAATGGAGAACTACCAAGCAAATGGAGAACTACCAAGCAAATGGAGAACTACCAAGCAAATGGAGAACTACCAAGCAAATGGAGAACTACCAAGCAAATGGAGAACTACCAAGCAAATGGAGAACTACCAAGCAAATGGAGAACTACCAAGCAAATGGAGAACTACCAAGCAAATGGAGAACTACCAAGCAAATGGAGAACTACCAAGCAAATGGAGAACTACCAAGCAAATGGAGAACTACCAAGCAAAAAGTCCAGGACCAGATGGATTCACAGCTGAATTCTACCAGAGGTACAAGGAGGAGCTGGTAACATTCCTTCTGAAACTATTCCAATCAATAGAAAAAGAGGGAATCCTCCCTAACTCATTTTATGAGGCCAACATCATCCTGATACCAAAGCCTGGCAGAGACACAACAAAAAAATACCATTCAGGACATAGGCATGGGCAAGGACTTCATGTCTAAAACACCAAAAGCAACGGCAACAAAAGCCAAAACTGACAGAAACTACCATCAGAGTGAACAGGCAACCTACAGAATGGGAGAAAATTTTTGCAATATACTCATCTGACACAGGGCTAATATCCAGAACCTACAAAGAACTCAAACAAATTTACAAGAAAAAACAAACAACCCCATCAAAAAGTGGGCAAAGGATATGAACAGACATTTCTCAAAAGAAGACATTCATACAGCCAACAGACACATGAAAAATGCTCATCATCACTCGCCATCAGAGAAATGCAAATCAAAACCACAATGAGATACCATCTCACACCAGTTAGAATGGCAATCATTAAAAAGTCAGGAAACAACAAGTGCTGGAGAGGATGTGGAGAAATAGGAACACTTTTAACTGTTGGTGGGATTGTAAACTAGTTCAACCATTATGGAAAACAGTATGGCGATTCCTCAAGGATCTAGAAATAGAAGTGCCATATGACCCAGCTATCCCATTACTGGGTATATACCCAAAGGATTATAAATCATGCTGCTATAAAGACATATGCACACGTATGTTTATTGTGGCACTATTCACAATAACAAAGACTTGGAATCAACCCAAATGTCCATCAGTGACAGACTGGATTAAGAAAATGTGGCACATATACACCATGGAATACTATGCAGCCATAAAAAAGGATGAGTTTATGTCCTTTGTAGGGACATGGATGCAGCTGGAAACCATCATTCTCAGCAAACTATCGCAAGAACAGAAAACAAAACACCACATGTTCTCACTCATAGGCCATAACTGAACAATGAGATCACTTGGACTTGGGAAGGGGAACAACACACACTGGGGCCTATGATGGGGAGGAGGGGAGGGATTGCATTGGGAGTTATACCTGATGTAAATGATGAGTTGATGTGTGCTGATGAGTTGATGGGTGCAGTACACAAACACAGCGCAAGTATACATACGTAACAAACCTGCACATTATGCACATGTACCCTAGAACTTAAAGTATAATAATAATAAAAAAGAGAGAGAAGAGAGAAAAAAGGAAATAAAGGTGTAACTCTGTGAGTTGAATTCACAGGTCACAAAGAACTTTCTCAGTAAGCTTCCTTCTAGTTTTTATCTGAGGATATTTCCTTTGTCACCATAGGCTTCAAGGCGATCCAAAATGTCCCTTCTCAGATTCCACAAAAACAGTGTTACCAAACTGCTCTATGAAAAGAATCGTGTAACTCTGTGAGAAGAATTAACACATCAGAAAGCGTTTCCTCAGAAAGCTTCTTTCTAGTTTTTATATGAGGGTATTTCCTTCATCACCTTGAGGTTCAATGTGCTCTGAAATATCGCTTTGCAGATTCCATGAAAACAGTGTCAGCAAACTGCTCAGTGAAAAGAACAGTGTAACTCTGTGAGATGAATTCACATATCACAAAGATCTTTTTCAGAAAGCTTCTTTCTAGTTTTTATCTGAGGGTATTTCCTTTGTCAAAATAGGCTTCAATGTGATCCGAAATATTCCTTCTCAGATTCCCCAAAACAGTGCTACAAAACTGCTCCAGGAAAAGAAGCGTGTAACTTTGTGAGATGATTTTGTAAATCAAAAAGCAGTTTCTCAGAAAGCTTCTTTCTAATTTTTGTGCTAGGATATTTCCTTTATCAACATAAGCTTCAATGCACTCCAAAATATCCCACTGCAGATTCCAAGAAAGCAGTGTCAGCAAACTACTCAATGAAAACAACAGTGTAACTCTGTCAGACGAATTAACACATCAAAAAGCAGTTTCTCAGAAAGTTTCTTTCCAGTTTAATTCAGAGGATATTTCCTTTTTGGCCATAGGACTCAATGTGATCCCAAATATCCCTTTTCAGATTCCATGAAAACAGTGTTAGCAAACTGCTCAATGAATAGTACAGTGTAACTCTGTGGGAT
The DNA here is from genome assembly GCA_030247045.1 of Colobus guereza. Taxonomy (NCBI): domain Eukaryota; kingdom Metazoa; phylum Chordata; class Mammalia; order Primates; family Cercopithecidae; genus Colobus; species Colobus guereza. The sequence goes on from DAKLCV010002156.1 coordinate 31,220, forward strand.
GAATTCACACATCACAAAGAACTTTCTCAGAAAGCTTCTTTCTAGTTATTATCTGAGGATATTTCATTTGTCACCATAGGCTTAAATGCAATCCAAATTATCCTTTTCAGATTCCCCAAAAACAGTATTACCAAATGATCGATGAAAAGAATAGTGTTTCTCGGTGAGATGAATTAACACAGGACAAAATGATTTCCCAGAATGCTTCTTTCTCGTTTTTATCTGAGAATATTTTCTTTTTCACTATAGGCTTCAATGTGCTCCCAAATATCCCTTTGCAGATTCCACGTAAACAGTGTTAGCAAACTGCTCCATGAAAAGAAAGGTGTAACTCTGTGAGATAAATAGACATGTCACAAAGGACTTTCTCAGAATGCTTCTTTCTAGTTTTCATCTGAGGATATATCCTTTTTCACCATAGGCTTCAATGCGATCCTAAGTATATCTTCTCAGAATCCCCCAAAACAGTGCTACAATCTGATTTATGAAAAGAATCGTGTAACTCTGTGAGATGAATTAACACATCACAAAGCAGTTTCTCAGAAAGCTTCTTTCTAGTTATTATATGAAGATATTTTCTTTGTCAACACATTCTTCAATGTGATCCAAAATATCCCTTCTCAGATTCCCCAAAAACAGTGCTACCAAGGTACTCAAAGAAAGGAATCATGTACCTTTGTGAGATGAATTCACAAATCACAAAGCTGTTTCTCAGAGAGCTTCTTTCTAGTTTCTGTCTGTGGATATTTCTTTGTCACCATAAGCTTCAATGGGCTCTGAAATATTCCATTGCAGATTCCAAGAAAACAGTGGTAGCAAACTGCTCAATGAAAAGAACAGTGTAACTCTGTGAAATGAATTCACACATCACAAAGTAGTTTTTCAGAAGGCTTCTTTTTGTTTTTATATGAGGATATTTCCTTTCTCACCATATGCTTCTATGTGCTCCCAAATATCCTATTGCAGATTCCACGAAAACAGTGTTATCAAACTGCTCAATGTAAAGAGTGGTGTAGCTCTGTGAGTTGTATACACACATCACAAAGTGGTTTCTCTGAAAGCTTCTTTCTAGTTTTTCTCTGATGATATTTCATTTGTCACCATAGGCTTAAATGCAATCCAAATTATCCTTTTCAGATTCCCCAAAACAGTGCTACCAAGGTACTCAAAGAAAGGAATCATGTACCTTTGTGAGATGAATTCACATCACAAAGAACTTTCTCAGAAAGCTTCTTTCTAGTTATTATATGAAGATATTTTCTTTGTCAACACATTCTTCAATGTGATCCGAAATATTCCTTCTCAGATTCCCCAAAACAGTGCTACAAAACTGCTCCAGGAAAAGAAGCGTGTAACTCTGTGAGATGAATTAACACACTACAAAGGACTTTCTCAGAAAGCTTCTTTCTAGCTTTTATCTGAGGATATTTCCTTTGTCAACACAGGCTTCAATGGGAACCAAAATATCCCTTCTCAGATTTCCCAAAAATAATGCTACCAAATGATCCATGCAAAGAATCGTGTAACTCTGTGAGATGAATTAACACATCAGAAAGTGATTTCTCAGAATGCTTCTTTCTCATTTTTATCTGAGGAGATTTCCTTTTTTACTATAGGCCTCAATGCACTCCCAAATATCCCTTTGCAGTGTCCATGAAAACAGTATTAGAAAACTGCCCCATGAAAAGGAAGGTGTAACTCTGTGAGAAGAATTCACACAGAACACAGAAGTTTCTCAGAAAGCTTCTTTCTAGTTTTTGTCTGAGGATATTTCCTTTGCCACCATAGACTTCAATGTATTTCAAAATATCCCTTCTTATATCCCCAAAAACATTGCTACCAAACTGCTCCATTAAAATAGAGGTGTAACTGTGTGAGAGGAATTCACACATCACAAAGCAGTTTCTCAGAAACCATCTTTCTAGTTTTTATATGAGGATATTTCCTTTTCACCATATTCCTCAATGCGTGCCAGAATATTCCATTGCAGATTAAACGAAAGAAGTGTTAGCAAACTCCTCAATGAAAAGAATGGTGTAACTCTGTGTGATGAATTCACACATCACAAAGCAGTTTCTCAGATAGCTTCTTTTGATTTTTATCTGAGGACATTTCCTTTGTCACCATAAGCTTCAATGAGCTCTGAAATATCCCATTGCAGATTCCAAGAAAAGAGTATTAGCAAACTGCTCAATGAAAAGTACAGTGTAACTCCGTGAGATGAATTCACACATCACAAAGCAGTTTCTAAAAATCGTCTTTCTAGTTTTAATCTGACGACATGTCCTTTCTCACCATAGGCCTCAATGCACTCCCAAATATCTCTTTGTAGATTCCAGGAAAACAGTGTTAGCAAGCTGCTCAATGAAAAGAACAGTGTAACACTGTGAGATGAATTCACACATAACAATGAAGTTTCTCAGACAGCTTCTTTTTAGCTTTTGTCTGAGGATATTTCATTGGTCACAATAAGCTTCAATGCACTCCGAAATATCCCTTTGCAGATTCCATGAAAACAGTGTTTTCAAACAGCTCAATGAAAAGGACGGTGTAACTCTGTGAGATGAATTCATACGTCACAAACCAGTTTCCCAAAACCTTCCTTCTAGTTTTTATATGAGGATAGTTAGTTTTTCACCATAGGCCTCAAGGCGCTCCCTAATATCCCTTTGCAGATTACCCAAAAACAGTGTTAGCAAACTGCTCCATGAAAACAGTGTTAGCAAACTGCTCCATGAAAAGAAAGGTGTAACTCTGTGAGATGAATTCACACATCACAAAGTAGTTTTTCAGAAAGCTTCTTTCTAGTTTTTATCTGAGGATATTTCCTTTTCACCATAGGCCTCAAGGCGCTCCCTAATATCCCTTTGCAGATTACCCGAAAACAGTGTTAGCAAACTGCTCCATCAAAAGAAAGGTGTAATTCTATGAGATGAATTCACACATCACAAAACATTCTCTCAGAACGCTTCTTTCTAGTTTTTATCAGAGGATATTTCCTTTTTCACCATAGGCCTCATTGCATTCAAAAATATCCCATTGCCGATTCCACGAAAACATTGTTATGCGAAGTGCTCCATGGAAAGAAAGGTGTATCTCTGTGAGATGATTTCACACATCACAAAGAAGTTTCTTAGAAACTTTCTTTCTAGTTTTTATCTGAGGATATTTCCTTTGTTGCCATAGGCTTCAAGGTGATCTAAATTGTCCCCTCTCAGATTCCAAAAACAGTGTTACCAAACTGCTCCATGAAAAGGCTCGTGTAACTCTGTGAGAAGAATTTACACATCAGAAAGCATTTCCTCAGAAAGCTTCTTTCTAGTTTTTATATGAGGGTATTTCCTTTATCACCTTAAGCTTCAATGCGCTCCAAAATATCCCTTTGCAGATTCCACGAACACAGTGTTATGAAACTGCTCAATGAAAAGAACTTTGTAACTGTGTGAGGTGAATTCACACATAACAACGCCATTTGTCAGAAAGCTGCTTTTTGGTTTTTATCTGAAGATATTTCGTTTGTCACCATAGGCTTCACTGTACTCCCAAATATCCTATTGCAGACTACACAAAAAAGTGTTATCAAACTGCTCAATGAAAAGAATGGTGTAACTCTGTGTGATGAATTCACACATCATGAAACAGTTTCTCAGAAAGCTTCTTTCTAGTTTTTATTTGAGGATATTTCCTTTGTCACCATAGGCTTCAATGCGATCCAAAATATCCCTTCTCAGATTCCCCAAAAACAGTGCTACCAAACTGCTCCATGAAAAGATTCGTGTAACTCTGTGAGATGAATTCACAAATCACAAAGCAGTTTCTTAGGAAGCTTCTTTCTAGTTTTTGTCTGAGGATATTACCTTTGTCACCATAAGCTTCAATGTGCTCCGAAATATCCCATTGAATATTACACAAAACAGTGTTAGCAAGCTGCTCCATGTGAAGAATGGTGTAACTCGGTGAGATGAATGCACACATCACAAAGAATTTTCTCAGAAAGATTCTTTCTGGATTTTATCTGAGGATATTTCTTTTGTCACCATAAGCCTCAGTGAGATCCCAAATATCCCTTCTCAGATTTCCCGAAAACAGTGCTACCAAAATGATCCATGAAAAGAATCATGTAACTCTGTGAGATAAATTCACAAATCACAAAGCAGTTTCTCAGAAAGATTCTTTCTAGTTTTGTCTGAGGATATTTTCTTTGTCTCCATAAGCTTCAATGTGCTCCAAAATATCCCATTGCAGATTCGAAGAAAACAGTTGTAGCAAACTACTCAATGAAAAGAACAGTGTAACTCTGTGAGATGAATTCACACATCACAAAGCAGTTTCTCAGAAAGCTTCTTTTTGCTTTTCATCTGAGGATATTTCCTATGTCACCATAGGCTTCAATGCACTCCAAAATATCCCTTTGCAGATTCCAGAAAACAGTGTTAACAAACTGATCAATGAAAGAATGGTGTAACACTGTGAGGTGAATTCACACATCACAAACGACTTTCTCAGAAAGCTTCTTTCTCGTTTTTATCTGAGGATATTTCATTTGTCAACACAGGCTTCAATGAGATCTAAAATATCCCTTCTCAGATTCCAAAAACAGTGTTATCAAACTGCTCAATGAAAAGAAAGGTGTAACTCTGTGAGATGAATTCACATCACAAAGAAGTTTCTCAGAAAACTTCTTTCTAGTTTTTATCTGAGGATATTTCCTTTGTCACCATAGCTTCAATGCACTCCAAAATATCCCATTGCAGATTAAACGAGAAAAGTATCAGAAAATTTCTCAATGAAAAAACATTGAAACTCTGGGAGATGAATTCACACATCACAAATCAGTTTCACAGAAAGGTTCTTTTTGGTTTTTACGTGAGGATATTTCCTTTGTCACAGTAGGCTTCAATGCACTCTGAAATATCCATTGCAGATTCCATGAAAACAGTGTTATGAACTGCTCAATGAAAAGAATGGTGTAACTCTGTGAGATGAATTCACACATCACAAAGTAATTTCTCTGAAAGCATCTTTTGGTTTTATCTGAGGATATTTCCTTTGTCTCCATAAGCTTCAATGCACTCTGAAATATCCATTGCAGATTCCATGAAAACAGTGTTATGAACTGCTCAATGAAAAGAATGGTGTAACTCTGTGTGATGAATTCACACATCTCAAAGCAGTTTCTCAGAAAACATCTTTCTAGCTTTTATCTGAGGACATTTCCTTTGTCAACATAGGCTTCAATGTGCTCCCAAATATCCTTTGCAGATTCCAAGAAAAGAGTATTAGCAAACTGCTCCATGAAAAGAATCGTGTAACTCTGTGAGAAGAATTCACACATCACAAAGAAATTTCTCAGAAAG
>DAKLCV010002158.1:0-2500 GCA_030247045.1 Colobus guereza
TTTAATAAATACCACCTGTGTTTTCTTTTCTTTTTCTTTTCCCTTTTTTTTTTTTTTTTTTTTTTTTGAGGCAGAGTCTCACTCTGTTGCCCAGGCTGGAGTGCAGTAGTGCGATCTGGGCTCACCGCAAGCTCTGCCTCCCAAGTTCACGCCATTCTCCTGCCTCAGCCTCCCCGGTAGCTGGGACTACAGGCATCCACCACCACGCCCAGCTACTTTTTTGTATTTTTAGTAGAGACAGGGTTTCGCCATGTTAGCCAGGATGGTCTCGATCTCCTGACCTCGTGATCTGCCCACCTCGGCCTCCCAAAGTGCTGGGATTACAGGCGTGAGCCACCGAGCCCAGCCCCTGTGTTTTCTAATATAGCCGTCCCTCAGTAGTCTCAGGGATTGCTTCCAGAGTCCTCTGCAAATAGCAAAATACGTGGATGCCCAAGTCCTGCAGTCGGCCCTGTGGAACCTGCTGATATGAAAAGGTGACATTCCATATCCAAGGATTCTGCATCCTGAGAATACTGTATTTTCAGTTTGAGGTTGGCTGAATCCAAGAATGCAGAACCTTTGGCCACGGAGGGCCAACTGTAGTGCCTTTAAGTTTTAACTTAGATAAAATTGTTAGGTAAGATTCTGCAAGTACACTTTCAAGTGCCTGGTTCTGAGTTCTGCTCTTCTGCATACATTATCTGCTATACGTATAATCCTATTAATTTTCCCCATTCTCCATTTACTTAAATATAGACTATTTACGTTTAATAAAGATACCCAGATAGTCGTATCCAAGCTGGTTCTCACATGTTCTACATCAATATTCCTGTGATTTCATGCATATTTTTGGAGAATGATAGGCTCTCATATATAAATACTGTTGGGCACAAATATACTTTGTCTTCAGAAAACATTCTTAGTTATCATGAATTATATTTATTCATATCTGTTAGAAGTATTCCTCTTTTAGATCTGTTTAGAAAAATGTGTAATTTTTTTTTTTTTTTGAAACGGAGTCTCGCTCTGTGGCCCAGGCTGGAGTGCAGTGGCGGATCTCAGCTCACTGCAATCTCGGCCTCCCGGTTTACACCATTCTCCTGCCTCAGCCTCCTGAGTAGCTGGGACTACAGGCACCCGCCACCTCACCCGGCTAATTTTTGTATTTTTAGTAGAGACGGGGTTTCACCGTGTTAGCCAGGATGGTCTTGATCTCCGACCTCGTGATCCGCCTGCCTCGGCCTCCAAAGTGCTGGGATTACAGGCTTGAGCCACCACGCTGGGCCAATAAAAATGTGTAATTTTTATTAGAAAGTTTCAGTGTTCAGAAGTCTCTGGGGATCAGTAATTGCAGTAACACGATCTCCGTCTTACTCTCCCTCCATATAGATCAAATCATAGGATATTTTATTAATTTCAGCCAGCTTACTTCCCCTTAATTTCCTTTTATGAATCGTGGCGTTAAAATAGATAAATCCTTTTGCTCTCCTGTGTTTTAGTACAATAACAGAGAACAATCTTCGGACCCCTAAAGGCAATGTGAGATATGATTTTATAAAGTATGTTGAATTAGAAATATTTCCCATAATAAAAATAAAAATAGAAAAAAAAAAAAAAGAAAAAGATATTTTCCAGGGTGAGCTTGTCTGTGTATAAAATTATATATACAGTGTAATCCTAATTAAAGAAAGAACAAAATCAAAACAGGAATGAATAATCAAAAGTGTTAAGTGGTCTGAAAAATGTTCATATAAGGCAATTGGTAAATGTCATTATGAATTATCATGTGATAGAACACTACGTATCACAGAATTAAGTAAAGTACCATGCAAAAACTGTGCCTGGGTCATTGGGATACTTAAATTCTTTTCCTCTAAATAACCAACTGGATCAGCTTTTATCATTGACAAATGACCAGTCAGCATAGTAGAATTGTAGTTGGTTTCCTTTTCATATTTTTTGCATTTTCTACTATGAGCATGTTCTATTTCAGCATAATTCAGCATGTAATGTACTTTTAAAAAGTAGTTAAACCTTTTGTAGTAATCGAGAACAATAAAGCACATTAAGCTTTAGACCACAATATGTTCTTAGAAAGTTAGATGACTAAAATTTGTGTGTTGTGAGATTGCCTTGCAACCTGCAGTTATCCTCTTAGTATTACACGGAGTACATGGAAGTAAGATGAGTTGCATTTTGGATTTAATGGTGAGATCTGGACCCCAAAAATGACATAAATATGTTTTTCTTTCTTTCCTTTTTTTTTTTTTTTTTTGTTAAGGCACAACGTCAACGTGGTACTAGAAGAGGAGGGATTCACAAGAATTGAAAATTGATGGGGAAGAGAAGGGGTAAGTAACATTTTTGAGTGTCTGCTGTGGGCCAGGTGCTCAACGAGGTATGTTACAATTCTTTAATCCCCTCAGCATCTTTTTAAGGAGTGTATTGTCAGTGAATTGAACATTCAGATAGAAGAATCCCCCATTAAAACACCAGTCCCCCATCATTACCTTTATTT
>DAKLCV010002158.1:7500-10595 GCA_030247045.1 Colobus guereza
CAGAAGAGATGAGCTTAAAATGTATGGCAAAATGCATACTGAGAAAATAGTATTGGCCGGGCGGTGGCTCAAGCCTGTAATCCCAGCATTTTGGGAGGCCCAGGCGGGTGGATCACGAGGTCAGGAGATCGAGACCATCCTGGTTAACACGGTGAAACCCCGCCTCTACTAAAAATACAAAAACTAGCCGGCCGAGGTGGCAGGCGCCTGTAGTCCCAGCTACTCGGAGGCTGAGGCGGAGAATGGCGTGAACCCGGGAGGCGGAGCTTGCAGTGAGCGAGTGAGCGCGCCACTGCACTCCAGCCTGGGCGACACAGCCAGACTCCTTCTCAAAAAAAAAAAAAAAAAGAAAACAGTATGTTGGCCAGACACACAGACTCACGCTTGTAATCCCAGCCCTTTGGGAGGCCGAGGTGGGTCACCTGAGGTCAGGAGTTCAAGGCCAGCCTGGCCAACATGGTGAAACCCTGTCTCTACCAAAATACAAAAATTAACTGCTTGATGGCACTTGCCTGTGGTCCCAGGTACTTGGGAGGCTGAGATGGGAGGATCACATGAGCCTGGGAGGTACGGGTACACTGAGCCAAGGTTGTGCCACTGCACTTTAACCTGGTGACAGAGTGAGACCCGGTCTCAAAAAGAAAAAAAAAAAAGAGAGAAAAACAGGATGCAGTAAAGAAGACCAAAACCAAGATGGTGACTAAAGTGACCTCTGGTCATCCTCACCGCTCATTAAAACTTTTTAAAAAATATTTAAAGAGTCCGGGTGCTGTGGCTCAAGCTTGTAATCCCAGGATTTGGGAGGCCAAGGCAGGTGGATCGCCTGAAGTCAGGAGTTCGAGACCAGCCTGGCCAACATAGTGAAACTCCATCTCTACTAAAAATACAAAAATTAGCTGAGCATGGTGGCGGGTGCCTGCAATCCCAGCTACTTGGAAGCCTGAGGCAGGAGAATCGCTGAACCTGGGCAGCAGAGTTAGAGTGAGCCAAGATTGTGCCACTGCACTCCAGCCTGGGCAACAAGAGCAAAACTCCGTCTCAAAAAAAAAAAAAAAAAAAGAGAGAGAGAGAAGAGGATGGGCAACGGTGGCTCACACCTGTAATCCCAGCACTTTGGGAGGCGGAGGTGGCGGATCACCTGAGGTCCGGAGTTTGAGACCAGCCTAGCCAACATGGCGAAACCCCGCTTCTACTAAAAATACAAAAAATTAGCCAGGTGTGGTGGCAGGCACCTGTAATCACAGCAGCTACTCAGGAGGCTGAGGCAGGAGAATTGATTGAACCCAGAAGGTGGAGGTTGCAGTGAGCCGAGATTGCGCCATTGCACTCCAGCCTGGACAACAAGAGTGAATCTCCATCTATACATATCAAAAGAAATTATCTTTTCAGGACCGCGGTGGCTCACGCCTGTAATCTCAGCACTTGGGGAAGCCGAGGCGGGCAGATCATGAGGTCAGGCGATTGAGACCATCTGGCTAACATGGTGAAACCCCATCTCTACTAAAAAAAAAAAAAAAATTAGCTGGGCGAGGTGGCGGGCACCTGTAGTCCCAGCTACCGGGAGACTGAGGCAGGAGAATGGCGTGAACCTGGGAGGCGGAGCTTGCAGTGAGCCGAGATCACGCCACTGCACTCCAGCCTGGGCAACAAGAGCAAAACTCTAATCCCAGCACTTTGGGAGGCCGAGGTGGGTCACCTGAGGTCAGGAGTTCAAGGCCAGCCTGGCCAACATGGTGAAACCCTGTCTCTACCAAAATACAAAAATTAACTAAGCTTGATGGCACTTGCCTGTGGTCCCAGGTACTTGGGAGGCTGAGATGGGAGGATCACATGAGCCTGGGAGTGCAGGGTACACTGAGCCAAGGTTGTGCCACTGCACTAACCTGGGTGACAGAGTGAGACCCGGTCTCAAAAAGAAAAAAAAAAGAGAGAGAAAAACAGGATGCAGTAAAGAAGACCAAAACCAAGATGGTGACGAGTGACCTCTGGTCATCCTCACCGCTCATTAAAACTTTTTAAAAAATATTTAAAGAGTCCGGTGCTGTGGCTCAAGCTTGTAATCCCAGGACTTTGGGAGGCCAAGGCGGTGGATCGCCTGAAGTCAGGAGTTCGAGACCAGCCTGGCCAACATAGTGAAACTCCGTCTCTACTAAAAATACAAAAATTAGCTGAGCATGGTGGCGGGTGCCTGCAATCCCAGCTACTTGGAAGCCTGAGGCAGGAGAATCGCTTGAACCTGGGCAGCAGAAGTTAGAGTGAGCCAAGATTGTTCCACTGCACTCCAGCCTGGGCAACAAGAGCAAAACTCCGTCTCAAAAAAAAAAAAGAGAGAGAGAGAAGAGGATGGGCAACGGTGGCTCACACCTGTAATCCCAGCACTTTGGGAGGCCAAGGCAGGTGGATCGCCTGAAGTCAGGAGTTGAGACCAGCCTAGCCAACATGGCGAAACTCCATCTCTACTAAAAATACAAAAATTAGCTGAGCATGGTGGCACTTGCCTGTGGTCCTAGGTACTTGGGAGGCTGAGATGGAGGATCACATGAGCCTGGGAGGCGGAGCTTGCAGTGAGCCAAGATTGCCACTGCACTCCAGCCTGGACAACAAGAGTGAATCTCCATCTATACATATCAAAAGAAATTATCTTTTCAGGACGGTGCGTGGCTCACGCCTGTAATCTCAGCACTTGGGGAAGCCGAGGCGGGCAGATCATGAGGTCAGGCGATTGAGACCATCCTGGCTAACATGGTGAAACCCCATCTCTACTAAAAATACAAAAACTAGCCGGCCGAGGCAGGCGCCTGTAGTCCCAGCTACTCAGGAGGCTGAGGCAGGAGAATCGATTGAACCTGGGCAGGAGGTGGAGGTTAATAATAGCTTTCTGATAAAATAACAATAATCAGCCTGGCGCAGTGGCACACGCCTGTAATCCAAGCATTTTGGGAGGCTGAGGCGGAGGATCATGAGGTCAGGAGATCGAGAGAATCCTGGCTAACACGGTGAAACCCTGTCTCTATTAAAAATGCAAAAACTTAGCTGGGCGTGGTGGCTCACGCCTGTAATCCCAGCACTTTGGGAGGCCGAGACGGGTGGATCAC
>DAKLCV010002161.1:0-24026 GCA_030247045.1 Colobus guereza
ATTCCAACCTCTTCTGCCTGCTTTATTCTAGCTGCAGCTAGAAAGTTAGCCAAAGTGTTAGCAGAAAAACACCCAGAAATTTTCATCAGAGAGTTCTTCACCACTGTGACAATGTTCCTGCTCATTCTTCTCATTAAACAAAGGCAATTTTCTTAGAGTGTAAATAGGAAATCAATAGGCATTCACCTTACAGTCCCCATTTGGCTCCTTCTGACTTTTTGTTGTTTCCTAATCTTAAACAAATCTTTAAAGGGCATACTTTTTTTAAAGTTAGTAATGTAAAAAAAACAGCATTGACATGGTTAAATTCCCAGGCTCCTCAATTCTTTAGAGATGCACTGAATGGCTGGCACTATCACTTAAAAACTTTCTTGAACTCAGTGGAGCTTATGTTGAGAAATAAAGTTTATATTTTTTACTTCTATTACTTAATTCCATTTTTTACAAACTTTTTGAAATATTTCTATAACCCTTCCACAGGGAAGGATATAGGATATTTTATGTAGTAATACAATCTAATAGAAACTCCACACTTCCCTCATTTTCATAAAAATAAGAGAACATTATGGCTTTAATAAGTACTGAAATATTATCAGGACACAAATTTATGATATCTTTTCATTATATGACAGATATATCCTTCATAAATGAGATTTTTTTTCAAGTTTCTGGCTGATGCATTGAGATATATAAAGCTGAGCATTGGCTTTTTGTCATTGTATCAAAATAACATCTTTAGCCAACATTGATTATTATGTTACCAAAATTTTTAGATAATGATAAAAATCTAATTGTAATGAGAATCTCTGATATTTGAAACACATGAGTTAGGAAAGAATTAACTTTATAAAGAAATAGAGTATCAGCAACTGTGATCACTGTTTATGTGTGATGTTTCACCTTATTATATTGTCAGCAACTCTGATCACTGTTTATGTGTGATGTTTCACCTTATTATATTGTCAGCAACTCTGAAGGCTCTGAGATTTTACTTTATTGGGAAGCTAATTGGTTAGCTTCCCAGAGTTTCATGGATTCTGGTAAATTATATGAGCTTCCTGATTCAGAAAATACAGTTAATTACAAACAATAATGGCAATAGCAAAGGCATTTTTTTTCCCTGTGCCTCTAATTCCTGATTTCCACAGGGCTATTCAGCCAGAAAGCATTAGCACATGCTGCGGTATATAATACAGGAAAGGCATTCTGTGCTTAGAACTCTAATATTTCATGATAGGTAATGAGTATGCCAGCCCTTTGGTCTGGAAAGAGATGTTATCATCACTACATTTGACAGTAAGCATGCTTGCTATTTGCTCTGGAGGAAAACTCTGTCTCTGTCTTCCAAGGCTATTCTCTATACAAAAATCTTCTAAAAGATAGTTCAGCATAAGCCTTCCTTATAAGACATAAAATTATGAGATATCCCTGGAGAATTATGTCACAGCAGTATCTGCTTCTTATTGCTACTTCTCTGTCTTGACTGCTGGTGAATTTTCCCATGAGTATGCTACTCTGTTGGCTAGTCTCATTAATTTAAATAAGGTAGGCTAGGACTAAATCCATCACTTTGTCTCCCATATCATTTAATTAAGACTGCTGTCTCCAGAGCTACAAGTAGCAGGAGGAGGCCAATCTGCTGTATTGACCATTCTTCCCAGCTGGACCCAACCAGCTAAATAAATTCTTTTAAGTCATCAGGGTCTACTTTAGAAATTGAGGTAATTTTCTTCTTAAATTTCTGCATTAGCCTTTCCACTTGGTCCAAAACTTTAACTGAGATACAATAAGATGTATCAGTGAATACATAGATTCTGCTTAAACCCAAAAGGGGGAAGTCTAGGACAATTGTGACCTTTAACTTATGGTTGACCTGTCTCATATATCTGTGATCGTCAACTTTCTACTACTTTTTAATCACATACTAATGTGTTTGACACCTCTATCCATATCCTGGCATGATTTCAGCTCACTGAAACCTCTGCCTCCTGGATTCAAGTGATTGATTCTCCTACCTCAGCCTCCCGATTAGCTGGGATTACAGGTGCATGCCACCATGCCCAGCTAATTTTTGTATTTTTAATAGAGATGGAGTTTCGCCATGTTGACCAGGCTGGGCTCAAGCTCCTGATCTCCGGTGATTTGCCCACCTGGGCCTCCACAAATGCTGAGATTACAGAAGTTAGCCACCACACCCAGCCCCATGTTGCCCTTTTAAAAATCACATAACTTAAGTGTAAGTTTTTGATGTTTGGGCACACAGTTTCCTGTCATTTGGTTTTCTTTTCTCTTTTTTGGCTATTTACATTTATTATTCTTAAACTTTGACATTTTTGTCATTTTAAAATTTATACTTTAAGTTCTAGGGTACATGTGCATAACGTGCAGGTTTGTTACATATGTATACTTGTGCCATGTTGGTGTGCTGCACCCATCAACTCGTCAGCACCCATCAATTCATCATTTATATCAGGTATAACTCCCCAATGCAATCCCTCCCCTCCCCTCCCATGATAAGCCCAGTGTGTGATGTTCCCTTCGAGTCCAAGTGATCTCATTGTTCAGTTCCACCTATGAGTGAGAACATCGGTGTTTGGTTTTCTCTTCTTGTGATAGTTTGCTAAGAATGATGGTTTCCAGCTGCATCCATGTCCCTACAAAGGAGCAAACTCATCCTTTTTATGGCTGCATAGTATTCCATGGTGTATATGTGCCACATTTTCTTAATCCAGTCTGTCACAGATGGACATTTGGGTTGATTCAAGTCTTTGCTATTGTGAATAGTGCCAATAAACATACGTGTGCATGTGTCTTTGTAGTAGAATAATTTATAATCCTTTGGGTATATACCCAGTAGTGGGATGGCTGGGTCATATGGTACATCTAGTTCTAGATCCTTGAGGAATCGCCATACTGTTTTCCATAATGGTTGAACTAGTTTACAATCCCACCAACAGTGTAAAAGTGTTCCTATTTCTCCACATCCTCTCAACACCTTGTTGTTTCCTGATTTTTAATGATGGCCATTCTAACTGGTGTGAGATGGTATCTCATTGTGGTTTTGATTTGCATTTCTCTGAGTGATGATGAGCATTTTTCATGTGTCTGTTGGCTGTATGAATGTCTTCTTTTGAAATGTCTGTTCATATCCTTTGCCCACTTTTTGATGGGGTTGTTTGTTTTCTTGTATATTTGTTTGAGTTCTTTGTAGATTCTGGATATTAGCCCTTTGTCAGATGAGTAGATTGCAAAATTTTCTCCCATTCTGTAGGTTGCCTGTTCACTCTGATGGTAGTTTCTTTTGCTGTGCAGAAGCTCTTTAGTTTAATGAGATCCCATTTGTCAATTTTGGCTTTTGCTGCCGTTGCTTTTGGTGTTTTAGACATGAAGTCCTTGCCCATGCCTATGTCCTGAATGGTACTACCTAGATTTTCTTCTAGGGTTTTTATGGTATTAGGTCTAACATTTAAGTCTCTAATCCATCTTGAATTAATCTTCGTATAAGGAGTAAGGAAAGGATCCAGTTTCAGCTTTCTACTTATGGCTAGCCAATTTTCCCAGCACCATTTATTAAATAGGAATCCTTTCCCCATTTCTTGTTTCTCTCAGGTTTATCAAAGATCAGATGGCTGTAGATGTGTGGTATTATTTCTGAGGACTCTGTTCTGTTCCATTGGTCTATATCTCTGTTTTGGTACCAGTACCATGCTGTTTTGGTTACTGTAGCCTTGTAGTATAGTTTGAAGTCAGGTAGCGTGGCGCCTCCAGCTTTGTCCTTTTGACTTAGGATTGTCTTGGCAATGCGGGCTCTTTTTGGTTCCATATGAACTTTAAAGCAGTTTTTCCAATTCTGTGAAGAAACTCATTGGTAGCTTGATGGGGATGGCATTGAATCTATAAATAACCTTGGGCAGTATGGCCATTTTCACGATATTGATTCTTCCTATCCATGAGCATGGTATGTTCTTCCATTTGTTAGTGTCCTCTTTGATTTCACTGAGCAGTGGTTTGTAGTTCTCCTTGAAGAGGTCCTTTACATCCCTTGTAAGTTGGATTCCTAGGTATTTTATTCTCTTTGAAGCAATTGTGAATGGAAGTTCATTCCTGATTTGGCTCTCTCTGCTTGTCTGTTACTGGTGTATAAGAATGCTTGTGATTTTGCACATTAATTTTGTATCCTGAGACTTTGCTGAAGTTGCTTATCAGCTTAAGGAGATTTTGGGCTGAGACAATGGGGTTTTCTAAATATACAATCATGTCATCTGCGAACAGGGACAATTTGACTTCTTCTTTTCCTAACTGAATACCCTTGATTTCTTTCTCTTGCCTGATTGCCCTAGCCAGAACTTCCAACACTATGTTGAATAGGAGTGGTGAGAGAGGGCATCCCTGTCTTGTGCCAGTTTTCAAAGGAATTTTTCCAGTTTTGCCCATTCAGTATGATATTAGCTGTGGGTTTGTCATAAATAGCTCTTATTATTTTGAGAGTACGTTCCATCAATACCGAATTTATTGAGCGTTTTTAGCATGAAGGGCTGTTGAATTTTGTCAAAAGCCTTTTCTGCATCTATTGAGATAATCATGTGGTTCTTGTCTTTGGTTCTGTTTATATGCTGGATTACGTTTATTGATTTGCGAATGTTGAACCAGCCTTGCATCCCAGGGATGAAGCCCACTTGATCATGGTGGATAAGCTTTTGATGTGCTGCTGAATCCGGTTTGCCAGTATTTTATTGAGGATTTTTGCATCGATGTTCATCAGGGATATTGGTCTAAAATTCTCTTTTTTTTAATGTCTCTGCCAGGCTTTGGTATCAGGATGATGTTGGCCTCATAAAATGAGTTAGGGAGGATTCCCTCTTTTCTATTGATTGGAATAGTTTCAGAAGGAATGGTACCAGCTCCTCCTTGTACCTCTGGTAGAATTCAGCTGTGAATCCGTCTGGTCCTGGACTTTTTTGGTGGGCAGGCTATTAATTGTTGCCTCAATTTCAGAGCCTGCTATTGGTCTATTCAGGGATTCAACTTCTTCCTGGTTTAGTCTTGGGAGAGTGTAAGTGTCCAGGAAATTATCCATTTCTTCTAAATTTTCTAGTTGATTTGCGTAGAGGTGTTTATAGTATTCTCTGATGGTAGTTTGTATTTCTGTGGGGTCGGTGGTGATATCCCTTTATCATTTTTATTGCATCTATTTGATTCCTCTCTCTTTTCTTCTTTATTAGTCTTGCTAGCGGTCTGTCAATTTTGTTGATCTTTTCAAAAACCAACTCCTGGATTCATTGATTTTTGGAGGGTTTTTGTGTTCTATCTCCTTCAGTTCTGCTCTGATCTTAGTTATTTCTTGCCTTCTGCTAGCTTTTGAGTGTGTTTGCTCTTCCTCTCTAGTTCTTTTAATTGTGATGTTAGAGTGTCAATTTTAGATCTTTCCTGCTTTCTCTTGTGGGAATTTAGTGCTATAAATTTCCCTCTACACACTGCTTTAAATGTGTCCCAGAGATTCTGGTATGTTGTATCTTTGTTCTCATTGGTTTCAAAGAACATCTTTATTTCTGCTTTCATTTCGTTATGTACCCAGTAGTCATTCAGGAGCAGGTTGTTCAGTTTCCATGTAGTTGAGCGGTTTTGATTGAGTTTCTTAGTCCTGAGTTCTAGTTTGATTGCACTGTGGTCTGAGAGACAGTTTGTTATAATTTCTGTTCTTTTACATTTGCTGAGGGTGCTTTACTTCCAATTATGTGGTCAATTTTGGAATAAGTGCGATGTGGTGCTGAGAAGAATGTATATTCTGTTGATTTGGGGTGGAGAGTTCTATAGATGTCTATCAGGTCTGCTTGGTGCAGAGATGAGTTCAATTCCTGGATATCCTTGTTAACTTTCTGTCTCGTTGATCTGTCTAATGTTGACAGTGGAGTGTTGAAGTCTCCCATTATTATTGTATGGAGTCTAAGTCTCTTTGTAAGTCTCAAGGACTTGCTTTATGAATCTGGGTGCTCCTGTATTGGGTGCATATATATTTAGGATAGTTAGCTCTTCCTGTTGAATTGATCCCTTTACCATTATGTAATGGCCTTCTTTGTCTCTTTTGATCTTTGATGGTTTAAAGTCTATTTTATCAGAGACTAGGATTGCAACCCTGCTTTTTTGTTCTCCATTTGCTTGGTAGATCTTCCTCCATCCCTTTATTTTGAGCCTATGTATGTCTCTGCATGTGAGATGGGTCTCCTGAATACAGCAGACTGATGGGTCTTGACGCTTGATCCAGTTTGCCAGTCTGTGTCTTTTAATTGGAGCATTTAGTCCATTAACATTTAAGGTTAATATTGTTATGTGTGAACTTAATCCTGCCATTATGATATTAACTGGTTATTTTGCTCATTAGTTGATTTACATTTTGGCTTGTTTTGCAATGGCTGGTACCGGTTGTTCCTTTCCATGTTTAGGGCTTCCTTCAGGGTCTCTTGTAAGGCAGGCCTGGTGGTGACAAAATCTCTAAGCATTTGCTTATCTGTAAAGTTTTATTTCTCCTTCACTGATGAAACTTAGTTTGGCTGGATATGAAATTCTGGGTTTGAAAATTCTTTTCTTTAAGAACGTTGAATATTGGCCCCACTCTCTTCTGGCTTGTAGAGTTTCTGCCGAGAGATCTGCTGTTAGTCTGATGGGCTTCCTTTGTGGGTAACCCGACCTTTCTCTCTGGCTGCCCTTAAGATTTTTCCTTCATTTCAACTTTGGTGAATCTGGCAATTATGTGTCTTGAGTTGCCCTTCTGGAGGAGTATCTTTGTGGCGTTCTCTGTATTTCCTGAATTTGAATGTTGGCCTGCCCTACTAGGTTGGGAAGTTCTCCTGGATGATATCCTGAAGAGTGTTTTCCAACTTGTTTCCATTCTCCCCTCACTTTCAGGCACCCCAATCAGACGTAGATTTGGTCTTTTTACATAATCCCATACTTCTTGCAGGCTTTGTTCATTTCTTTTCTTCTTTTTCTTTTGGTTTCTCTTCTCGCTTCATTTCATTCATTTGATCCTCAATCGCTGATACTCTTTCTTCCAGTTGATCGAGTCGGTTACTGAAGCTTGTGCATTTGTCACGTATTTCTCGTGTCATGGTTTTCATCTCTGTCATGTCGTTTATGACCTTCTCTGCATTAATTAGTCTAGCTGTCAATTCTTCCACTCTTTTTCAAGATTTTTAGTTTCTTTGCGCTGGAGTACGTAATTCCTCCTTTAGCTCTGAGAAGTTTGATGGACTGAAGCCTTCTTCTCTCTTCTCGTCAAAGTCATTCTCTGACCAGCTTTGATCCGTTGCTGGCGATGGGCTGCGCTCCTTTGCAGGGGAGATGCGCTCTTATTTTGAATTCCCAGCTTTTCTGCCCTGCTTTTCCCCATCTTTGTGGTTTTATCTGTCTCTGGTCTTTGATGATGGTGTGGCACTGATGGGGTTTTGGTATAGTGTCCTTCCTGTTTGATAGTTTTCCTTCTGCCAGTCAGAACCCTCAGCTATAGGTCTGTTGGAGATTGCTTGAGGTCCACTCCAGACCCTGTTTGCCTGGGTATCAGCAGCAGAGGTTGCAGAAGATAGAATATTGCTGAACAGCGAGTGTACCTGTCTGATTCTTACTTTGGAAGCTTCCTCTCAGGGGTGTACTCCACCCTGTGAGGTGTGGGGTGTCAGACTGCCCTAGTGGGGATGTCTCCCAGTTAGGCTACTCAGGGGTCAGGGACCCACTTGAGCAGGCAGTCTGTCCCTTCTCAGATCTCAACCTCCGTGTTGGGAGATCCACTGCTCTCTTCAAAGTTGTCAGACAGAGTCGTTCGTCTGCACAGGTCTGCTGCTTCCCTGTTATTTTTTAGCTGAGCCTGTCCCCAGAGGCGGAGTCTACAGAGACAGGCAGGTTTCCTTGAGCTGCTGTGAGCTCCACCCAGTTGGAGCTTCCCAGCAGCTTTGTTTACCTACTTAGCCTCAGCAATGGCGGGCGCCCTCCCCAGCCTCGCTGCTGCCCTGCAGTTAGATCGCGGCAGACTGCTGTGTTAGCAAGGAGGGAGGCTCCGGGCGTGGGACCCTCCCGGCCAGGCGTGGGGTATATTCTCCTGGTGTGCCCGTTAGCCTCAGCGCAGTATTGGGGTGGGAGTTACCCGATTTTCCAGGTGTTGTGTGTCTCAGTTCCCTGGTTAGGAAAAGGATTCCTTCCCCTTGCGCTTCCCAGGTGAGGCGATGCCTCGCCTTTCAGCTCTCGCTGGTCGGGCTGCAACAGCTGACCAGCACCGATTGTCCGGCACTCACTAGTGAGATGACCCCAGTACCTCAGTTCAAAATGCAGAAATCACCGGTCAATTTTGGAATAAGTGCGATGTGGTGCTGAGAAGAATGTATATTCTGTTGATTTGGGGTGGAGAGTTCTATAGATGTCTATCAGGTCTGCTTGGTGCAGAGATGAGTTCAATTCCTGGATATCCTTGTTAACTTTCTGTCTCGTTGATCTGTCTAATGTTGACAGTGGAGTGTTGAAGTCTCCCATTATTATTGTATGGGAGTCTAAGTCTCTTTGTAAGTCTCAAGGACTTGCTTTATGAATCTGGGTGCTCCTGTATTGGGTGCATATATATTTAGGATAGTTAGCTCTTCCTGTTGAATTGATCCCTTTACCATTATGTAATGGCCTTCTTTGTCTCTTTTGATCTTTGATGGTTTAAAGTCTATTTTATCAGAGACTAGGATTGCAACCCTGCTTTTTTTGTTCTCCATTTGCTTGGTAGATCTTCCTCCATCCCTTTATTTTGAGCCTATGTATGTCTCTGCATGTGAGATGGGTCTCCTGAATACAGCAGACTGATGGGTCTTGGCTTGATCCAGTTTGCCAGTCTGTGTCTTTTAATTGGAGCATTTAGTCCATTAACATTTAAGGTTAATATTGTTATGTGTGAACTTAATCCTGCCATTATGATATTAACTGGTTATTTTGCTCATTAGTTGATTTACATTTTGGCTTGTTTTGCAATGGCTGGTACGGTTGTTCCTTTCCATGTTTAGGGCTTCCTTCAGGGTCTCTTGTAAGGCAGGCCTGGTGGTGACAAAATCTCTAAGCATTTGCTTATCTGTAAAGTTTATTTCTCCTTCACTGATGAAACTTAGTTTGGCTGGATATGAAATTCTGGGTTTAAAATTCTTTTCTTTAAGAACGTTGAATATTGGCCCCACTCTCTTCTGGCTTGTAGAGTTTCTGCCGAGAGATCTGCTGTTAGTCTGATGGGCTTCCCTTTGTGGGTAACCCGACCTTTCTCTCTGGCTGCCCTTAAGATTTTTCCTTCATTTCAACTTTGGTGAATCTGGCAATTATGTGTCTTGGGTTGCCCTTCTGGAGGAGTATCTTTGTGGCGTTCTCTGTATTTCCTGAATTTGAATGTTGGCCTGCCCTACTAGGTTGGGGAAGTTCTCCTGGATGATATCCTGAAGAGTGTTTTCCAACTTGTTTCCATTCTCCCCTCACTTTCAGGCACCCCAATCAGACGTAGATTTGGTCTTTTTACATAATCCCATACTTCTTGCAGGCTTTGTTCATTTCTTTTCTTCTTTTTCTTTTGGTTTCTCTTCTCGCTTCATTTCATTCATTTGATCCTCAATCGCTGATACTCTTTCTTCCAGTTGATCGAGTCGGTTACTGAAGCTTGTGCATTTGTCACGTATTTCTCGTGTCATGGTTTTCATCTCTGTCATGTCGTTTATGACCTTCTCTGCATTAATTAGTCTAGCTGTCAATTCTTCCACTCTTTTTCAAGATTTTCGTTTCTTTGCGCTGGAGTGCGTAATTCCTCCTTTAGCTCTGAGAAGTTTGATGGACTGAAGCCTTCTTCTCTCTTCTCATCAAAGTCATTCTCTGACCAGCTTTGATCCGTTGCTGGCGATGGGCTGCGCTCCTTTGCAGGGAGATGCGCTCTTATTTTTGAATTCCCAGCTTTTCTGCCCTGCTTTTCCCCATCTTTGTGGTTTTATCTGTCTCTGGTCTTTGATGATGGTGGCACTGATGGGGTTTTGGTATAGGTGTCCTTCCTGTTTGATAGTTTTCCTTCTGCCAGTCAGAACCCTCAGCTATAGGTCTGTTGGAGATTGCTTGAGGTCCACTCAGACCCTGTTTGCCTGGGTATCAGCAGCAGAGGTTGCAGAAGATAGAATATTGCTGAACAGCAGTGTACCTGTCTGATTCTTACTTTGGAAGCTTCCTCTCAGGGGGTACTCCACCCTGTGAGGTGTGGGGTGTCAGACTGCCCCTAGTGGGGATGTCTCCCAGTTAGGCTACTCAGGGGTCAGGGACCCACTTGAGCAGGCAGTCTGTCCCTTCTCAGATCTCAACCTCCGTGTTGGGAGATCCACTGCTCTCTTCAAAGTTGTCAGACAGAGTCGTTCGCGCCTGCACAGTCTCTGCTGCTTCCCTGTTATTTTTAGCTGAGCCGTCCCCAGAGGCGGAGTCTACAGAGACAGGCAGGTTTCCTTGAGCTGCTGTGAGTCTCAGTTCCCTGGTTAGGAAAAGGATTCCTTCCCCTTGCGCTTCCCAGGTGAGGCGATGCCTCGCCTTTCAGCTCTCGCTGGTCGGGCTGCAACAGCTGACCAGCACCGATTGTCCGGCACTCACTAGTGAGATGACCCCAGTACCTCAGTTCAAAATGCAGAAATCACCGGTCTTCTGTGTCCTTCACGCTGGGAGTTGGAGACTGGAGCTGTTCCTATTCGACCATCTTGCTCCGCCTCCTTTTTCATCATTCTAAACGTTTAGTCCTTTCTCAGATTCCACAGAGTTCTTGATTTCAAATTATGCTCAATTTGAGAATGATTTAACTGTCTGTTTAAACATATCATCATCATTTAGTTGTTCTTCTCTCAATTTTCGATAAACATTTCCTTGCTCGACAATGCCTCCTGTTTGCCACTTGCTATCTTCAGAACCCTCAAAGTCCATATAAACTAATTTAGATATAACCATCTGTGAAGAATGGACATGAAACAACTTTTTCTTTTTTCTTTTTTTTTTTTTTATATACTTTAAGTTCGTATGTGCATAACTTGCACTTTGTTACATATGTATACTTGTTGCAATGTTGGTGTGCTGCCCATCAACTCGTCAGCACCATCAATTCATCATTTATATGGTATAACTCCCCAGTGCAATCCCTCCCCTCCCCTCCCATGATAAGCCCAGTGTGTGATGTTCCCTTCGAGTCAAGTGATCTCATTGTTCAGTTCCACCTATGGTGAGAAATGCGATTGTTTTTCTCTTTTCTTGTGATAGTTTGCTAAGAATGATGGTTTCAGCTGCATCATGTCCCTACAAAGGACAAACTCATCCTTTTATTACTGCATAGTATTCCATGGTGTATATATGCATTTTCTTAATCAGTCTGTCACAGATGGACATTTGGGTTGATTCAAGTCTTTGCTATTGTGAATAGTGCGCATAAATCGATGTGCATGTGTCTTTGTAGTATAATTTATAATCCTTTGGGTATATACCCAGTAGTGGGATGCTGGGGTCATATGTACATCTAGTTCTAGATCCTTGAGGAATCATACTGTTTTCCATAATGGTTGAACTAGTTTACAATCCCACCAACAGTGTAAAGTGTTCTATTTCTCACATCCTCAGCACCTGTTGTTTCCTGACTTTTTAATGATGGCCATTCTAACTGGTGTGAGATGGTATCTCATTGGTTATGTTTTGGTTGCATTTCTCTGATGGCAGTGATGATGAGCATTTATCATGTGTCTGTTGGCTGTATGAATGTCTTCTTTTGACAAATGTCTGTTCATATCCTTTGCACACTTTTGATGGGGTTGTTTGTTTTCTTGTATATTTGTTTGAGTTCTTTGTAGATTCTGGATATTAGCCCTTTGTCAGATGAGTAGATTTCAAAATTTTCTCCCATTCTGTAGGTCGCCTGTTCACTCTAATGGTAGTTTCTTTTGCTGTGCAGAAGCTCTTTAGTTTAATGAGATATTTGTCAATTTTGGCTTTTGCTGCCGTTGCTTTTTATGTTTTAGACATGAAGTCCTTGCCTGCTATGTCTGAAATGGTACTACCTAGATTTTCTTCTAGCGTTTTTATGGTATTAATCTAACATTTAAGTCTCTAATCCATCTTGAATTAATCTTCGTATAGTGAGAAAGGATCAGTTTCAGCTTTCTACATGGCTATTTATTTTCCCACACCATTTATTAAATAGGAATCTTTCCCATTTCTTGTTTCTCTCAGGCTTGTCAAAGATCAGATGGCTGTAGATGTGGTATTATTTCTGACTCTGTTCTGTTCCATTGGTCTATATCTCTGTTGTGGTACCAGTACCATGCTGTTTTGTTACTGTAGCCTTGTAGTATAGTTTGAAATCAGGTAGCGTGGCGCCTCCAGCTTTGTCCTTTTGACTTAGGATTGTCTTGGCAATGCGGGCTCTTTTTGGTTCCATATGAACTTTTAAGCAGTTTTCAGTTTGAAGAAACTCATTGGTAGCTTGATGGGGATGGCATTGAATCTATAAATAACCTTGGGCAGTATGGCCATTTTCGATATTGATTCTTCCTATCCATGAGCATGGAATGTTCTTCCATTTGTTAGTGTCCTCTTTGATTTCACTGAGCAGTGGTTTGTAGTTCTCCTTGAAAGGTCCTTTTGCATCCCTTGTGGTTGGATTCCTAGGTATTTTATTCTCTTTGAAGCAATTGTGGAAGTTCATTCCTGATTTCTCTGTTGTCTGTTGCTGGTGTAGAATGCTTGTGATTTTGCACATTAATTTTGTATCCTGAGACTTTGCTGAAGTTGCTTATCAGCTTAAGGAGATTTTGGGCTGAGCGATGGATTTACTAAATATGTCATATCATGTCTGAACAGACAATTTGACTTCTTCTTTCTAACTGAATTGCATATGATTTCTTTCTCTTGCCTGATTGCCCTAGCCAGAACTTCCATATATGTTGAATAAGTGGTGGAGGGCATTATCTTCCCAGTTTTCTAGAATTTTCCAGTTTTGCCCATTCAGTATGATATTAGCTGTGGGTTTGTCATAAATAGCTCTTGTGATTTATGTTCCATCAATAGATTTATTGAGCGTTTTTAGCATGAAGGCTGTTGAATTTTGTCAAAACCTTTTCTGCATCTAGAGATAATCATGTGTTCTTGTCTTTCTGTTTTTTATGCTGGATTACGTTGATTGATTTGGAATGTTGAACCAGCCTTGCATCCCGGATGAAGCCCAGTTGATCATGGTGGATAAGCTTTTGATGTGCTGCTGAATCCGGTTTGCCAGTATTTTATTGAAGATTTTGCATCAATGTTCATCAGGGATATTGGTCTAAAATTCTCTTTTTTGTTGTGTCTCTGCCAGGCTTTGGTATCAGGAAGATTTGGCCTTATAAAATGAGTTAGGATTCCCTCTTTTCTATGATTGGAATAGTTTCAGAAGGAATGGTACCAGCTCCTTGTACCTCTGATGGAATTCAGCTGTGAATCCATCTTCTCCTGGACTTTTTTTGGTGGGTAGGCTTGTTGCCTCAATTTCAAGCCTGCTATTGGTCTATTCAAGTTCAACTTCTTCCTGGTTTAGCTTGGGAAGTGTAAGTGTCCAGGAAATTATCCATTTCTTCAAATTTTCTAGTTTATTTGCATAGAGGTGTTTATAGTATTCTCTGATGGTAGCTTGTATTTCTGTGGGGTCATTCATATCCCTTTATCATTTTTATTAAATCTATTTGATTCCTCTCTCTTTTTTCTTTATTAGTCTTGCTAGTGGTCTGTCAATTTTGTTGATCTTTTCAAAAACCAACTCCTGGATTCATTGATTTTTGGAGGGTTTCTCTCTATCAGTTCTGCTCTGATCTTAGTTATTTCTTGCCTTCTGCTAGCTTTTAGTGTGTTTGCTCTTCCTCTAGTTCTTTTAATTGTGATGTTAGAATGTCAATTTTGATCTTTCCTGCTTTCTCTTGTGGGCATTTAGTGCTATAAATTTCCCTCTACATGCTTTAAATGTGTCCCAGAGATTCTGGTATTTTATCTTTGTTCTCATTGGTTTCAAAGAACATCTTTATTTCTGCTTTCATTTCGTTATACCAGTAGTCATTCAGGAGCAGGTTGTTCAGTTTCCATGTAGTTGAGCGGTTTTGATTGAGTTTCTTGGTCTTGAGTTCTTGTTTGATTACACTGTGGTCTGAGACACTTTGTTATAATTTCTGTTCTTTTACATTTGCTGTGCTTTACTTCCAATTATGTGGTCAATTTTGGAATAGTGCGATGTGGTGCTGAGAAGAATGTATATTCTGTTGATTTGGGAGTTCTATAGATGTCTATTAGGTCCACTTGGTGCAGAGATGAGTTCAATTCCTGGATATCCTTGTTAACTTTCTGTCTCGTTGATCTGTCTAATGTTGACAGTGGAGTGTTGAAGTCTCCCATTATTACTGTGGAGTCTAAGTCTCTTTAAGTCTCAAGGACTTGCTTTATGAATCTGGTGCTCCTGTGTGTGCATATATTTAGGATAGTTAGCTCTTCCTGTTGAATTGATCCCTTTACCATTATGTAATGGCCTTCTTTGTCTCTTTTGATCTTTGATGGTTTAAAGTCTATTTTATCAGAGACTAGGATTGCAACCTGCTTTTTTTTGTTCTCCATTTGCTTGGTAGATCTTCCTCCATCCCTTTATTTTGAGCCTATGTATGTCTCTGCCTGTGAGATGGGTCTCCTGAATACAGCAGACTGATGGGTCTGCGCTTATCCAGTTTGCCAGTCTGTGTCTTTTAATTGGAGCATTTAGTCCATTAACATTTAAGGTTAATATTGATGTGAACTTAATCCTGCCATTATGATATTAACTGGTTATTTGCTCATTCGTTGATTTACATTTGGCTTGTTTTGCAATGGCTGGTACGGTTGTTCCTTTCCATGTTTGTGGCTTCCTTCAGGTCTGTTGTAAAACAGGCCTGGTGGAAAATCTCTAAGCATTTGCTTATCTGTAAAATTTTATTTCTCCTTCACTGATGAAACTTAGTTTGGCTGGATATGAAATTCTGGGTTAAAATTCTTTCTTTCACGTTGAATATCTCTCTGGCTTGTAAGTTTCTGCCGAGAGATCTGCTGTTAGTCTGATGGGCTTCCTTTGTCGACCTTTCTCTCTGGCTGCCCTTAAGATTTTTTCATTTCAACTTTGGTGAATCTGGCAATTATGTGTCTTGAAGTTGCTCTTCTGGAGGAGTATCTTTGTGGGTTCTCTGTATTTCCTGAATTTGAATGTTGGCCTGCCTACTAGGTTGGGAAGTTCTCCTGGATGATATCCTGAAAGTGTTTTCCAACTTGTTTCCATTCTCCCCTCACTTTCAGGCACCCCAATCAGACTTTGGTCTTTTTACATAATCCCATACTTCTTGCAGGCTTTGTTCATTTCTTTTCTTCTTTTCTTTTGGTTTCTCTTCTCACTTCATTTCATTCATTTGATCCTCAATCCTGATACTCTTTCTTCCAGTTGATCGAGTCGGTTACTGAAGCTTGAGCATTTGTCACGTATTTCTCGTGACATGGTTTTCATCTCTGTCATGTCGTTATGACCTTCTCTGCATTAATTAGTCTAGCTGTCAATTCTTCACTCTTTTTCAAGATTTTCGTTTCCTGGGTGTAATTCCTCCTTTAGTTTTGGACTGAAGACTTCTTCTCTCTTCTCGTCAAAGTCATTCTCTGACCAGCTTTGATCCGTTGCTGGCGATGGGCTGCGCTCCTTTGCAGCTCTTATTTTTGAATTCCCAGTGCTGAACATTTTTTTTTATTATACTTTAAGTTCTAGGGTACATGTGCATAACGTGCAGGTTTGTTACATATGTATACTTGTGCCATGTTGGTGTGCTGCACCCATCAACTCGTCAGCACCCATCAATTCATCATTTATATCAGGTATAACTCCCCAATGCAATCCCTCCCCTCCCCCCTCCCATGATAGGCCCAGTGTGTGATGTTCCTTCCGAGTCCAAGTGATCTCATTGTTCAGTTCCACCTATGAGTGAGAACATGCGGTGTTTGGTTTTCTCTTCTTGTGATAGTTTGCTAAGAATGATGGTTTCCAGCTGCATCCATGTCCCTACAAAGGACATAAACTCATCCTTTTTATGGCTGCATAGTATTCCATGGTGTATATGTGCCACATTTTCTTAATCCAGTCTGTCACAGATGGACATTTGGGTTGATTCAAGTCTTTGCTATTGTGAATAGTGCACAATAAACATACGTGTGCATGTGTCTTTGTAGTAGAATAATTTATAATCCTTTGGGTATATACCCAGTAGTGGGATAGCTGGGTCATATGGTACATCTAGTTCTAGATCCTTGAGGAATCGCCATACTGTTTTCCATAATGGTTGAACTAGTTTACAATCCCACCAACAGTGTAAAAGTGTTCCTATTTCTCCACATCCTCTCCAACACCTGTTGTTTCCTGATTTTTTAATGAACTGGTGTGAGATGGTATCTCATTGTGGTTTTGATTTGCATTTCTCTGATGGCAGTGATGATGAGCATTTTTCATGTGTCTGTTGGCTGTATGAATGTCTTCTTTTGAGAAATGTCTGTTCATATCCTTTGCCACTTTTGATGGGGTTGTTTGTTTTCTTGTATATTTGTTTGAGTTCTTTGTAGATTCTGGATATTAGCCCTTTGTCAGATGAGTAGATTGCAAAATTTTCTCCCATTCTGTAGGTTGCCTGTTCACTCTGATGGTAGTTTCTTTTGCTGTGCAGAAGCTCTTTAGTTTAATGAGATCCCATTTGTCAATTTTGGCTTTTGCTGCCGTTGCTTTTGGTGTTTTAGACATGAAGTCCTTGCCCATGCCTATGTCCTGAATGGTACTACCTAGATTTTCTTCTAGGGTTTTATGGTATTAGGTCTAACATTTAAGTCTCTAATCCATCTTGAATTAATCTTCGTATAAGGAGTAAGGAAAGGATCCAGTTTCAGCTTTCTACTTATGGCTAGCCAATTTTCCCAGCACCATTTATTAAATAGGAATCCTTTCCCCATTTCTTGTTTCTCTCAGGTTTGTCAAAGATCAGATGGCTGTAGATGTGTGGTATTATTTCTGAGGACTCTGTTCTGTTCCATTGGTCTATATCTCTGTTTTGGTACCAGTACCATGCTGTTTTGGTTACTGTAGCCTTGTAGTATAGTTTGAAGTCAGGTAGCGTGGCCTCCAGCTTTGTCCTTTTGACTTAGGATTGTCTTGGCAATGCGGGCTCTTTTGGTTCCATATGAACTTTAAAGCAGTTTTTCCAATTCTGTGAAGAAACTCATTGGTAGCTTGATGGGGATGGCATTGAATCTATAAATAACCTTGGGCAGTATGGCCATTTTCACGATATTGATTCTTCCTATCCATGAGCATGGTATGTTCTTCCATTTGTTAGTGTCCTCTTTGATTTCACTGAGCAGTGGTTTGTAGTTCTCCTTGAAGAGGTCCTTTACATCCCTTGTAAGTTGGATTCCTAGGTATTTTCTCTTTGAAGCAATTGTGAATGGAAGTTCATTCCTGATTTGGCTCTCTGCTTGTCTGTTACTGGTGTATAAGAATGCTTGTGATTTTGCACATTAATTTTGTATCCTGAGACTTTGCTGAAGTTGCTTATCAGCTTAAGGAGATTTTAGGCTGAGACGATGGGGTTTTCTAAATATACAATCATGTCATCTGCAAACAGGGACAATTTGACTTCTTCTTTTCCTAACTGAATACCCTTGATTTCTTTCTCTTGCCTGATTGCCCTAGCCAGAACTTCCAACACTATGTTGAATAGGAGTGGTGAGAGGGCATCCCTGTCTTGTGCCAGTTTTCAAAGGAATTTTTCCAGTTTTGCCCATTCAGTATGATATTAGCTGTGGGTTTGTCATAAATAGCTCTTATTATTTTGAGTCGTTCCATCAATACCGAATTTATTGAGCGTTTTAGCATGAAGGGCTGTTGAATTTTGTCAAAAGCCTTTTCTGCATCTATTGAGATAATCATGTGGTTCTTGTCTTTGGTTCTGTTTATATGCTGGATTACGTTTATTGATTTGCGAATGTTGAACCAGCCTTGCATCCCAGGGATGAAGCCCACTTGATCATGGTGGATAAGCTTTTGATGTGCTGCTGAATCCGGTTTGCCAGTATTTTATTGAGGATTTTTGCATCGATGTTCATCAGGGATATTGGTCTAAAATTCTCTTTTTTGTCTCTGCCAGGCTTTGGTATCAGGATGATGTTGGCCTCATAAAATGAGTTAGGAGGATTCCCTCTTTTCTATTGATTGGAATAGTTTCAGAAGGAATGGTACCAGCTCCTCCTTGTACCTCTGGTAGAATTCAGCTGTGAATCCATCTGGTCCTGGACTTTTTTGGTGGGTAGGCTATTAATTGTTGCCTCAATTTCAGAGCCTGCTATTGGTCTATTCAGGGATTCAACTTCTTCCTGGTTTAGTCTTGGGAGAGTGTAAGTGTCCAGGAAATTATCCATTTCTTCTAAATTTTCTAGTTGATTTGCGTAGAGGTGTTTATAGTATTCTCTGATGGTAGTTTGTATTTCTGTGGGGTCGTGGTGATATCCCTTTATCATTTTTATTGCATCTATTTGATTCCTCTCTTTTCTTCTTTATTAGTCTTGCTAGCGGTCTGTCAATTTTGTTGATCTTTTCAAAAACCAACTCCTGGATTCATTGATTTTTGGAGGGTTTTGTGTTTCTATCTCCTTCAGTTCTGCTCTGATCTTAGTTATTTCTTGCCTTCTGCTAGCTTTTGAGTGTGTTTGCTCTTGCCTCTCTAGTTCTTTTAATTGTGATGTTAGAGTGTCAATTTTAGATCTTTCCTGCTTTCTCTTGTGGGCATTTAGTGCTATAAATTTCCCTCTACACACTGCTTTAAATGTGTCCCAGAGATTCTGGTATGTTGTATCTTTGTTCTCATTGGTTTCAAAGAACATCTTTATTTCTGCTTTCATTTCGTTATGTACCCAGTAGTCATTCAGGAGCAGGTTGTTCAGTTTCCATGTAGTTGAGCGGTTTTGATTGAGTTTCTTAGTCCTGAGTTCTAGTTTGATTGCACTGTGGTCTGAGAGACAGTTTGTTATAATTTCTGTTCTTTTACATTTGCTGAGGAGTGCTTTACTTCCAATTATGTGGTCAATTTTGGAATAAGTGCGATGTGGTGCTGAGAAGAATGTATATTCTGTTGATTTGGGGTGGAGAGTTCTATAGATGTCTATCAGGTCCACTTGGTGCAGAGATGAGTTCAATTCCTGGATATCCTTGTTAACTTTCTGTCTCGTTGATCTGTCTAATGTTGACAGTGGAGTGTTGAAGTCTCCCATTATTATTGTATGGGAGTCTAAGTCTCTTTGTAAGTCTCAAGGACTTGCTTTATGAATCTGGGTGCTCCTGTATTGGGTGCATATATATTTAGGATAGTTAGCTCTTCCTGTTGAATTGATCCCTTTACCATTATGTAATGGCCTTCTTTGTCTCTTTTGATCTTTGATGGTTTAAAGTCTATTTTATCAGAGACTAGGATTGCAACCCTGCTTTTTTGTTCTCCATTTTGCTTGGTAGATCTTCCTCCATCCCTTTATTTTGAGCCTATGTATGTCTCTGCATGTGAGATGGGTCTCCTGAATACAGCAGACTGATGGGTCTTGACGCTTGATCCAGTTTGCCAGTCTGTGTCTTTTAATTGGAGCATTTAGTCCATTAACATTTAAGGTTAATATTGTTATGTGTGAACTTAATCCTGCCATTATGATATTAACTGTGGGTTTGTCATAAATAGCTCTTATTATTTTGAGGTACATTCCATCAATACCGAATTTATTGAGCTTTTAGCATGAAGGGCTGTTGAATTTTGTCAAAAGCCTTTTCTGCATCTATTGAGATAATCATGTGGTTCTTGTCTTTGGTTCTGTTTATATGCTGGATTACGTTTATTGATTTGCGAATGTTGAACCAGCCTTGCATCCCAGGGATGAAGCCCACTTGATCATGGTGGATAAGCTTTTGATGTGCTGCTGAATCCGGTTTGCCAGTATTTTATTGAGGATTTTGCATCGATGTTCATCAGGGATATTGGTCTAAAATTCTCTTTTTGTTGTGTCTCTGCCAGGCTTTGGTATCAGGATGATGTTGGCCTCATAAAATGAGTTAGGAGGATTCTCTTTTCTATTGATTGAATAGTTTCAGAAGGAATGGTACCAGCTCCTCCTTGTACCTCTGGTAGAATTCAGCTGTGAATCCATCTGGTCCTGGACTTTTTTGGTGGGTAGGCTATTAATTGTTGCCTCAATTTCAGAGCCTGCTATTGGTCTATTCAGGGATTCAACTTCTTCCTGGTTTAGTCTTGGGAGAGTGTAAGTGTCCAGGAAATTATCCATTTCTTCTAAATTTTCTAGTTGATTTGTAGAGGTGTTTATAGTATTCTCTGATGGTAGTTTGTATTTCTGTGGGGTCGGTGGTGATATCCCTTTATCATTTTTATTGCATCTATTTGATTCCTCTCTTTTCTTCTTTATTAGTCTTGCTAGCGGTGGTCTGTCAATTTTGTTGATCTTTTCAAAAACCAACTCCTGGATTCATTGATTTTTGAGGGTTTTTGTGTTTCTATCTCCTTCAGTTCTGCTCTGATCTTAGTTATTTCTTGCCTTCTGCTAGCTTTTGAGTGTGTTTGCTCTTGCCTCTCTAGTTCTTTTAATTGTGATGTTAGAGTGTCAATTTTAGATCTTTCCTGCTTTCTCTTGTGGGCATTTAGTGCTATAAATTTCCTCACACACTGCTTTAAATGTGTCCCAGAGATTCTGGTATGTTGTATCTTTGTTCTCATTGGTTTCAAAGAACATCTTTATTTCTGCTTTCATTTCGTTATGTACCCAGTAGTCATTCAGGAGCAGGTTGTTCAGTTTCCATGTAGTTGAGCGGTTTTGATTGAGTTTCTTAGTCCTGAGTTCTAGTTTGATTGCACTGTGGTCTGAGAGACAGTTTGTTATAATTTCTGTTCTTTTACATTTGCTGAGAGTGCTTTACCTTCCAATTATGTGGTCAATTTTGGAATAAGTGCGATGTGGTGCTGAGAAGAATGTATATTCTGTTGATTTGGGGTGGAGAGTTCTATAGATGTCTATTAGGTCCACTTGGTGCAGAGATGAGTTCAATTCCTGGATATCCTTGTTAACTTTCTGTCTCGTTGATCTGTCTAATGTTGACAGTGGAATGTTGAAGTCTCCCATTATTGTGTATGGGAGTCTAAGTCTCTTTGTAAGTCTCTAAGGACTTGCTTTATGAATCTGGTGCTCCTGTATTGGGTGCATATATATTTAGGATAGTTAGCTCTTCCTGTTGAATTGATCCCTTTACCATTATGTAATGGCCTTCTTTGTCTCTTTTGATCTTTGATGGTTTAAAGTCTGTTTTATCAGAGACTAGGATTGCAACCCCTGCTTTTTTTGTTCTCCATTTGCTTGGTAGATCTTCCTCCATCCCTTTATTTTGAGCCTATGTATGTCTCTGCATGTGAGATGGGTCTCCTGAATACAGCAGACTGATGGGTCTTGACGCTTGATCCAGTTTGCCAGTCTGTGTCTTTTAATTGGAGCATTTAGTCCATTAACATTTAAGGTTAATATTGTTATGTGTGAACTTAATCCTGCCATTATGATATTAACTGGTTATTTTGCTCATTAGTTGATTTACATTTTGGCTTGTTTTTGCAATGGCTGGTACCGGTTGTTCCTTTCCATGTTTTGGGCTTCCTTCAGGGTCTCTTGTAAGGCAGGCCTGGTGGTGACAAAATCTCTAAGCATTTGCTTATCTGTAAAGGATTTTATTTCTCCTTCACTGATGAAACTTAGTTTGGCTGGATATGAAATTCTGGGTTTAAAATTCTTTTCTTTAAGAACGTTGAATATTGGCCCCACTCTCTTCTGGCTTGTCGAGTTTCTGCCGAGATCTGCTGTTAGTCTGATGGGCTTCCCTTTGTGGGTAACCCGACCTTTCTCTCTGGCTGCCCTTAAGATTTTTCCTTCATTTCAACTTTGGTGAATCTGGCAATTATGTGTCTTGGAGTTGCCCTTCTGGAGGAGTATCTTTGTGGTGTTCTCTGTATTTCCTGAATTTGAATGTTGGCCTGCCCTACTAGGTTGAGGAAGTTCTCCTGGATGATATCCTGAAGAGTGTTTTCCAACTTGTTTCCATTCTCCCCTCACTTTCAGGCACCCCAATCAGACGTAGATTTGGTCTTTTACATAATCCCATACTTCTTGCAGGCTTTGTTCATTTCTTTTCTTCTTTTTTTTTCTTTTGGTTTCTCTTCTCGCTTCATTTCATTCATTTGATCCTCAATCGCTGATACTCTTTCTTCCAGTTGATCGAGTCGGTTACTGAAGCTTGTGCATTTGTCACGTATTTCTCGTGTCATGGTTTTCATCTCTGTCATTTCGTTTATGACCTTCTCTGCATTAATTAGTCTAGCTGTCAATTCTTCCACTCTTTTTCAAGATTTTTAGTTTCTTTGCGCTGGGTGCGTAATTCCTCCTTTAGCTCTGAGAAGTTTGATGGACTGAAGCCTTCTTCTCTCATCTCGTCAAAGTCATTCTCTGACCAGCTTTGATCCATTGCTGGCGATGGGCTGCACTCCTTTGCAGGGGAGATGCGCTCTTATTTTTGAATTCCAGCTTTTCTGCCCTGCTTTTTCCCCATCTTTGTGGTTTTATCTGTCTCTGGTCTTTGATGATGGTGACGCACTGATGGGGTTTTGGTATAGGTGTCCTTCCTGTTTGATAGTTTTCCTTCTGACAGTCAGGAACCCTCAGCTATAGGTCTGTTGGAGATTGCTTGAGGTCCACTCCAGACCCTGTTTGCCTGGGTATCAGCAGCAGAGGTTGCAGAAGATAGAATATTGCTGAACAGCAAGTGTACCTGTCTGATTCTTACTTTGGAAGCTTCCTCTCAGGGGTGTACTCCACCCTGTGAGGTGTGGGGTGTCAGACTGCCCCTAGTGGGGATGTCTCCCAGTTAGGCTACTCAGGGGTCAGGGACCCACTTGAGCAGGCAGTCTGTCCTTCTCAGATCTCAACCTCCATGTTGGGAGATCCACTGCTCTCTTCAAAGTTGTCAGACAGAGACATTCGCATCTGCACAGGCCTCTGCTGCTTCCCTGTTGTTTTTAGCTGTGCCCTGTCCCCACAGGTGGAGTCTACAGAGACAGGCAGGTTTCCTTGAGCTGCTGTGAGCTCCACCCAGTTGGAGCTTCCCAGCAGCTTTGTTTACCTACTTAAGCCTCAGCAATGGTGGGCGCCCTCCTCATGGTGGCGAGAACAGGGGAATGTGAGTCCATGTCGACATTTCATGGTGGGCAAGAATGGGAGACTGGGTCCACGGCCACATTTGATGGCGGGTGAGATCAGGAAACTGAGTCCACGTCCAAATTGGATGGTTGGTGAGAAAGCAGAAACTGAGTCCACTTCCACATTTGATGTGTGTGAGAACGGGAAACTGAGTCCATGTCCATATTGGATGGTGGATGAGAACAGGATGAAACAGAGTCCGTCCACAATTGACGGTAGGTTAGAATAAAGGGAAAATGAGTCCACATCCACATTTGATGGTGAGCGAGACCACGTCCATATTTGTCTGTTTATAAGAATGGGAAACTCAGTCCACGTCCACATTTGATGGTGGCAGAACGAGGATAGTGGGTCCACTTCCACATTTGATGGTGGGTGAGAACGGGAAACTGAGTCCACGTCCACATTTGATGGTGTGTGAGGACAGGAGGAAACTGAGTCCACGTCCACATTTGATGGTGGATGAGAACAGAGGAAACTGAGTCCACATCCTCATTTAATGGTGGGCGTGAAAGGGGAAACTGTGTCCACGCCCATTTGATGTTGGAGAACAAGAATGAAACTGGGTCCACGTCCACATTTGATGGTGGGCGAGAAGCGGAAACTGGGTCCGTCCACATTTGATGGTGGGTGAGAACAGGGAACCTGAGTCCACATTCACATTT
>DAKLCV010002163.1:0-36002 GCA_030247045.1 Colobus guereza
CACCGTTCTTCACTAGAAGGAGCCTTGGTCCAAGGGCTGGGGAATCATGTATCAGATCTGGAACCAGTTGAGCAACACAACAAACCATTGTAACTGTGAATCATAACCCACCAAGCCAGACTCCATGAGTACATATCAACATACGTAAATGAATGCTGAAAGATGAAATAATTATTTTTCAGTGAATATGGAAGATCTAATGATTTAGAAGGAATGACAGGAAATCAGTGGATGCTAAAACTAGTAGTGAAGAATTCATGGAAAACAGAATATGCACATAGTGTCATGGTGTCTCCTCCCAAATCTTAATTTCAACGCAAGAAGTAGCGTCTTTGCTTTGGAGGAACTTAAGCACCACCTTCACTGTGTTGCCGATGTTAACATTGTCACACAGGACAGACTTCTGCGGTGTCCCTGCTAAAATGCATACTCTTGAGTCGAGTCTGGAAGATACCAAAATAAAGGACAAGCTGTAAAATAACTGACCTGTATTCTTTAACATTTCCAATTTCAAGAAACACAAAAGCTGAGAAACTTGGATTCTGGACGGGTAAAAATCACATGACAAATCAATTCATGATCCTGGATTGGATCTTCAAATAGGAAGACAACGTAAGAAAATTATGGAGGCAGCTGACACCATTTAAAAGTGAATTTTGTATATGACATTTTAATTTCCTGATCTTGAGGAAAATGAATGTGAGAGCATATCCTTGTGTTTAGGAAATACATTGAAACATTTAGGTATGGAAGGACATAGTATCTGAAATTTATTTTCATTTGACTTAGAAAATTCATGGGGAAGGGGAAAGCAGTGATGTAAGATAGGAGCAGTTGGGCCTAAGTTGAGCCTGGTAAGTTATGTGAGAATTCACTATACTGGTCTTGCAGATTTTCTGTGTATTTGAAATTACATCCAAAAAGTTTAAAATGGAGAATATGCAAAACAAAAAGCGATTTGTGGAAGTGAGTGGACTGTCACCTCATTGATCCCTTCAGTTTTCGGCCATGAGCCAAGTCAGTCACATTGTGGTTTTTGACCTGGGAATTAGAAATAGTGGCCAGATGACCAGGCTCTTTATCTAGGTAGGGAGAGAAGTGTGCACAAAGGCTGACCAAGACCAAGCAGTGCGATGAGCTGCTTGTGGGCGTGATGCTGCGGGTCTGGGTCCTGTCTCAGGTGGCAGCGTGGGGGGTTTAAGCCGGAAAGCCATGTCCGATTCCCTTTCAGTGGGATCATCCTCGCAGCTTCAGAGAAAACTGCTCCAACCCGTCTTCACTTACGCTGGCCATTTTTGGTGGTGGTGGTGGTGGTGTTGGTTTTATTCTGCTAACACCGTTCTCACTGACAGTTTAGGGCCTTTGAGCCGGTTTTTGTCTGTGTCTAGAAGATTCTCGTCTTGACAGCCAGTATGGTTCATTCCTGTTGTTCTGATTTTGTGTTAAGAGGGTTCTTCCCTGGCTTCACAGTTTGAAGTTCCCGCTGCATCTGTCTCTGCTTTAATTCCCTACCCCATCTATCACCTGTCTCATCCCTTAAGAAGTGGCCTGTGTGAGATGCCATGAGACTGTCTGCCTTATCACCACTGCATCTCCAGCCCATAGGGACTTACAGAGGAGGCATTCAGTGAATGTGTGGAATTAATGTAATGGGTTAATAGCCACAAAACGTGTTAATGGTTGTGTTAGTCCATTTTCATGCTGCCGATAAAGACATACCCGAGATTGGGAAGAAAAAGAGATTTAGTTGGCCTTGCAGTTCCGCATGGCTGGGGAGGCCTCAGAATCATGGTGGGAGGCGAGAGGCACTTCTTACATGTCAGCAGCAAGAGAAAACGAGGTAGAAGCAAAAGCGGAAACCCCTGATAAACCATCAGATCTCATGAGACTTATTCACTATCACCGGAATAGCACAGGAAAGATGGGCCCCAGTGATTCAATGACCTCTCCCTAGGTCCCTCCCACAACACATGGGAATTCTGGGCGTACAATTCCAGTTGAGACTTGGGTGAGGACACAGCCAAACCATATCCATAGCCAACACAGTCCTGGCCCGTGGCTGGTGCTGAGCTGAGCTGCGACCATGGCTGTGTGAGTTGGGGTGCGAGGCGTGCACACGCCTCTCAGCGGTACAGTGAAAGGATTTGGAGGCTCAAACGTGTGACCTACAAAGAATTTCCAAAGATCAAGGTCCATTCACCCTAAAAAGAAAAATCTCAGTGCAGTTTACAGCCAGTGTTTTCTTGTGGACATGGATTCTGCGGTAATAAAATGAATAATTAAAAGTCTGTGAATAAATTTTAATGTCTTCACTGGAATTGTAAACACTGATTTTCTTTTCTCACCCACCCATCTGTTGGTGAGTATCAGAAGGTGGATGAACCGTGTTGCGGGGACAGAGAGGAGGGTGCAGCTTGGCCTCTGGGACCTCAGCTGAGCCCTGAGTGACTGAGCTCTCTGTTTCAGACGTCCACACGGAAGCTGTCCAGGTGGCTCTGGCCAAACCCAAAGAGCTTAAGATGGCGGTGCCTATGCCTTCCAAACGCAGGTCCCTGGACGTGCAGACCTCCATGGACACCTACACCCCTCCAGGTAAGGCACACGCTCCCTGACACTGCCTCCTGAACATGTTGGGCGCCTCAGAATTGACCACTAGCCCAGCAGTTGGGATTTTGCCTTCAAAATCATGGTGCAGAAATGCAGATTTTGTGAACCAGAAGTCCAAAAACAGTGTATGAGTTAAACGTGGAAGGAAAAGTAACATTATGTATCTGTATAAATACACATTTTTAACTTTTCATCAAGACTCATACATATGATACATACCAGTAAAATCTCACACAGTTTTATTCATTTAATTCTTTATAGGGAAAAGGGAAGAGTTTGTAACCCTCTGGGTGGAATTGGACTTTTCTTCTGATTAGGCTGGTGCATGTGTGTTCTCAAATCTTCAGACAAGTGTGTTATATTGTTGGATTGTTTTAGAACAAGCGAATTGGACAGTTTAGGCAGTTACCCGAATCAGGTCATAAACTTTGCATGCAAGGTGCCAGCTAGTATTTTAGTTCCTGCAGGCCATAAGGTCTCTCACAACCACTCAACTCTGCCCTCAGCCATGGGTGACAGCAAGTGCATATGGCTGTGTACCCAGAAAACTTTATTTACAAGAACAACGGACCAGATTTGGTGCACAGACCTGCCAACCCCTGATCTAAATTACTGAAGGTAATAGCCAATTTATATTTCTGCTATATAATACTGCTTTTCTTTAATCTTGAATTTTACATAACTACCCCAATTCTCTATTTTATCTGCCCAAATAATTATAAACTACATTTCATGATCTTCACACCCAAGTAAAGCAGAAAGTTCAGTTATCCAGATACTTGTTAGAGACACGGATTGAACCTACGCTATTTGGTGTTTAGGTTCTGTGATTGTGATTCCAACATTATTCATGTCATTGTTGCAAGCTTGTCTTCTCAAAGGACCTGAATCACCTTATATCCCACGTTGAAGATACATATCACTTGAAATGACACTGCGTTTTTCCTCCAATACAAGAGAAACTTAAGGTACAATGTGAATAGTTGAAAATGTACAACATTTTGGGGAGTATTTTTACTTCTGAAGTTTAGCTTAGTCTTGGCAAGCAGTGAGATAGAAGGACATGCTTCAGATCAGAGCTGAGGTCAAGCGTATGTCCAGATGACTGCAAGCAGCTCCTTAGTTTCACCTTTATGTACCTTTACAAATGAAGGTAGTGGAATTTATAGGACTGAACTTAGAGTGCATCATTTTGGGTTTTCGTTGCTTTTTGTTTTGAGACAAGGTCTTGTTCTGTCACCAAGGTTGGAATTCAGCATCATGATGGCAGCTCTTGGCTCACTGCAGTTGTGACCACCTGGGCTCAAGCGGTCCTCCCACTTCAGCCTCAAGCAGCTGGGACCCCAGGTGCTCGCCACCACACCCAGCTAAGTTTTAAGTTTTTGTAGAGACGGGGTGTTCCCATGTTGTTCTTGTTTTTCATTGACACATAACATGTTCTTCTAAAGAACTCAGTGCCAGCAGGCAAGGGAGTGAAGACCGTGCTAGCAAGGTTGTTGGCAAGGGAGCCCTTTCTGCCAACGTGCTCCCTTGGGCTCCTCCCTTTCTTTATTTTAATATTAAGTCACAGCACATAATTAAGGGCTGGGCACGGTAGCTCATGCCTATAACTCCAGCACTTTGGGAGTCCAGGGCAGGTGTATGGCTTGAGCCCAACGGTTCAAGGCCAGCCTGGACAACATGGCAAAATGTACAGAAATGTCTTTTGTACATCTTGTCTCCACCAAAAGTACAAAAATTAGCTGAGCCTGGTGGTGTACACCTGTAGTCCCAGCTACTTGGGAGGCTGAGGTGCGAGAATCACTTGAGCCCGGGAGGCAGAGGTTGCTGTCAGCTGAGATGGCACCACTGCACTCCAGCCAGGGCAACAGAGCAAGACCCCCATCTCAATTAGGAAAAAATAACAATAATACATAGAGACTCTTTAAAAATGATTAGGCCAGGCATGGTGGCTCATGCCTGTAACCTCCGCACTTTGGGAAGCCAAGGCAGGCAGATTGCTTGAGTTCCAGCATTTGAGACTAGCCTGGGCAGCATTCCAAAGCCCATCCCTACAAAAAATACAGAAATCAGCCGGGCATGGTGGTGTGTGCCTGTGGTCCCAGCTGCTCGGGAGGCTGGGGTGGGAGAATCACCTGGGCCGGGGGAGGTTGAGGCTGCAGTGAGCCATGATCGTGCCACTGCACTCCAGCCTGGGCAACAGAACTAGACCCTATCCCAAAAAATAATATGCTTAATCCTATTTCTTTAGTTTATGATTATAATTTGCAAAAACTTACGGTAAAAAAAATTTCATTACTTCCTAGGAGTAAGAGGTATTGTCAGTAGGAAACAGGCCTCTGTTAGCCCTGGGGTTGGTACTCTGCCCAAGTATGTCGGTCTCATTTTAGTGGTGATAAAACTGGGGCTCAGAGACATCAACTCCCTCACCCCGAACCCCCAGACTGTCAGTGGTGGACTGGGGTTTGAATGTGGGGCTTGAAGACCCATCATCTCCTCTGGTCCCCCAGTCTCTGCTGCCCAAGAGGAACAGGATCGCAGGATCCAGTCCCCTCATGGCACCAGCCAGGGTGGGTGGAGATGGGGAGGCACAGATCCGAAGCCCCCGGACTCTGAGGCAGGTCGGGGGCTGAGAGCAACCTGGACCTGTGGACCCCACCCCGAGAAGAGTGGCTGCATGCCCGGCCCAGTGGGCAGGAGATCTGTGTCCTCAGTAAACGTGAGGGCGCTTCCCGCTCCTCCAGCCAGGCCGTGCTGTCTTCACGTTTCCAATCATGCGGCCTCCTCTCCAATTCCCAAGCCCAACCCACAGAGACAGCGATCTGGGGTCCACGTGAGGTTTGTCAGCAGCTCTGACCCGCTGCTTCCCGCCAGCCCCGCGGCCGGTTCTGGAAAGCTCTCTGCTGCCCCCTGGTGGGGAAGCTCGGGGCAGAGCTCTGGCTGCAAGCATGGGGTCCCAGAACCTCCTGGCTCTGTCACCTCTGCTGGGTGGAAAACCAACCCAGGACTGAAGCAGCAGATGGGTGCCTGATTCCTTATAATCAGAGCTCCACCCACTGGCAAGTCTCTCTCTGGGCCTCAGTTTCCCCTTCCATTAAACGAGGGGCTTGGGGGATACCAAGGAGGGGTAACAGCTTAGTGAGGATGGCAGGTTTCTTCTGGGGAGATGAACACGTTTTGAAACTACATGGCGTGAGTGGTTGCACAGGACTGTGAATGCACAAATGCCACCACATTATTCGCGTTGAAATAGTTAATTGCATGCGATGTGAATGTCACCTCATTTAAAGTGTTTAAAAGAGGGGCCTGGGAGAGTGCAGTGTATGTGAGAATCACGTGGGACACCCACAGTCTCTGAACCTCGGTTTCCTTGCTGTAAACTGGCAAAGAGACCGTGTGAGCTGTGTTCCCTGGGGCCAAGAGATTCCAAGAAGGAAAACCTGGGATTCCAGGGACTGGGATGAGGGCCGGGGGCCGGAAGGGGAGGGGCCTGTGGGGACGGCATAGGGGGCAGCCCAGATAAGGCTTTCAATACTGGGTAGCAGCGTCTACACAGGCGGAGATCCCTGCATCTCACTTCCGCAGGGCTGACCAGTGGCCAGAGGTGGGACTGGCCAGGCTCGGCCCAACCAAATCTGGGAGCACAGGACACTGAGTGAGGGATCCCTGGGGCCACCCTCACTGGCCTGTGGCTCTCCTGACACCACAAGAGAGGTCCAGGAGCTGACCTTGGGTCCTAATGGGGACACCTTCCTGGCAGCAAGCTGGCAGGGTGGTGTGGTGGTCAGTGTACTGGGCTCTGTGTCTCCGCCCCTACCTGCTGTGTCACGGTGGGCGAGACACCTAACCTCTCTGTGCCTCTGTTTCTTCAATGGTGAACAGGGGCACTAGCAGCCCCCACATGGCGGGCACAGTGGCCTGAAGGATAAAGGCAAGGGCGGCACGAGACCTACAGCAAAAGCTCTGAGCAGAGAGCAGGAGCTGCCCAGGAGTTCTACCACCATCTCCCTCTGGCCGCCAAGGAAACCGAGGCTCATGGTGACCTGGCCCAGGTCTGTTGGACTCAGGATCCTTCTCATCCCCAAGATCAGAGGGCTGTCACCAGGGAAGGAGCTGGCCCCTAGACACAGCCCAGGAAGCACACAGGGAAGGATGCCATGGGGACTTCAGTATGTTATTGCAAAAAAACATTTATTGCTATTTGAACCCTGCTTTCACGACTCCATTTCCCAGAAAATGAGCCACGGGAGACACCAGGAGAGGCAGAAGACCATCCTCCTTACACAAAACCCACTCCTTCGGATGCTGTCCTCAGGGAGGGTGGCTGGGGCCAACCAGGGGGCCCACCCGCAGAGTGGCAGAGGAGGCAGGTTGACCCTGCAGACTTTGAGCACTGTGGTGAAGGTCCTGGCCTTCTGATAGAAGAGCGACTTCTCGCGGTCCAGGAGGAAGTTGTGGGAGATGGTGGCCAGCCGCGTGTAGGTCTTCAGCTGTGCCCTTCTTGTTGCCCAGGTCCACGGCGGCTGCCAGTACCAGCTGGTAGTACCCGGCTGCATCAAACCATTCCTGAAGGGGACAGGCCATGCTCAGCAAAAGGGGGACTCGGAGCCTGTCTTTCCAGAGGCTGCTCCCATCTCCAGGTCATTCCACATGTCCAGCCAATGCTGGCTCACCCCATGAGCCCCGAAGCCTGTGACACTGCTGTGGTCTCAGCTGCAGGAGGTGGGGACAACCCTGAAACCCCTGGAAGCCTTCCTGACTATCCCTATGCTCCACTCACCCCAAGCCTCTTGCCCCAGTCCCACCCTCTCTGCAGGCAGTGGCTGCTTTCCCCATGGGCTGAGGTCAGGGCAGATCCTGCCTGCTCTGAGAGTTCCATGCAGGACCCGTGGCTCCAAGCCACAGCAGGGGCACAGCGTTGAGTGACCCAGGCTCCCCTCTGGCCCCTGTCCATGCTGACCATTTCCAGGCCCTCCACAGGCCAGGCCAGGTACAAAACCATCTCACAGGTGTCCTCCCTGGCAATGTTTCCTGAAATATTGACAGAGTGTGACTCCCCAGACATCCACTCCCATTTTCAATGCATCTTTGGCTCAAACTCACCATCCCTGGGTTGGGATGCTGCCTCCCAGACCTCCACCTTGACCCTCCCATCTCCCCACCAGCTACTCCCCAGGCGCCTCCTCCACATGGGGGACACCCAAGGGACCTCTCTAAGTCCCAGGCCTGGCCTGTCCCTCTTCAAGACAGCTCACAGGGCCAAGGACATAGTCCAAGATGCAGCAGTCCATTCCCTCACTGTCCCGTCCCACACACGGAGCAGGGGCATGAGAAAGCCCCAAGTCACCGCCACTGCTCATCCAATGCCCCCCGGCCCAGCCGAACACGACTCTGTGCTGGGTGCATGGCTGAGCCTAACATCCTTGCTCCCAGTCTGAGGGACGTGGGACTGAACACTGACCACAAAGGTGGCCCGGGCTCTGGCAGAGGGAAGCCCAGGAGCCTGTGGGGGGCCCAGGAGGCCCCTGACTCAGCCAGGGGTGGGAAGCAAGGGCTTCCTGAAGGGGTGGGGGCATCCCAACTAAACAGGAAGCAGCCAGCCAAAGCATGTCTGTGTGTGTGCCTGTGTATGTGGTTGTGTGTGTGCCTGTGTGTGTGCCTGTGTGTGTGCCTGTGTGTGCACCTGTGCCTGTGTCTGTGCATTTCCATGTGCCTGTAGTGTGTGCAG
Source organism: Colobus guereza (assembly GCA_030247045.1). NCBI lineage: Eukaryota > Metazoa > Chordata > Mammalia > Primates > Cercopithecidae > Colobus > Colobus guereza. Next base: position 8,336 of record DAKLCV010002163.1, read on the forward strand.
CAGCTAGTGAGTGGCAGGCTGAGCCAGGACACACCTAATCCACCCTATTCCAGGGCTCACTCTCATGTGTAGACTAAAGGGGACCCCATTTTAGAGGCAATCGGCAAGGATGCCCATTTACCCCTGCCTCTGCCAGCCTTCCAGGCCCCATCCAGCCCAGCTTTCTCTCCCACTCCTCTGGGCCCCGGGTCCAGAGCCTCCTATACAAGGAGGAGGGTGTGGCCTTGGAAAGACAGCCGCCCTTGGGGAATTCCGAGGGGGCCTCCCTGTGGGAAGCTGGCCTGGGCTGACAGCACCATCACGATGAGGCCCAGAGGGCTGTGCACGAGAAGGAGGTGAAGGAGGCCTCTGCCCCTCGACCCCAACCATGGACTTTGGCCTCTCAGGTACTACTTGGCCCTTTCCTTCCTCCTGGGCAGGCGGAGTGGGCGGCAGGCTTGACCAAGAGAGATAAAGGCCACTTCTGGGAGGCCCGTCCCTGGGTCCCAGGCGAGCCCCTGAGCGGTGAGCAGCGTCCCTCTGGGCCTGACACCTGGCACCTCCCTGTCTGGCTGGGACTTGGGAGGCCACAGGGACCGCTTCTGACCACCAGGTGTCGCCAGCACTGGGCGGGGGCCTCCCGGGCAGCCCCAGGCCTGTGGTGAGGGATACGGGGCAGGGTCTTAGGGCTGCCCCAGCTCCTCATGTTGTTCTAAGGCCCCCAAGATCTCAGTCCCTGGATTGGAGCGCCCTGGCCCCTCAGCCCATAAGGAGCACTGACACGGTGCCAGTGCGATGCTGAGGAGGGGCGGGTGCCTGCTGGGCAGAGGGTGGAGACACCCCAGGTCTGAGTCTGCCAGTCCCAGCTCTCCACCCCTGCAGGGCTGGGGGCAGAGAGCACAGCACCTCCCCTCGAGACAGACCTGACCCAGCAAGGTCTCAGCCTGGCTGGCTGGGGCCCCGCCCACTGCACCTGCCGTGAGCTGGGGTTCCCCTGTCTGTGAACCCGATGGTAAGACACCGGTCCCACCCCACCCTTCCTGGGTGATGTGAAGATTCCAGGTGTCTCGGGACTCCAGGAAGGAGTTGCTCAGTGCAGGCTGGCACCCTGGGCAGGCTTCCTAGAGGAGGCACTGGGATTTGGGTTGGATCTTGCAATGTGGATTCAATGTGAGGATGATGCCGTCCTCCAAAATGTCCTTCTCCCGACCCTGTTTTCTTTGTTAAATGCAACTTGACACTTGACTGTCAAGACTCAGTTTGGTGTCACCTCCTCCAGGAGGGTCCCCCTGACTACAATCCCCCTTCTTTACCCAGAAGCTACCATTGCCCGCTCATGTGTCAGCCTCCCTGGTTGAGACTGAGTTCTTGAGGGTGGGGCCTGGCCAGCTTGGGAGCTGGGTTGTATCTGCTAACCTTGCCGGCTCCTCTAGCTGGGTGCAGAGCTCCAGGGAAGCCACTGGGCCATTCCTAAGGAAGGCTGGAACCCAGGCCCCTGGGGTCTGGGTGGAGATCCCACTCCAAGGGGCTGGAACACCCAGAGCCCTGCCCCTCCCCACCCACCTTCAGGTCGTAGAAGATGTCACCGAGCACCAGGTACACCTTCACGTAGTAGAGGGTCTCCTCGTCGAACTCCAGCGGCGAGTTGCAGAGCTACAGGGCCTTGAGGTAGAAGTGCTCCGCCAGCTTGCCATGGCCCAGCCGGTGGTGCAGGGCGGCCAGCCGGTAGTAGGCCACGTGCTCATTCAGCTGGTCCCCTGGGGTGTAGGCCAAAGGAGCAGGTGTGAGGACGTGTGTTCCTGGGGCAGTCAGGGCACAGGCCCCTCAGGAGCAGGTATGCAGAGCCCGGGCAGCACCTGGCTTGCCTCCAGGCACCTGTGGTCACCTGGGCAGCTCTGGCCAGTCCCTTCCGGGTTCCCAGACTCACTTTCCCATCTGCAAAGCAGAACTAATAAGGCCTGCCCCTGTCTACTGTGAGGCTTTGGCAAAGTCGGGCTTGGATGGCCCAGCTCTGTGCCTACACATAGCCACCTGCCTTTGCTCACTGGTTTTAACCAGGGGAGCCCAAAAGCCATGCAGTCCAGGTGCTCCCGGGCACCCCGGCTCCATGCAACCCACAGACGTGACATCCGACTCCTCCTGGGTGTGTCCCGATCAGAGCCGCTTACCTTGGGGAGTCACTGCGTGCCTGAGCTCCAGGTCCCCCACAGTTGCAAACCCAGCTAGGCTGTCTCTGATGTCCTCCCCTTTGCAGGGCGAGTGCCGTGGAGCCTGCATTCAATGCATTCCCACACAGCTGCACACCTACTCTGTACTGGGCCCCAGGGCACAAGGCGCTGGGGCATGCGGCCTGCCCAGGGTTCCCTGTCTCTGGAGGAGGACAGACGACCTGGCACAGCACCAGGGGATGCCCGGCCTTAAGGGGCAGGCTGCTGGAAGGGGAACTGAGATTTCATCAGCCAGAGAGTTGTGAGGTGGAAAGGGCACAAGACAAAGGGAATGTGCCACTCAGCCTGGCACATACAGGGACCGAGATGCCTGGCATGTCTGGAAGGCAGAGGGCACACTGGGTGGCCCTTGTGGTCAGCAGCGGGAAGAGACAGAGGAAGCAGAGCTCAGCCAGGCAGGGAGCTCTGCGCTACGTGAGAGACCTCGGGCTGTGCCCCACGGCCAGACAGGGAAGCCAGCTGGGCAGATCTGCCTGCCTGGACAGGAGACCAGGAAAATCCAGCAGCTGTTTCAGCTCCTGCCCTGCAGACCTGGAGGCTGGGCTCTGGCAAAGTGTGGGTCCTGGCAGGGCGGGCGCTCAGGGGACTTACCCAGAGTGATGCTGACAGCTAGGGCCATGTGGGCAAATTCCAAGCCCTTCTAGGGCTCCTCCAGCATTTCCAGCAGTGCCACTGGCGTGTTGCACAGCTGCAGCTGTGGCTCACCTTGCGGTTGCCCGTAGTCACTGCCAGGGGCAGGACCCGGTCCTACCACACAGGCAGGTGGGGTCAGGCTTCCCGCAGCACCCACCTTGCCCAGCGCCCTCCTCAGAGCTCAAACATGTGCTTGGAGCTTCCCACGCCCCAGTTACCCCTGCACCTCCACAGAGCTCTGTGCTCTGGGATAACGCACGGTTCAGACACCCAAGTTGGGGGCTGAAGAGTCATCTGAGGCCCATCCAGCTACACCTGGCAGCCTCAGACCAGCCTCTCCCACCTGGGCACCGGGGGTCTGACTGGGGGGAGCCAGCACTCCTCTCTGCTCTAAAAACACATTTATCTGTGCCCAGAGCTGAGCCACACCGTGAGCTCAGAGGAAGGGAGAAGCCGTCCCCGTTTCGGGGTGCATGCAGATCTGGGCCCTGGGCCTCCCACTGACATGCTGTGTGTCCTTTGACATGTCTCTGTGCCTCTCTGAGCCTCAGCTTCCTCACCTGGAAGATGGGGACAGGACTTCCTGCTCATGGTTGCTTGAGATCATCAGGTGCAAAGGGTAGAGCCACTGTCATGTCCAGACCCGAGCATTTGTCCCGGGCAGGGGCAGGGTCAATATCATTCCCAGTGAGATCACTAGGCAAGGGTAGGGCCATAGTCATGTCCAGGCCCCAAGCGTTTGTCCCGGGCAGGGGCACTGTCAATATCATTCCCGGTGAGACCACTGGGAAACTAAGCATGTGCATGGGTGGCCCTGCCTCCAGGTGGGAGGCCTCTGCCCTGCCACACCTGTGCCTCACACCTGTGCCTCAGCCCTCCAGGTGCCCCCCTGAGGCCCAACCACATCAGCCCACAGGCCAGCTCACCTGGTAGAAGGACACGGCTTTCTCCCGCTCCCAGGCCCCATTGAAGAAGATGTCTCCAGCTGCCTCAAACAGCTCCACCCCAGGTTGGAGTCGCCTGTGTACAGGACCACATTCTGTGCCACCTGAAAGGAGGCAGAAGTTCCCTCAAGACCCACACCTGGTGAGGTGGCCACACCCACCTTCGCCAGCCTCCTTCCTCTCCCACACTGCAGGTCCACCTGAGCATTTTTCAGACCTGTGCATTAGGGCTGCCCCACCACTGGCATGAGGACAATGAACTGATGCACCCGAGTGCCAGGAGGTGACTGAGCAGCTGCAGCCCAGGAGCCCGACACCTGTGAATCCTACCACCAGGGCTAGCCCTAGCCCACCCCCTGCACTCAAACAGTCTCCGTGGCCCCCAGATTGCTGGGAACCCATCCCCTGGTTCCTTTCTGCGTTGCCACATCCCTGCCGCAGCTCAGGGCCACACATCAACAGTGTTTGTGGGTGGGCCTGGTCCCCTCTTGGCCATGAGCTCTTGATCCTTCTCCTCAGCTCAAGGAGGTATACAGCAGGTGCTCAATAATGAAAGCTTCACCAGGCTCGTGGGCTTCACAATTTGTTCCAGATCACACTGTGTTTGGGAAAGCCTCTGAAAACAGCCGCTATGATAGATTCATTTTGTAAGGAGATGTGCCACGTGTCGCTTGGAGCAAGTTCTTCTGTGTGTTAACTGAGTGGTCCCATTCTTTGAGCATGTGCTGTATACCAGCAGGTGCTAGGCACTGTGAGGGGCCACACCTCTGCCCTCAGGAGAAGATGCTGGCCACTGGGGGAGGATGTGAGGGAACCAGTTGGAGGAAGGGTAAAAGCACACAACAGGTGCTCAGCAGTGGCTTAGGAATGAGTAGATGTATAGACACATGGATGGATGGATAGGTGTGTGGATAGATGAATGGATGGACGGATGGGTGGATGGATGGATGGGTGGATGGATGGATGATGATGGATGGATGGATGGATATATGGATGAATGGATGAGCAGATGTATAGACACATGGATGGATGGGTGGATGGATGGATGGACAGATGGATGGATGGATGAATGGATGGATGAACAGGTGAATGGATGGATGGAAGATGGATGGATGATAGATGGATGGATGGGTGGGTGGATGGATGAATGATGCATGGATGGACGAATAGGTGAGTGGATGGATGGGTGAAAGGATGGATGATGGAAGGATGGATGGATGTTGGATAGATGTATGAATAGATGGGTGGATGGATGATGGAAGGATGAATGGATGGATAGACGGGTGAATGGATGGATGATAAAAGGATGTATGAATGATGGATGGATGAACTGATGAATGGATGGATGATGGATGGATGGATGGAAAGATGAACAGGAGGTGAGTGGATGGATGATGGAGGATGGATGGATGATGGATGTATGGATGAATGGATACATAGATGAATGAATGGATGAATCATGGATGGATGGAAGGATGAACAGGTGAATGGATAGATGATGGAAGAATGGTTGGATGAATGGATGGACAGACGAACAGGTGGATGGATGGTAGCTGAATGGATGGATGATAAAAAGATGGATGAATGGAAAGATGAACAGGTGAATGGATCAATGGATGATGGATGAATGGAAGGATGAGCAGGCGAGTGGATGAATGGTGGAAGGATGGATGGATGGATGGAAGAATGAACAGTTGAATGGATGGATGATGGAAGGGTGAATGGATGGATGGACGGGTGAATGGATGGATGATAAAAGGATGGATGATAGATGGATGGATAGAAGGATGAACAGCTGAATGGATGGATAATGGAAAGATGGATGGAAGGATGGATGATGGATGGATAGAAGGATAAACAGTTGGATAGCTGATGGAAAGATAGATGGATGGATGGATGAACTGATGAATGGATGGATGATGGATGGATGGATGGAAAGATGAACAGGAGGTGAGTGGATGGATGATGGAGGATGGATGGATGATGGATGTATGGATGAATGGATACATAGATGAATGAATGGATGAATCATGGATGGATGGAAGGATGAACAGGTGAATGGATAGATGATGGAAGAATGGTTGGATGAATGGATGGACAGACGAACAGGTGGATGGATGGTGGCTGAATGGATGGATGGATGAATGGATGGATGATAAAAGAATGGATGATGAATGGATGGATGGAAAGATGAACAGGTGAATGGATGGATGATAGATGGATGGATGGATGATGGATGGATGATGGAAGGATGGATGAACAGGTGAATGGATGGATGGACGGGTGAATGGATGGATGATAAAAGGATGGATGATGAATGGATGAATGCATGGATGGAAGATGGTTGGATGGATAGAAGGATGAACAGCTGAATGGATGGATAATGGAAAGATGGATGGATGGACAAACAGGTGAATGGATGAAGAGATGAACAGATGAAGGATGGATGGATGATGGATGGATAGAAGGATAAACAGTTGGATAGATGATGGAAAGATAGATGGATGGATGGACGAACTGGTGAATGGATGGACGAACTGGCGAATGGATGGACGAACAGGCGAATGGATGGACGGACAGGTGAATGGATGGATGATAAAAGGATGGATGGATGATAGATGGATGGATGGACGGATGGATGGATGATGGATGGATGGGTGGAAAGACGAACAGGTGAATGGATGGATGATGGAAGGATGGATGGATGGAAGGACCCAGAGGAGTATGTGAAGATGATGGAAGAATGGATGAATGGATAATGGATGGATGGATGGAAGGATGAACAGGTAAACAGATAGATGATGGAAGGATGAATGGATGGGTGGATGGATGGATAGATGAATGGATGGATGGACGGGTGAATGGATGGATGATAGATGGATGGATGATGGATGGATGGATGAATGGAAGGATGGATGATGGAAGGATGGATGAACAGGTGAATGGATGGATGGACAGGTGAATGGATGGATGATAAAAGGATGGATGAATGATGGATGGATGAATGGACAGATGGATGGATGGATGGATGGATGGATGATGAATGAATGGATGAATGGATGGATGATGGAAGGATGGATGGATGGATGAATGGATGGATAGATGGATGAATGATGGATGGAAGGATGAACAGGAGGTGAGTGGATGGATGATGGATGATGGAAGAATGGATGGATGATGGATGGATGGATATATGGATGAATGGATGAATGGATAAATAGATGAATGGATGAATGATGGATGGAAGGATGGATGGATGAACAGGTGAATGGATGGATGATGGATGGATGGGTGGATGGACAGGTGAATGGATGGATAGATGGATGGATGGATGGATGATGAATGGATGAATGGATGAATGATGGATGGATGAATGGATGAATGGATGGAAGGATGGATGGATGGATGAATGGATAATGGATGGATGGATGAATGATGGATGGATGGAAGGATGAACAGGAGGTGAGTGGATGGATGATGGAAGGATGGATGGATGATAGATGGATGGATATATGGATGAATGGATAAATAGATGAATGGATGAATGATGGATGGATGGAAGGATGAACAGGTGAATGGATGGATGATGGAAGGATGGATGGATGGATGGCTGAATGGATAGATGGATGAATGATGGATGGAAGGATGGATGGATGATAGATGGATGGATATATGGATGAATGGATAAATAGATGAATGGATGAATGATGGATGGATGGAAGGATGAACAGGTGAATGGATAGATGATGGAAGAATGGTTGGATGAATGGATGGACAGACGAACAGGTGGATGGATGGTGGCTGAATGGATGGATGATAAAAGAATGGATGAATGATGAATGGATGGATGGATGATGGATGAATGGAAAGATGAACAGGTGAATGGATGATGGATGGATGGATGGATGATGGATGAATGGAAAGATGAACAGGTGAATGGATGATGGATGGATGGAAGGATGGATGGATGGATGGAAGAATGAACAGTTGAATGGATGGATGATGGAAGGATGAATGGATGGATGGACGGGTGAATGGATGGATGATAAAAGGATGGATGATGGATGGATGGATAGAAGGATGAACAGCTGAATGGATGGATAATGGAAAGATGGATGGATGGACGGATGGATGGATGGATAGATGGATGGATGGACAAACAGGTGAATGGATGGATGATAGATGGATGGATGAACAGGTGAATGGATGGATGGATGGATGGATGGATGGATGATGGATGGATAGAAGGATAAACAGTTGGATAGATGATGGAAAGATGGATGGATGGATGGATGAACTGATGAATGGATGGATGATGGATGGATGGATGGAAAGATGAACAGGAGGTGAGTGGATGGATGATGGAGGATGGATGGATGATGGATGTATGGATGAATGGATACATAGATGAATGAATGGATGAATCATGGATGGATGGAAGGATGAACAGGTGAATGGATAGATGATGGAAGAATGGTTGGATGAATGGATGGACAGACGAACAGGTGGATGGATGGTGGCTAGATGGATGGTGGCTGAATGGATGGATGATAAAAGAATGGATGATGAATGGATGGATGGAAAGATGAACAGGTGAATGGATGGATGATAGAACGATGGATGGATGATGGATCGATGGAAAAATGAACAGTTGAACGGATGGATGATGGAAGGATGGATGAACAGGTGAATGGATGGATGGACGGGTGAATGGATGGATGATAAAAGGATGGATGATGAATGGATGAATCATGGATGGAAGATGGTTGGATGGATAGAAGGATAAACAGCTGAATGGATGGATAATGGAAAGATGGATGGATGGACAAACAGGTGAATGGATGAAGAGATGAACAGATGAAGGATGGATGGATGATGGATGGATAGAAGGATAAACAGTTGGATAGATGATGGAAAGATGGATGGATGGACGAACTGGTGAATGGATGGATGAACTGATGAATGGATGAATGGATGGATGAACAGGTGAATGGATGGATGGACAGGTGAATGGATGGATGATAAAAGGATGGATGGATGATAGATGGATGGATGGACGGAGGGATGGATGATGGATGGATGGGTGGATGGATGAATGGACAGATGGATGGATGGATGATGGAAGGATGGATGGATGGAAGGACCCACAGGTGTATGTGAAGATGATGGAAGAATGGATGGATGGATAATGGATGGATGGATGGAAGGATGAACAGGTAAACAGATAGATGATGGAAGGATGAATGGATGGGTGGATGGATGGATAGATGAATGGATGGATGGACGGGTGAATGGATGGATGATAAAAGGATGGATGATGGATGGATGGATGAATGGACAGATGGATGGATGGAAGGATGGATGAACAGGTGAATGGATGGATGGACGGGTGAATGGATGGATGATAAAAGGATGGATGATGAATGGATGAATCATGGATGGAAGATGGTTGGATGGATAGAAGGATAAACAGCTGAATGGATGGATAATGGAAAGATGGATGGATGGACAAACAGGTGAATGGATGAAGAGATGAACAGATGAAGGATGGATGGATGATGGATGGATAGAAGGATAAACAGTTGGATAGATGATGGAAAGATGGATGGATGGACGAACTGGTGAATGGATGGACGAACAGGTGAATGGATGGATGATAAAAGGATGGATGGATGGATGGATGGATAATGGATGGATGGATGGATGGAAGGATGAACAGGTAAACAGATAGATGTTGGAAGGATGAACGGATGGATGGATGGACAGAGAATGAACAGCACAGAGCCCCTCCTGCCTCCCTTGCCACTCACCTGGATGTACAGGTCCACCAGCTCGCTCTGCCGCAGGATGTAGTAGATCTCTGCAGCCAGGCAAGCGCCTCCTCTTCTGGAGGTGAATGAGAATCCCCAGACTTTGTTTGGTGTAGTCCAGAGTGGATCTGTAGGCCCTGGAATCAGACACAGGTGTCAGAACAAGGGCTCTCATCCTCCTGGAACCAGTCTGCCTCCTCCCGTGGGTCTGGTGACAGATGAATCTGGAATGTGGGGACTGGGAACGGCCCTCTTGTGTGTGCAGTGTTCTCCCCTTCCCAGGCTGCTGGGAGGGCCGGGGTGAACACACACGGCATGGAAAAGATGAAGGACATCCTTCTGAGGGAATCGAGCATCATGCTGCCCTGTGGCAGGAGGAGTGGGCCAGTCCATCTCCCCTGCCTCCCAGACATGGCCTGTGTCTTCTCCAGACGCACCAGGAGCCGTTAGTGTTCAGAGGCTATCTAGGACGATGGTTCTCAAGGTGTGCAGGCATCACAGTCACTCGGAGGCCTGTCTGCATAGCTTGCTGGCCCTGCCGCCAGAGCTTCCGGCTCCACAGACCTGGGGCAGGACCTAGAACTCCCACTTGCCACAAGCTCCTAGGTGATATAGATGCTGCTCTGCTGGTCCAGGGACTACACTTTGAGAAACATGGCTCCAGCACACTGGCCCATTTTCCTTCTGTGAACCTGAGGCCAAGACTGGAGCCAGTCTCCCGGGTCCCCATGGAATCTGGCTCCTTCCCTGCTCTCTCGGTAAGTCTGACACTCGAGGGGTATGACTGCAGCAATGTCACCGGGAGCTGTGTGTGGGGTGGCCAGGGCCATGGTTACCCCACCAGGTCAGAATGCTTGGGGGAAGCCAAGTGGGCCACCTATGGGACGTGAGACCTTGAAACCCCAGGGAAGCAGGTGACATAACTGGCTCTGTCTTCTGTACGAGAGAAGCCACAGGTGGCTGCTGTGGTCACATTTAAGGGAACAGATGAAGGCCAGGAGTGAAGACTCGGGGCAGGCAGAGGTCAGATGACAAAAGCCACCATAGTAGGAAGAACAGCCCAGAGTGCACGTACTGCCTCTGCTGGGGTTGAGATGACCTGACCCAACAAGAGAGGCTCAAGCTGGGACTCACGGGCCAGCAGCAGCCCTGGGACGACCCCAGGCCCACCAGCTCAGAGCATCTGATGCCAAGGAACCAAATGATCAAAAGGGAAGGGGCTGATGGGGCCCTGGGCCAGCTTCCCTGTGCCCTCCTCCCTGCCCTGCACTCCCAGCCCCCTTTCCCTGCTCCCCACTCCCAACACTGCAAAGGCAGCCCTCACCGCTCGGTGCCCAGGGACAGGTAGAGCTGACTGATGGTCTCCAGGAACTGCCCCCCCCAGCACTTTGTCGGTCACCTTGCGGGCCAGAGAGAGCTGGCGCTCATGGTAGACGACACACTGGGCCTCGCTGGGCATGACGACGCTGTAGAAGTAGCACAACCGCTGGACGGCCCGCAGCTGGCCTGGGCAGAAGACAAAATGGAAGATGTCAGCCTCCTAGCATTGAAGCGAGGCTGGCTGGGCTTGGAGGCCCCTGCTCTGTTCTTGTCCCTTTCACACCTCTGTGAACCTGGGCCCCACAGGCGGGGAGCCTGAGCGCAGACAGGCCATGCACCTGTGCCAGGGCAGATGCTGAGCACACTGTGACATGGGCACAGCTTGGTGCAGATGCTCATGGTAGAGGCCGGCCTTCTTTACAACTCCCAGGGCCAAGGTCCTGGCCAGGCTCGGCCCCTGTACCAGGCCATCTATTTCTGCTTCACAAAGCCCCTCTGCCCAGGACCAGGGCCGCCTTCAGCCTGAGTTGATGAGGCCAGGGGCACAAGTAGCCCCTGTCGCAGATGGAACCCTGAGAGAGCAAAGCCAAGTGTCATGTCTGCCACACTCGGCATCATGTTGGGGGAATGGGGTTCAAAGCCAGGCCCTGGCATTCCCACACATGCTTCTCTCATGCAACCAGGCTCCAAACGCACAGGCTCACTGGCCTCTCCCAAAGCCAGAAGCGGTCTCAGCTTCCTCTACTGAGTCTGGCAAGAGAGAAAAGAGAAGCAATGAACACCCCAGCCAGCACCTCTGGTCCTATGTCAGGTTGAGCTGGGTGTCGGTGTTGCAGGGTGAGAGCATTGCAGGGTGCAGGGGTTGAAAGTCATATCATCCTCTTCCCTCCTGGATCATGGGAACAACATCACTGGGGGGTGTACACTTTCTGCGATATTGGGAGTAACATCGTCTTCTGTGCCTTGGAATATTAAGGACAATATCACGGGGGGAGCGTGTACATCTTCTGCAATATTGGAATAATATTATCCCCTCTCCCCCTGCATACTAGGAAAGATATCACAGAGTGGGTGTTCACCTCCTGCGATATGGGGATTAATACCATCTTCTCCCCTTCCGGATATCAGGAAGAGTATCACACGGGGGTGTACAGTGTCTGCGATACTGGGAGTAATATCAACCTCTCAGCCTTGGAATATTAAGAAGAATATCACAGGGTGGATGTTCACCCCCTGCCATATTGGGAGTAATATCAGCCTCTCCTCTCCATGGATATTAGGAACAATATCCCAGGCTAGGTGTATGCCTCCTGCTCTATGGGAGTCATATCATCCTCTCCCTTCCAGGATATTAATAACAATATCACAGGGCAGGGGAACACAGCCTGCGATACTGGAATTATTATCATCCTCTCCCCCTCTGGATACTAGGAACCATATCACAGAAGAGCTGTATCCACCCTGCGATATTGGGAGTAACAGCATAGGCTTCTTCCATGAATATTAGGAGCAATATCACCGGGTGGCTGTCCGTTCCTTGCTATGTTGGGAGTCATGTCATCCTCTACCCCCCTGGATATTAGGATCAGTGTCACAGGGTGAGTGTACACCTACTGCAATATTAAAACTAAAATCATGCTCTCTGTCCCTGGATATGAGGAACAACATCACAGGTAGGTGTGCACCCTCTGCAGTATTAGGAGTAATAATATGATTAATTAGTAAACATCAATGATCGATTTTAATAATTATCAGGCTGGTCTCGAACTCTTGACCTCAGGTGATCTGCCTGACTCAGCCTCCCAAAGTGCTGGAATTACAGGCGTGAGCCACTGCGCCAAGCCAACACTTCTTGACATCCCTTTTTGGACCTCAAATTTAGCATGCCAAAAACACACTTTTATTCCCCCTGCTATAACCCACTCCTCCCATAGTCTTCCCGATCCCAATAACAGCATCTCTCGTCTTCCAGTTACTCAGGCCAAAATCCTTGACATCATCCTTAAAACTTCTTTTTCTCTCTCTTGTCATCCAACCCATTTAAACTCTCCTTTCAAAATATATGCCAGACCTAACCACTTCTCACCTTTCTTATCATTTCCAACCAGGTCCAGCCCTCATCATAGCGATCTGGGTTACTGCAAAAGCCTCCCAATCGCCAGGCACAGTGGCTCATGCCTGTAATCCCAAGCACTTTGGTAGGCCAAGGCAGGTGGATCATCAGACGTCAGGAGTTCAAGACCAGCCTGGCCAACGTGGTGAAACCCCTCTACTAAAAATACAAAAAATTAGCCGAGCATGGTGGTGGGTGCCTGTAATCCCAGCTATTCGGGAGGCTGAAGCAGGAGAATCACTTGAACTCAGAAGGCAGAGGTTAGAGTGAGCCGAGATTGTGCCATTGCACTGCAGCCTGGGTGACAAGAGCGAAACTCCATCTCAGAAGGTTAAAAAAAAAAAAGCCTCCCAACCCACCTCTCTCCTTCCGCCTTTCACCCTGCCCTGCATTCTACCTTCCACTCTCAAACATTTCAGAAAAAAAAAAATTATATCCACAGAGAGAGAAAGAGAAAGTACAAATGGGGTGAAATGTTTGGGGAATCTGAGGGAAGACCATACGGAATTCTCTGTACTATTTTTGCAACTTTTCAATAAGTCTGGATTATTTCAAATTCAAGAGTTAAACAAAGGAAAAAAAAAAAAAAACACTATCTTCCTTTGTGAATCCATCCTGTCTTTCCCCTGGCAACTTAAGGACACTCTTAACTAAGCACATCTATTTTTTCATGAACACTAAAAGAACTCTTGCCTAGTTTTGACTTTCTGTGCTTGGCAGTAGAAGTGTGTGTGTGTGTGTGTATTTCATATATATGTGTGTGTGTGTATATATGTGTGTGGTGTGTCTGTATATATATAGAGAGAGAAATATATATGTGTGCATATATATTAATATATATTTTATATTTACAATGGTAATGTGTATATATATAAATATATGTGTGTGTGTAGATATATATAATACATACCCCATGTCCTTATCCAGTTCTAAACTTTGTCGGAAAAACACATACCTAAGCAGAGAATTTCAAAATAATATGATGAATATTTTGATACACGGATATGTTGCTATGGAACACGCTGCTAAGACACAAAACCTCCTAGATGGGGCAATGAATGAACGAAGTTTTGCATCTATAGTCACTCCCTCTGATATCCCCCTCAAACGTTTATAGTTATATGCATTTGCTTCCCCCAGGACCCCCGTTTCATAAGGGTTAGTCCTAGAGCCTAGCAAGTTCCTACTACAGCTGGCACACATATGCCATTCAAGAAACAGTGGCGGAGTGAATGACGAGTTAAGAACCATTTGTCAGCCAGTGCTCAGTAATACAACATGCACTGGTATGCAAATTACATTTTTGTTGAAAGCAACAGCAGGATCACAAATTATCTTTCCAGAGAAAGCAAACCTCAAAAGCTTCTTTACCCTACTAAAGCACATTATAAGAAGCTCCCCTTATATAAAAGAAAACCACATTCATTATCAATGGCATGTAAACCTAATAAGCCTTCACCTCTGATGACATCTCTTCCATCCCCAGGGCTAGATAAAGGAGGTTCCGGAAACCCTGGTAGTTGTGAAGGGGGCTCCCAGCTCTGACAGTCTTGAACCCTGCGGGCGCGGAGGTCACACAGCAGAAGAACAGAGGGAAGCATCATCAGGCTTCAAATATGTTTGAACCAGAGATGGCAAATAGGCTGCAGCCAACTGAAAACACCAGAGATTCATGGTGGCCACCTGAGAGGTTGTGCTCTTAAAAAACAAAAATTAAAAATAAAAATTAAAAAATTAAAAAAGGAAGGGGTCAAGAATCCATCAGGTCTGACTGAGACATGTATCAGTGACTAACACCCCATATGGCAAAAGTACTCCGGTGCGCTTTGGGTATTCACAGCTTCAGCAGTATTCAAAGGCGTGTGCTTCCCTAAGACTAAGCCACAGGAATAGCCCCAGCAACACTGCCAGGAGAAACGTCTAACATGGATTTGGCTAGAAATACAGTTGTCTTTAACAAATTAACACTGAATAAATCCGGACTTATTAGAGCCTGCGAGAATGACATTCTCAATGATAACAGTTATCACTACAATCTCCAAACATCTGTGATCCTGCAGGAACTGTGACAGCGCAGGCCACGTGTCCAGAATGCTTCCCAGACTGCCTGTTACAGAATAAAAGAAATGAAACCCCCAAGAATGTCTTCACTCACATTCAGCCAGTTGTTCCTTTGTGTGCATCTCTGTGCTAAAATGGCCATTCTTCCCCACAGCCTGAAGTCATATGCTCAAATAAATGAGACTCACATGAAGCCAGAAACGTGCAGATGCCAAGGAAACCAACACAAACGAAATGGGCTGGAGTGTGTGGCCAGGAGGATGGTACTTCGCAGGAAGCAATTACTTCATCTCTGCCCATGAAGCAGGCAGCTGTCATTGTCCCCCAGGCCCACGCCAGCCACTCGAAGTAGGTTCTAACCAAACTACCTCCAACAATCAACATAAATACACCACACAATTGGCTTCTGAAAGGACACCTTGCAACCAACAAGATACTGTTAGCACAACTTTGACAAACTGCAACTAAAAACCTTGGAAAGGGATAAACACTGCCACGTTTTGACTCATACTGTTACGTGGTAGCACCGCAATAATTCACTGAAACAAAGAATGAATGAGGAATATGTTTATATAGGAATCAGAGGAAGCATGACTAATCATTTAAAGAAATAGGTCAAGAAACTGCTAGGTTCAAATCCTACCGTGAGATACTGTCAGGGCCTTAGGCAAATTCACTTCTCTTGGTCCTGTTTCTAGGTTCATCAAAAACCAGCTTTGGACTAGGGAATCTGTTGCTTTCCAATGCCTTCCTTCTGTGATTCCAGCCCAGATTTTAGGACTGCTCTCCCACTTGGTATATGAAAGCACTTTCTATGTATAATAGCAAGAGTACATTTCTGTGTGGAATGCGGTTTGGGACCTACTCTACGAGGAAGAATATCATCATGTAGCTTTAAGCATGACGACAAGGCGCACTCTAGATAAGGATAACACATAAGATGTGGCCATACGCCTGTGCGTGCCTGGCAGGGAGATGGGGAAGTCTCATTTAATGAAGCCAGGGGTGCCTGTTGCACCTTAACATCCTCAGTCCACATCAAGTTCACAACGTCCTTCTGACATCAAACCACAGGTATCACATACTTTTCCATGCTTTCTACCCAAGATTAAAATATGCAGAGCACCGTGATAAAGACGCCCCATCCCCAGCATGTTGGCTCTCATTCTGTAGAATTACATACTTGAGGTGCAAAATGATCACCAGGCTGCAGCGGCAAGCAAGACTGGGCTCCATGGGGACAGCAGGCCCTGCAGCAGCCACCACTCCTGTCGCCACAGTCTGATGCAGCTGCAGAGAAGCTGTGGCTGAGGCCATTCACTTTGTGAGAGAACCGCACAGGAGGGAAAAGGTAGGGAATGTCAGGAAGAGGGCAATGTCATGCTTCTGAGCCCAATCCAAGCCACAGCATCCCCTGTGACTTGTACATATATGCCCAGATGGCCTGAAGTAACTGAAGAATCACAAAAGAAGTGCAAATGCCCTGTCCCACCTTAACTGATGACATTCTACCACAAAAGAAGTGAAAATGACCAGTCCTTGCCTTAAGCGATTATATTATCTTGTGAAATTCCTTTTCCTGGCTCATCCTGGCTCAAAAAGCTCCCACACTGAGCACCTTGTGACCCCCACTCCTGCCCACCAGAGAACAACCCCCCTTTGACTGTAATTTTCCTTTACCTACCCAAATCCTATAAAATGGCCCCACCCTTATCTCCCTTTGCTGACTCTCTTTTCAGACTCAGCCCGCCTGCACCCAGGTGATTAAAAAGCTTTATTGCTGACACAAAGCCTGTTTGGTGGTCTCTTCACAGGGACGCGCATGACAGGCAGGTGCAGAGCCAGGAAAGGACCTGTGATGAGAACAGAAAGGAATGCACCTCCCTGTACACACACTCGGATTTTATGACAATGTGGGCAGGGGGCTGAACTGCATGCCTGAGAACATTCCTCCAAGTTCTTTTGCTGATTTTCTAAATATTGGTGTAAAATCTGAACTCAGACAAAATTTTTTAAATCGTTTCAATCAACATCTTTGTCTAGTGCTCAGCATCATGTCTACATGATCATCTAGAAAACCAACTTCGGTTCTAAGGCTCACATCCTTCCTATAAAGTCCCAGGATTTTACAAGGGAATGCACCTCTCATTCGCATCAAGAACACACACAACTACCATTAAAGAAATGCCTAATTTGCTTACATAATTTTTTAAACACCCAGATTTGAAATACAATAGAGAAGACAACTTTTTGATAGCTCTGCTTTCCAACTGCGAACTGCGGGTGGAGAAAATAACCTACCATGATTTCTAACCAGCCAACAACCTGTCTTCCCTGGCTGCAGTAGGAGCAATCTTTCTGAGCTCAGGATGAAAAAGATCCCAGCTGTTTAGGGGACAGATAATCATCAGTTCTCAGCAGGCTTCCTGGGTCCCAAATCCCCATGTGATACGTGGAAGTAAAAAGCTATCAATGACCAAGCATCTGAACGCTTATCCCACCTCGCCATCTGCTTCTCCTCCCATGCAAATTTAAAATTAATAAGCCTGCTTTTAGAGAACAGAGTTGGTGCAGCATCTGTCTTCCTAAAATTATGGATAATTACCAGCCCACAATGGCTTCTAATCAGATTTGAGTAGTTCCTTAGACAGGAAGCTAAAGTGCCTCAGCCCTAAACTGAGAAGAAAACAGAAACTGGAGTGCTCTAGGTTTGATTTTTTCCCCCTTGTTCTAAAGTTGCTGTTCCCGAATCTCCTTCTACTGTCTTGTTTATAAAATGTATGAGAAACAGGGACATTTAAAGACATGATAGAAATGGCCACTTTTTCTTGGTACAAACTTTGTGAACATTATTTTCAGCTGCTGGGCTTTTTCTCCACAAACTGTGAGCCTGGAGTACATTTTCTCCCTCGTGGTTACACATTCAGAGTCAGGGAAGGTGGCTTTAGCAGTAAAGAGGGGAGTGCAGTGAGAAGTGACCGGACACTGAGAAGGGCAGACAGGGACTCTACCTCGGTGGCCTGCAGCACTCCTGGGCCTCGGCCTTTACTTTTCTATCTGTACAAGGGATCTAAAGGCCCGTGATTCTAGGCCACGACAGCTCTTCATACACACATACGCAAACATCACACGCCTATGTGAAAAGCGGTGACACTTGGCTGATTTCCTGAAGAAGTTATCTTGTATCATTTCTACTCAAGTACTCCACCTCCTTCCAGACAAGTATCTGAGGATGATGGGCTATCCCACAGCAATGTGTGTAACCTCTCCTGCTTATGATCCCTGTTCACATAGCATTTTCCAAAAGCATTTGGTGTGAAGTGACAGAAGAAAGAAGAATAAGGTTCTTTCAGCCCATTCATTCATTCATTCATTCAACAAATGTTGACTAACTATCTACGTGCCAGGCACCGGTGATATAACAGGGAACATATATTTTTGTAGGTAGAGACAGACAACCAAAAAGTATGTTAAAGAGTGATCAATGCTGTAGAGGAAAATACACCAGGAAACAGGAAAGAAGAATACCCCTAGCCAGCCTACACTGGGGTGACGCAGCGTTACAAAATGGAAACAGCGGCCGGGTGCTGTGGCTCACACCTGTAATCTCAGCTCTTTGGGAGACTGAGGCAGGCAGATCACCTGAGTTCAGGAGTTCAAGATCAGCCTGACCAACACGGTGAAACCCTGTCTCTACTAAAACAAAAATTAGCTGGACGTGGTGGCACATGCCTGTAATCTCAGTTACTCAGGAAGCTGAGGCACAAGAATCCCTTGAACCTGGGAGGCAGAGGTTGGAGTGAGCCGAGATCGCACCACTGCACTCCAGCCTGGGTGACAGAGCAAGACTCTGTCTCAAAAAATAAAAATAAAAATAAAAATAAAAATAAAATGTAAACAGAGAATAAGATACCAAAAGAAAGAACATGAACGATTAATTGTAACAAAAGCCTTTGTAAGCTGATACTTTCCTTCCTGGATCCTTGTCCCTTACAAATGGAAAAAAAGGGTGGGTAGGGGGTAGCATCAAAATGATGTTTTAAGATGGCTTCGGGTTTCAGATGTCTGACAGCCATACTCATGTACTTCAAGGAAAAAGCTCTAGCTCTATAAGCCATCTGGGCAATGGTTTAATGTCTTTTTTTTTTTTTCAGAGAGTTTTTAAAATACAGGAAAACGTGTGTGTTTATTTGGCTGCTCTGTGCCCGCACATGTGCAAACTGTGCTAACAGGTTTTTCCATGTTTTGCTGAATTTGCCAGCTTGCCATAAACAGGCTTCCATGTCTTAATTGTCTATAAAGAGCACAAACACCCAAAAATGCAAATCAAGACAAGCTGTCCCTTCAACTGCTGCTGCCATGATGACAGTGAGCGACAATTGGCCAAATCAATATGCGGAGACTGAAGCTGTCCGGCAGAGAGCACAGGGTCGACTGCTTTTCCCATAGCATTTAAAGAAACAAGCGGAAACGGCTCTCCACACAGGACAGACACGTCCTTTGTTCTTTGAATAAATACTGTCAATGTCCAAAATACTTTCTCCATCACACTATCTATATGGAATTCAAGTTCCTTCCAATACCATGAGTAACGCCAGTGATAGACTATGTTTAGCCATAATGACCCATTAGCATTCTTTTTCCTCTAAAATGTTGAAATAATAACATTGAGTGCGCACTCACGATGTGCCAGGCTCTGAGTTTGATCTCGTTTGGTTCTCGTTGAAATCCTGTAAGATCAGTACCATATTCTCTCATTTTTCATAGATGAGGAAACTAAGGCAGAGAAAGGCTAAGTAAGTTGTCCATGGTCACAGGTTATTTAGGAACTTTTCTCCAAACTTTCAAAAGTTAACTACTGCCACTATTACAAATGGGTTTTGTTTGTTTGTTTTTGTGTTTTTTGAGACAAGGTCTTGCTCTGACCAGGCTGGAGTGCAGTGGCGTGATGATGGTTCACTGCAGCCTCGACTTCCCTGGCTCAAGTGATCCTCGCACCTCAGCCTCTCCAGTAGCTGGGATTACAGGCATGAGCCACCACACCTGGCTAATTTTTTAATTTTTATTTTTTCTAGGGATGGGGTTTCACCATGTTGCCCAGACTGGTTCCAAACTCTGGGCTCAAGAGATCCTCCCAGGTCAGCCTCCCAAAGTCCTGGGATTACAGGTGTAAGCCACTGTGCACAGCCCTACAAATGTGACTTATACAAAGTCAGAGCAGTGAGCAGGAAGAGAACAGAGACTTCAGCGAGTCTCCTGGCTGTTGCAACACCATATCCCTCCTCCATACCGTAATGTGTCTACACCCACCAAGCTCCTAGACGTTGAAGGCAGGCCAGCTCAGAGACGGAACAGCAGTAAAGAAAGAGAAGATGCAGACATGCGTGTTGATTTCAGCTCGAGCGTGCCTCTCTGCCCTGCAGCTGCACAGGCAGAAACCAGGGGCCGTGAGTCTGAGGCAGTGTGTTTGGTTCCTGGCAGGTCATCTTTTGGGAGACCATCCCATAAATTAGTGTTACACTTCTCAAAAAGGAAGTGTGACTTTTATAGAAAAATCGATTCCATTTGGGAGAAAGGCCTAATAAAACCACAAAAGGATAATACATTCATACAACAACAAATTCAATTCATCTGTCACAAACTGAAATCCCAAAGCCCTCTGGGCACACAGCTGCTTTTCTGAGCTGAAATTCAACTCCAGTTGAGAAACAGGTCAACTTTTCTAAAAAGATTTCTTTTTCACATGCCTTCAATAAAAATTCCTTTCCCTCACTTGTCATTTTCCAGATTTAATGGCTCTGCTGGCCTTCCTCTCATTTAGGCCATGAGCACTGACTGCATGTCTGCTACGGCCAGGACTCCAAGGGAGGCACCCTAGGGAACACAGATGACCGCAGCACAGCGACACCCTCAAGGAGCACACACGGGGAAGGCAAGATGATACAATCGCAGCCTTCACACAGAAAAGAACTTGGCATCCATAGCCCGTCCCATTTCTAGAAAACAACGATGCTGAGTCAGTAACATTTACGGAACAGCCTGCAGTGTGGAGGCAGGCACGAGGGGGCTCCATGCGGGGAAGAGCACCTTCAGAAGGGGCATGCAAACAACGTGGAGGCAGGAGACGCCCCCACGCACAAGGGCCAGCCTAGGGGCCTGCAGAAATGCCCATGCATCTGGGAGGAGGGAGAGAGGACAAGATACTTAAATGCTCCAAAATGAATAGAAGCCTCCCAAGAACCTCCCCCGAAATGGGGCAGGGATTTACAAAAGACCAAACCGAGCATGCGCAGTTACCTGAGCATAGCGCCACCAGAGTGAGCTATTCGAGGAAGAAACAGGGTCCCTAGAAGCCTGAGCCTCTACTCCCAGCTCTGCGACTCATTCACCCTATGACCTTGGTGAAGGCTCTTAGCTTCTGTGAGCCACAAGAGAATCACAGGAAAACAGAAGATATGAAAACTGCTCTGCCTTTTCACAGAACTGCTGAGGGAATAAAATCAGATAATGGATTTTAAAATTCTCTGTGAATTACGAAGCAAAATACAAACGTATGAAATCATTCTTACCATTAATAACAGCACTGTAAAATTAAGAGCAGAGTTAAGACCACAGCATTTTCCACACCCTTACTCCCGAGAGAAATAGTGAGTCCAGCCGATGTATTTGGGCAACCCCAGTATCTAGGCTTCGAGAGCCTCAAACAGCTCATGAACTCTGACAGTATCACTCCAGCCCAGTGCTCATTAAGTTCTCCAAGACAGCCAACTGACATAAAATACTACAGCTTTTTCAGCTGGGCTTGAAGCCCTCCAAGCTCACAGCACAGCTAAACAATGAAGAAGAGGTTTTCTGCCACTAGACTCAAAAGCTGGCTTTTGTAGATTCCCATAGAAAGAACATTCAAGGCCAGGCGTGGCGGCTCACGCCTGTAATCCCAGCACTTTGGGAAGCCAAGGCAGGAGGATCACCTGAGGTCAGAAGTTCAAGAACAGAGGGCTGGGCGCGGTGGCTCAAGCCTGTAATCCCAGCACTTTGGGAGGCCGAGGCGGGCGGATCATTTCCATTGTTTTCATACAATGATTCCAAAACCGCTATCCACACAGCTCCACTTCTCACACATACGCCGTGCTTCACGGATTACACAGCATTTTCACCACGCCCCTCATCCGCTCCTCCCAGCAGCCTTGTGTGATCCCTTGAGTATGCTTCCTCATACTGAGGTTTGAAACCAAAACTTTCCCAAGAATATCCAGCTAGTGTTAGAACCAGGATACGAGGGCTTCTGATTCTAGAACCAGTATTTGTACCACTATTCCACACGGGCCGCTCCAGGAATTTCTGCCTGATCTTAAAATGCAGACAGCAAATTCATCTCTCTACAGTCCTGGGGTCCCCTATAGACAAGAAGTAAATCTTCTAACAGAAAGCTTAGACTTATTTGGAAGGCTACCTGGGATATTTCTTTTAAGTTAGTTTGTTCATGTTTTGGAAAGATTGTTCCAATGGCAATGCGGGGCATGAAGTGTAGAAAGGATTCCATGATGAGACAGAGAAACAATTCGGTGGCTCTTACAACAGTTCAAATGAGGCATGAGGCACAACCAGAAAGGACAGAGGAAAAATGCATTGGAAAGAAATGCAAAATGAAGTCCACTCAGACCCAGGATGGAGAAAAGGGGATTAAGGATGATGGTGGTTTCTAGTTTGAAAGACGGATGAACAAGGATGTCATGAACTACTGCAGAGTGGTATCTGGGGCCTGAGTGCATCAGTTTGTTTAACCATTCACCTGCTGAGCAGTCTCTGGGCTGTTTCCAGTTTCTGGGCTTTATAAATAATGCTGCTATGAACAGATACATAAAGGCTTTTGTGTGAACATAAGTCTTCATTTCTCTGGGATAACTGCCCATGAATGTGAGTGCTGCATCTATGGCAATTGCACGTTTAGTTTTTTAAGAAACTGTCAAGCTGTTTTCCAGAATGGCTGTACCATCTTCCATTCCCACCAGCCAAGTGTGAGTGATCCCGTTTCCGGCATCATCACCAGCATTGGTCTTGTTACTACTTTTTATTTTAGGCATTCTGATAGGTGTATAGTGACGTGGCTTTAGTGTGCATTTTTTCTGATGGCTCATGATGTTGAACATCTTTTCATGTGCTTGTATGTTATCTGAAATGTCTCTTCAGGTCTTTTATTCATTTTCAAAGTAGATGATTTGGTTTCACTGCTGAATTTTGATAGTTCTTGATATATTATAGATATGAGTCCTTTATCAGACATGTGATTTGCAAATAGTTTCTCCCAGTCTCTAGCTCCTCTCTTCATCTTTATTTTCCATTTTACATTTTAGTCCATGATCCATTTTGAGTTAATTTTTGTACGAGGTATGAGGTTTAGATCAGAGTTCAGGTTTTCTTCCTATGAATAATCGGGTAGCCAGTAACTTTTTTTAAGAGACAAGGTCTCACTCTGTCACCCAGGCTGGAATATAATGACAAGATCAGAGCTCACTGCAGCCTCAACTCCTGGGCTCAAGTTATCCTCCTGCCTCAGCCTCCTGGAATAGCTGGGACCACAGGCAGGTGTCACCATGACCAGTTAATGTTTTTAGATTTGTAGAGACAGGGTCTTGTGCTATGTTACCCAGGCTGGTGTGGAACTCTTAGGCTAAAGTCAGCATCCCACTTATATGGGGCCAGGCAGTGGCACATGCCTGCAATCACAGCACTTTGGGAGGACGAAGCAGGAGAATCACTTGAACCCAGGAATTCCACACCAGCCTGAGCAACAGAGGGAGGTCCTGTCTCTGCAAAAAATTTTAAACGTTAGCTGGGCGTGGTGTTGTACACCTGTGGTCCCAGCTACTTGGGAGGCTGAAGTGGGAGGATCTCTTGAGCCTATGAGGCTGAGGCTGCAGTGAGCCATGATTGCACCACTACACTCCAGCCTGGGAGAAAGTGAGACCCTGTCTCCAAAAAAAAAAAAAAAAAAATGCTAGAGCATCATCCATATTAAAGACAGGTATTGTCTTTTTGAAAATTTAATTACAGTTATATAATGGACATGTAAAATGTCCAGTTTGAAAGTTTGAAAAATATATAACTCTAAGTATTCTTACCTTAAAATTCTGATACCTACCTAAGATATCGCATACTGTTTACATAAGTATCACAATGCCTGGACAACAACTAAAAATGTGTATGAGGGAGAAAAATGAGCATGTATGCTTATTAATTAAGGTATATTTCCCCCTTATTACATAAAAAAGTCATCACGGCAAACCCCTGTGACTGTATCTAAAGCAAGCCTACAGTTTTATCTCTGTGTATTATAAAATGCAAGGCTAAAATTTAAATACTAAACATTTCCTGAAGCCAAGGGTAGTTTACTTAAAATAAATGCCTAGGGGCTCTATCGAAAATATGAAAAAGTTATCTACTTCATAGCCATTCCAATCTAAGTTCAGCTTTTTCTTTTTTAATTGACACATAATTGTGTACTGTACATATGTATGGAGTACACATAGTGATGTTATAATACATGTAATGTATGTGATCAGCATAATTAGCATATCTGCCATCTCAAACATTTATCATTTCTTTGCATTATCTGGAACTATCTATTCTTTTTTTTTTTTTTTTTTTTTTTTTTTTTTTTTGAGACAAAGTCTTGCTCTGTTGCCCAGGCTGGAGTGCAGTGGTGTGATCTCAGCTCACTGCAACATCTGCTTCCCAGGTTCAAGCTATTCTCCTGCCTCGGCCTCCCAAAGTGCTGGGATTACAGGTGTGATCCACCACTCCCAGCTAATTTTTGTGTTTTAGTAGAGATGGGGTTTCACCACGTTGGCCAGGCTGGTCTTGAACTCCTGGCCTCAAGTGACCCGCCCACCTCAGCCGCCCAACAGTGCTGGGATTACAGGTGTGATCCACCACTCCCAGCTAATTTTTGTGTTTTAGTAGAGACAGGGTTTCACCACGTTGGCCAGGCTGGTTTCAAACTCCTGACCTCAAGTGATCCACCCAACTCAGCCTCCCAAAGTGCTGGGATTACAGGTGTGATCCACCACTCCCAGCTAATTTTTGTGTTTTAGTAGAGACAGGGTTTCACCACGTTGGCCAGGCTGGTCTCAAACTCCTGACCTCAAGTGATCCACCCAACTCAGCCTCCCAAAGTGCTGGGATTACAGGTGTGATCCACCACTCCCAGCTAATTTTTGTGTTTTAGTAGAGACAGGGTTTCACCACGTTGGCCAGGCTGGTCTCAAACTCCTGACCTCAAGTGATCCACCCAACTCAGCCTCCCAAAGTGCTGGGATTACAGGTGTGATCCACCACTCCCAGCTAATTTTTGTGTTTTAGTAGAGACAGGGTTTCACCACGTTGGCCAGGCTGGTCTCAAACTCCTGACCTCAAGTGATCCACCCAACTCAGCCTCCCAAAGTGCTGGGATTACAGGTGTGATCCACCACTCCCAGCTAATTTTTGTGTTTTAGTAGAGACAGGGTTTCACCACGTTGGCCAGGCTGGTTTCAAACTCCTGACATCAGGTGATCTGCCCGCCTCGGCCTCCCAAAGTGCTGGGATTACAGGTGTGATCCACCACATCTGGCTAATTTTTAATTTTATTTTTCTAGGGATTTTTCTTCCTCTCACTATTTTCAGCCCCTTGGCTGACCCAGCATTCTCCAGAAAGCTTTGAAGTCCTGGCAGCTCTGAGGCCACAAAGTCATAAACGCACAGGACACACAGCCCATCTGTCTCTAATGGGTCTTTTACTTGTCATGCTGGTCATTTCTAAGAGCAGATGGCTTAAGAAAGACATGGCAAGTTACCACGAACTGACCCCTCCACTCCTCCCTGGGGGAAGGCTGACTAGCGAGCAGTCAGGCCGGCTTTCTTCCCCCACTCCCTGCATTCTTGTCCCCAAGGAGCCACAGGCAATCCCACCAAATATACGCAGGGGACAGCCGCCTCCTTTGTACAGCTGGAGGGGGAAGGGTCCTCTCGGGCCTTTCTAACTGCATGAAAGCCAGACTGTGAACTGTACTGACCCAGATCTCACCCATGTTGCAGGCACGTACAACACAGGTGCCCAGTGGTATCATCAGGCAGAACTACGAATGTGCTTTCCATCGTTTTCATACAATGATTCCAGAACCGCTATTCAAACAGCTCCACTTCTCACACATAGGACGTGCTTCAGGGATTACACAGCATTTTCACCACGCCCCTCATCCGCTCCTCCCGGCAGCCTTGTGTGATCCTTTGAGTCTGCTTCCTCATACTGAGGTTTGAAACCAAAACTTTCCCAAGAACATCCACCTAGTGTTAGAACCAGGATATGAGGGCTTCTGATTCTAGAACCAGCATTTGTGCCACTATTCCACATGGGCCCCTCCAGGGATTTCTGCCTGATCTTAAAATGCAGACAGCAGATTCATCTCTCTACAGTCCTGGGGTTCCCTATAGACAAGAAGTAAAACTTCTAACAGAAAGCTTAGACTTATTTGGAAGGCTACCTGGGATATTTCTTTTAAGTTAGTTTGTTCATGTTTTGGAAAGATTGTTCCAATGGCAAAGCAGGGCATGAAGTGTAGAAAGGATTCCATGATGAGACAGAGAAACAATTCGGTGGCTCTTACAACAGTTCAAATGAGGCATGAGGCACAACCAGAAAGGACAGAGGGAAAATGCATTGGAAAGAAATGCAAAATGAAGTCCACTCAGACCCAGGATGGAGAAAAGGGGATTAAGGATGATGGTGGTTTCTAGTTTGAAAGACGGATGAACAAGGATGTCATGAACTACTGCAGAGTGGTATCTTACCTGAGTGCACCAGTTTGTTGAACCTACCTGAGATCTCGATACTGTTTACTTTATATACAATGCCGCTATGAACAACATAAAGGCTGTGAACATGTCTTCATTTCTCTGGGATAACTGCCCATGAGCATGAGTGCCTTAGAAAGCAACTTAGCTTTATCTATTCTTTCTAAGGTGTTATAATTTGTTTTCATAGAAGAAAAAATTATTTTGTAAATTTCATCTGTTTGTAATACTTAGTGAAATTACCTATAAATAATAATATCTATTAAATGCACAAAGTATTGATTTTGAGGACAAATACAATCAATTCTCTGTGTAGGTATGAAAACGAATTGTGGTATATACACACAATGGAATATTTACTACTGAAAAGTAAAACTAAATACATTGTTGATGCATGCAACAACATGGATAATTCCTGAACTAATTATGCTGTGTGAAAGAAGCCAGACAGAAAAAGAGTGTACAAGTATGATTCTACTCATGTAACACTTTAGAACATAGGGGCTATAATGACAGAAATCAGATGACTGATGGCCTGAGGACTGGGAGAGCGGTAGTAGGGGAGATTACAAATGTGCAAGAAAATACCTCTGGTTGTGATAGATATATTCACTATGTAGACTATGTGATGGTTTTGAGGCTTGCATGCATGTCAAAACTTATTAAATGGTCTAATTTAAATATATTCAGACTTTCATATGCCAATAATACCTCAATAAAGCTGTTTAAAAGTGTTAAGCTTTCTTC
>DAKLCV010002164.1:0-35959 GCA_030247045.1 Colobus guereza
TCCGCTGACTCCACGCCTTGAGGCCCACGGGATCATTCTGGGCTGCAGCCAGGCCCTGCCTGCCTCAGTCGATGTGATGTGCTCAGCCAATCCATTCTCCCCGTAGGGGTCCAGAATCGGATCCGATGGGGGTCATGAGCTGACCCCAGCAGGCGCCCTGAAGCTCCCCTCCCTGGTGGAAATCGGCTCCAGGATCTTCTCAAGTCGGGACTCCTGGGGTTGGATCGTGGGGCGCTGCCCGCGCCGCCTCCCACGCGGCCCCAACAGGACCGGACAGCGGATGCAGCCGCCGCCAAGGCTGCAGCGGAGAGCCCTTGGCGCCCAGGGGCCGCCATCCTTTAAAGGGGACGCAGCCTGACTGCTGGCAGCGGAGCGCGGGCTGCCAAGCCAATGCGCATGCGCGAGTGGCGAGCGGGTGCCCGAGTCACAGTGGTTCCCACGGTTGTCATAGGAACCACGCCCTGAGGCCTGGCAAACAGGAGCCCTCCGTGGCAGTGCTTGGGTGGCGGGGCTCCGAGGCTCCAGCCGGACGTCTCCACGGGTCGACAGGACTGTCTCCGGATGCCAGGAGTCCTGGCAAAGGGCTGACCAGGATGTCAAAGAACAGGCGGCGGGGGCCGGGGAAGCATCGCCGCATCCCAGGCTCAGGCCCGCCCGGACGCTGTTCGGGTGAGTCTCCCAAAAGCCGTGCCCCGTGATCTCGAGGAAGGGTCGGCCTGCAGACCCGTGGGCTGATCTCTCAACCGAGGGTCGTTCTCTGTCGAGAGCCGAACCCCAGAGCCTCAGCGGCTGCCTGGGGCTGTGTGTTTCTGTGCCACTGCTGTAGGACTCTCTGTGTGTCTAGGTGTTTGCGTGTATCTCATTTTCGATTCTCTCTGTCTCTCACTCTCTGTCAGTTCCTTGCCCTCTCTTTCAGTTGGTGTGTGTGTGTGTGTGTTTGAAGAAAAACGCCCTTGGCCAAAGTTGTCATTCTGAGCTTAAATCAAATGTGGGCTCTGTTTCAAGTGACTGTGCCTTCCTGGCAGGGTTCCACCACAGCTCAGATCTCCACAGCATCCAGTTTGTCTGGCTTCGGTGCATACAACGGGAAAGTTGACTTCTGCAGAGCAGGTAGGAAGATTGCCTCCTGATTCTTCATCCAGAGATTTAATTAATTTTGTGTGATTGCATTGAGGAGTCATTGAGCCATTGGGGTCAGAGATGAAGTCTGCATTCATTCTTCCATCTTTTCTTTGCCTCAGAAACAAGGCAGTCAACACATTTTTGCCTAGTCTTCCATTATTGGAACACTAAGCTTTCAGAGTTATTTATATTCTATTGCTCACGGTCATTACCGAGGTCTGATTTTTTTTCTATTTTTTCTATTTCATTTTTTTTTTTTTTTTTTTTTTACTATTCTCTAAGTTCTAGGGTACAGGTGCATAACGTGCAGGTTTGTTACATATGTATACTTGTGCCATGTTTGCGTGCTGCACCGTCAACTCGTCAGCACCCATCCATTCGTCATTTATATCAAGTGTAACTCCCAATGCAATCCCTCCCCTCCCCTCCCCATGACTGGCCCTGATTTGTGATGTCCTGGCTTTGCTGCAGTTGAGCAGGAAAAGCCTAGATGCTAGCCAGAAATTTGTAAGTTTGAATTATGCAAACCCCAAGAACGTAGTAGCTGCTTGAATACTATCCCAAAGTCTACTCGATTAATCTCCCCAAAATCATGCCGCTCAGTTTTCATGACTACTTCACATACAAAATTGAAACTCTTCCTCCTCACGGTTGAAATAAATTTGTCGCTTCCATCAGTAAAAGGCTAATCATCCTACACCTTAATTAAGAAAATAGCGAAGGTGGTGGTTGGAACAGTGAACAACACTTTATAGGATGTATTTGCCATAAATTAATCATTCCTGATCCACCTCAACTCTGCCAAGCTTGGAGAGGATAGGAAGACATACAAATGACAGCCCTTCCTTGGAGAATTTTCAATCCAGTTTGGAATTGAGGAACCAGGCATGAAGAACTAACTAAAATTCAAACCCATGTATTCTAATGAGGAATGTTAATCTGAAAAATTGGAAGACACATATATCAGAATGAAAATGGATAATTATTTTCAATCTAGTTTATAAAATGAATAGCTACCATATCCCTCCTTGTTCTTTAGCTAATCATCATCTTGCAGAGCACTTTTCCAGAGTAAGGATTATTTCTAAATCTAGGTCATAATCCCAGACCTTCACCCGGTTCCTGACCTTATGGGGAAAGGGAGTGATTCTTTGGCTCCCATTGGATTTGTCATTTCTTCCTCTCCTTGTACTTTCTCCTCCAATTGTCTCCTCTGCCTTTTCTCCTTTTCTGCCCACTGAAGGAAACATTATATTAAAATTCCAATGTACAAAAGTAGTATGCATGAGAAGAATGCAAGTAGGAATCTAAAATCATTTTATTAGCAGAATAAAATGCCATAAATCAGAGAAAAGGTTTACATTTCAAGAAGATCTAAATTGTGGTCATGTAAACAAAAGATTTATTATAATAACCTCCAGGAGACAGCAATTTAGAATGTGCAAAAATCATTTATTTAGATTACTCCTTAATTCTTATAACAACCCTGTGAGGTAGACACAGAATTAGCACTCCACTTTACAAATGGGAAATTGAGGCTCAAATCACATAAGTGACTTGGCCCAGATCACACAGCTAGCAAAACCTAAATAAGACTTTGTACTCTATCTGCCACTGTCTGTGCTAAGTAAATTCAAGGTTGTATCACTGTGTGACCAAGCTGAGATTCTCATCCTCTCCTCCTGATTCTAAGCCTAGATTTCTCTTCAGTTCATATGCTTCATTTGACATATTCCACTCGTTTTTCTTTCTTTCTTTTTTTTTTTTTACTATTCTCTAAGTTCTAGGGTACATGTGCATAACGTGCAGGTTTGTTACGTATGGATACTTGTGCCATGTTTGCGTGCTGCACCGTCAACTCGTCAGCACCCATCCATTCGTCATTTATATCAAGTGTAACTCCCAATGCAATCCCTCCCCTCCCCTCCCCATGACTGGCCCTGATTTGTGATGTCGTGGCTTTGCTGCAGTTGAGCAGGAAAAGCCTAGATGCTAGCCAGAAATTGGTAAGTTTGAATTATGCAAACCCCAAGAACGTAGTAGCTGCTTGAATACTATCCCAAAGTCTACTCGATTAATCTCCCCAAAATCATGCCGCTCAGTTTTCATGACTACTTCACATACAAAATTGAAACTCTTTCCTCCTCACGGTTGAAATAAATTTATCGCTTCCATCAGTAAAAGG
Organism: Colobus guereza; assembly: GCA_030247045.1. NCBI lineage: Eukaryota > Metazoa > Chordata > Mammalia > Primates > Cercopithecidae > Colobus > Colobus guereza. The sequence goes on from DAKLCV010002164.1 coordinate 3,308, forward strand.
CTAATCATCCTACACCTTAATTAAGAAAATAGCGAAGGTGGTGGTTGGAACACTGAACATCACTTTATAGGATGTATTTGCCATAAATTAATCATTCCTGATCCACCTCAACTCTGCCAAGCTTGGAGAGGATAGGAAGACATACAAATGACAGCCCTTCCTTGGAGAATTTTCAATCCAGTTTGGAATTGAGGAACCAGGCATGAAGAACTAACTAAAATTCAAACCCATGTATTCTAATGAGGAATGTTAATCTGAAAAATTGGAAGACACATATATCAGAATGAAAATGGATAATTATTTTAAATCTAGTTTATAAAATGAATAGCTACCATATCCCTCCTTGTTCTTTAGCTAATCATCATCTTGCAGAGCACTTTTCCAGAGTAAGGATTATTTCTAAATCTAGGTCATAATCCCAGACCTTCACCCGGTTCCTGACCTTATGGGGAAAGGGAGTGATTCTTTGGCTCCCATTGGATTTGTCATTTCTTCCTCTCCTTGTACTTTCTCCTCCAATTGTCTCCTCTGCCTTTTCTCCTTTTCTGCCCACTCGAAGGAAACATTATATTAAAATTCCAATGTACAAAAGTAGTATGCATGAGAAGAATGCAAGTAGGAATCTAAAATCATTTTATTAGCAGAATAAAATGCCATAAATCAGAGAAAAGGTTTACATTTCAAGAAGATCTAAATTGTGGTCATGTAAACAAAAGATTTATTATAATAACCTCCAGGAGACAGCAATTTAGAATGTGCAAAAATCATTTATTTAGATTACTCCTTAATTCTTATAACAACCCTGTGAGGTAGACACAGAATTAGCACTCCACTTTACAAATGGGAAATTGAGGCTCAAATCACATAAGTGACTTGGCCCAGATCACACAGCTAGCAAAACCTAAATAAGACTTTGTACTATATCTGCCACTGTCTGTGCTAAGTAAATTCAAGGTTGTATCACTGTGTGACCAAGCTGAGATTCTCATCCTCTCCTCCTGATTCTAAGCCTAGATTTCTCTTCAGTTCATAAGCTTCATTTGACATATTCCACTCGTTTTCTTTCTTTCTTTCTTTTAAAGAAGTCCTTGAGTTGTATTGGCTGCTCTCTCAGTGATAGCATCAGTAGGAAAATGGTCATACTATTTTCTGGAACAGTCTGCCATGCAGAGTCACTGTTATGTATTCGATGCTTAATAATTACCTGTTACATGCACAAAGGTAAATGAATAAGGCAAATGCTATGAAGTTGGCTGGCACCCTCTGTTTCCTGTTACTTTAAAACAAATTCTTACTTTCTAGTAGCATAGGAAACAATCTTATTTCCAAGGAAAAATAAATAAATAAAGAAGAAGAAAAACGCTCTTTGTGCCAAAAGCGATTTCTTGCATGTCGGCCTGTCTTTGGTGAGCCTCCCTCGCGTCTGTGCCTGGGTCATGAGTCCGCTCCCAGTCCATCGGGAGACACTTCCTGGAGATCCCTGTCATGATTGTTTTCCTCTCCAAACCTGCTTGGGTTGGAGCCGATTTCGTCCGGGAGGGGAGCTTCAGGGCGCCTGCTGGGGTCTCAGGACTCCGCTTCAGATCGGATTCTGGACCCCTGCCGGGAGAATGGATGGGCTGAGCACATGGACTGAGGCAGGCAGGGTCTCGCTGCAGACCAAAATCATCCCACAGGCCTCAAGGCACATGCCGGGACACACCGTGGTTCCTCTGGCAGTCGGCCCGTGTGACCTCAGTGACACACGCTAACACCGTGTGTTCAGGATACGCCAGTGCCACGCACTGGCTCCACCTGGGATTCACCCTGGACCTGTTGACAGGTGTCCCGGAAAGCGGGATCAGCTTGAAGGAGCCCCAGGCCCTTGAGAAGCACGGCAGGTCACCGCTCTCTGAAAGCAGGGAGGCAGAGGGCTCACGGATCAGTGAACTTTCCGCTGACTCCACGCCTTGAGGCCCACGGGATCATTCTGGGCTGCAGCCAGGCCCTGCCTGCCTCAGTCGATGTGATGTGCTCAGCCAATCCATTCTCCCCGTAGGGGTCCAGAATCGGATCCGATGGGGGTCATGAGCTGACCCCAGCAGGCGCCCTGAAGCTCCCCTCCCTGGTGGAAATCGGCTCCAGGATCTTCTCAAGTCGGGACTCCTGGGGTTGGATCGTGGACGCTGCCCGCGGCCGCCTCTCCCACGCGGCCCCAACAGGACCGGACAGCGGATGCAGCCGCCGCCAAGGCTGCAGCGGAGAGCCCTTGGCGCCCAGGGGCCGCCATCCTTAAAGGGGACGCAGCCTGACTGCTGGCAGCGGAGCGCGGGCTGCCAAGCCAATGCGCATGCGCGAGTGGCGAGCGGGTGCTCGCGGCGAGCCGGTGCCCGCGTCACAGTGGTTCCCACGGTTGTCATAGGAACCCACGGTTTGCCCTGAGGCCTGGCAAACAGGAGCCCTCCGTGGCAGTGCTTGGGTGGCGGGGCTCCGAGGCTCCAGCCGGACGTCTCCACGGGTCGACAGGACTGTCTCCGGATGCCAGGAGTCCTGGCAAAGGGCTGTCCAGGATGTCAAAGAACAGGCGGCGGGGGCCGGGGAAGCATCGCCGCATCCCAGGCTCAGGCCCGCCCGGACGCTGTTCGGGTGAGTCTCCCAAAAGCCGTGCCCCGTGATCTCGAGGAAGGTCGGCCTGCAGACCCGTGGGCTGATCTCTCAACCGAGGTCGTTCTCTGTCGAGCCGAACCCCAGAGCCTCAGCGGCTGCCTGGGGCTGTGTGTTTCTGTGCCACTGCTGTAGGACTCTCTGTGTGTCTAGGTGTTTGCGTGTATCTCATTTTCGATTCTCTCTGTCTCTCACTCTCTGTCAGTTCCTTGCCCTCTCTTTCAGTTGGTGTGTGTGTGTGTGTGTGTGTGTGTGTGTGTGTGTGTGTGTGTGTGTTTGAAGAAAACGCCCTTGGCCAAAGTTGTCATTCTGAGCTTAAATCAAATGTGGGCTCTGTTTCAAGTGACTGTGCCTTCCTGGCAGGGTTCCACCACAGCTCAGATCTCCACAGCATCCAGTTTGTCTGGCTTGGTGCATACAACGGGAAAGTTGACTTCTGCAGAGCAGGTAGGAAGATTGCCTCCTGATTCTTCATCCAGAGATTTAATTAATTTTGTGTGATTGCATTGAGGATTCATTGAGCCATTGGGGTCAGAGATGAAGTCTGCATTCATTCTTCCATCTTTTCTTTGCCTCAGAAACAAGGCAGTCAACACATTTTTGCCTAGTCTTCCATTATTGGAACACTAAGCTTTTGGAGTTATTTATATTCTATTGCTCACGGTCATTACCGAGGTCTGATTTTTTCTATTTCTTTTTTTTTTTTTTTTTTTTACTATTCTCTAAGTTCTAGGGTACAGGTGCATAACGTGCAGGTTTGTTACATATGTATACTTGTGCCATGTTTGCGTGCTGCACCGTCAACTCGTCAGCACCCATCCATTCGTCATTTATATCAAGTGTAACTCCCAATGCAATCCCTCCCCCTCCCCCCTCCCCATGACTGGCCCTGATTTGTGATGTCGTGGCTTTGCTGCAGTTGAGCAGGAAAAGCCTAGATGCTAGCCAGAAATTTGTAAGTTTGAATTATGCAAACCCCAAGAACGTAGTAGCTGCTTGAATACAATCCCAAAGTCTACTCGATTAATCTCCCCAAAATCATGCCGCTCAGTTTTCATGACTACTTCACATACAAAATTGAAACTCTTTCCTCCTCACGGTTGAAATAAATTTATCGCTTCCATCAGTAAAAGGCTAATCATCCTACACCTTAATTAAGAAAATAGCGAAGGTGGTGGTTGGAACACTGAACATCACTTTATAGGATGTATTTGCCATAAATTAATCATTCCTGATCCACCTCAACTCTGCCAAGCTTGGAGAGGGATAGGAAGACATACAAATGACAGCCCTTCCTTGGAGAATTTTCAATCCAGTTTGGAATTGAGGAACCAGGCATGAAGAACTAACTAAAATTCAAACCCATGTATTCTAATGAGGAATGTTAATCTGAAAAATTGGAAGACACATATATCAGAATGAAAATGGATAATTATTTTAAATCTAGTTTATGAAAATGAATAGCTACCATATCCCTCCTTGTTCTTTAGCTAATCATCATCTTGCAGAGCACTTTTCCAGAGTAAGGATTATTTCTAAATCTAGGTCATAATCCCAGACCTTCACCCGGTTCCTGACCTTATGGGGAAAGGGAGTGATTCTTTGGCTCCCATTGGATTTGTCATTTTTCCTCTCCTTGTACTTTCTCCTCCAATTGTCTCCTCTGCCTTTTCTCCTTTTCTGCCCACTCGAAGGAAACATTATATTAAAATTCCAATGTACAAAAGTAGTATGCATGAGAAGAATGCAAGTAGGAATCTAAAATCATTTTATTAGCAGAATAAAATGCCATAAATCAGAGAAAAGGTTTACATTTCAAGAAGATCTAAATTGTGGTCATGTAAACAAAAGATTTATTATAATAACCTCCAGGAGACAGCAATTTAGAATGTGCAAAAATCATTTATTTAGATTACTCCTTAATTCTTATAACAACCCTGTGAGGTAGACACAGAATTAGCACTCCACTTTACAAATGGGAAATTGAGGCTCAAATCACATAAGTGACTTGGCCCAGATCACACAGCTAGCAAAAACCTAAATAAGACTTTGTACAATATCTGCCACTGTCTGTGCTAAGTAAATTCAAGGTTGTATCACTGTGTGACCAAGCTGAGATTCTCATCCTCTCCTCCTGATTCTAAGCCTAGATTTCTCTTCAGTTCATATGCTTCATTTGATATATTCCACTCGTTTTCTTTCTTTTTTTTTTTTTTTTAAAGAAGTCCTTGAGTTGTATTGGCTGCTCTCTCAGTGATAGCATCAGTAGGAAAATGGTCATACTATTTTCTGGAACACTCTGCCATGCACAGTCACTGTTATGTATTCGATGCTTAATAATTACCTGTTACATGCACAAAGGTAAATGAATAAGGCAAATGCTATGAAGTTGGCTGGCACCCTCTGTTTCATGTTACTTTAAAACAAATTGTTACTTTCTAGTAGCATAGGAAACAATCTTATTTCCAAGGAAAAATAAATAAATAAAGAAGAAGAGAAAACGCTCTTTGTGCCAAAAGCGATTTCTTGCATGTCGGCCTGTCTTTGGTGAGCCTCCTCCGCCTGTGCCTGGGTCATGAGTCCGCTCCCAGTCCATCGGGAGACACTTCCTGGAGATCCCTGTCATGATTGTTTTCCTCCAAACCTGCTTGGGTTGGAGCCGATTTCGTCCGGGGAGGGGAGCTTCAGGGCGCCTGCTGGGGTCTCAGGACTCCGCTCAGATCGGATTCTGGACCCCTGCCGGGAGAATGGATGGGCTGAGCACATGGACTGAGGCAGGCAGGGTCTCGCTGCAGACCAAAATCATCCCACAGGCCTCAAGGCACATGCCGGGACACACCGTGGTTCCTCTGGCAGTCGGCCCGTGTGACCTCAGTGACACACGCTAACACCGTGTGTTCAGGATACGCCAGTGCCACGCACTGGCTCCACCTGGGATTCACCCTGGACCTGTTGACAGGTGTCCTGGAAAGCGGGATCAGCTTGAAGGGGCCCCAGGCCCTTGAGAAGCACGGCAGGTCACCGCTCTCTGAAAGCAGGGAGGCAGAGGGCTCACGGATCAGTGAACTTTCCGCTGACTCCACGCCTTGAGGCCCACGGGATCATTCTGGGCTGCAGCCAGGCCCTGCCTGCCTCAGTCGATGTGATGTGCTCAGCCAATCCATTCTCCCCGTAGGGGTCCAGAATCGGATCCGATGGGGGTCATGAGCTGACCCCAGCAGGCGCCTGAAGCTCCCCTCCCTGGTGGAAATCGGCCCAGGATCTTCTCAAGTCGGGACTCCTGGGGTTGGATCGTGGACGCTGCCCGCGCCGCCTCTCCCACGCGGCCCCCAACAGGACCGGACCGCGGATGCAGCCGCCGCCAAGGCTGCAGCGGGAGAGCCCTTGGCGCCCAGGGGCCGCCATCCTTTAAAGGGGACGCAGCCTGACTGCTGGCAGCAGAGCGCGGGGCTGCCAAGCCAATGCGCATGCGCGAGTGGCGAGCGGGTGCTCGCGGCGAGCCGGTGCCCGCGTCACAGTGGTTCCCACGGTTGTCATAGGAACCACGCCCTGAGGCCTGGCAAACAGGAGCCCTCCGTGGCAGTGCTTGGGTGGCGGGGCTCCGAGGCTCCAGCGGACGTCTCCACGGGTCGACAGGACTGTCTCCGGATGCCAGGAGTCCTGGCAAAGGGCTGACCAGGATGTCAAAGAACAGGCGGCGGGGGGGGGGGAAGCATCGCCGCATCCCAGGCTCAGGCCCGCCCGGACGCTGTTCGGGTGAGTCTCCCCAAAAGCCGTGCCCCCGTGATCTCGAGGAAGGGTCAGCCTGCAGACCCGTGGGCTGATCTCTCAACCGAGGGTCGTTCTCTGTCGAGAGCCGAACCCCAGAGCCTCAGCGGCTGCCTGGGGCTGTGTGTTTCTGTGCCACTGCTGTAGGACTCTCTGTGTGTCTAGGTGTTTGCGTGTATCTCATTTTCGATTCTCTCTCTGTCTCTCACTCTCTGTCAGTTCCTTGCCCTCTCTCTTTCAGTTGGTGTGTGTGTGTGTTTGAAGGAAAACGCCCTTGGCCAAAGTTGTCATTCTGAGCTTAAATCAAATGTGGGCTCTGTTTCAAGTGACTGTGCCTTCCTGGCAGGGTTCCACCACAGCTCAGATCTCCACAGCATCCAGTTTGTCTGGCTTCGGTGCATACAACGTGAAAGTTGACTTCTGCAGAGCAGGTAGAAAGATTGCCTCCTGATTCTTCATCCAGAGATTTAATTAATTTTGTGTGATTGCCCTGAGGTTTCATTGAGCCATTGGGGTCAGAGATGAAGTCTGCGTTCATTCTTCCATCTTTTCTTTCCCTCAGAAACAAGGCAGTCAACACACTTTTGCCTAGTGTTCCATTATTGGAACACTAAGCTTTTGGAGTTATTTATATTCTATTGCTCACGGTCATTACCGAGGTCTGATTTTTCTTCTACTTTTTCTATTTCATTTTTTTTTTTTTACTATTCTCTAAGTTCTAGGGTACATGTGCATAACGTGCAGGTTTGTTACATACGCATACTTGTGCCATGTTTGCATGCTGCACCGTCAACTCGTCAGCACCCATCCTTTCGTCATTTATATCAAGTGTAACTCCCAATGCAATCCCTCCCCCTCCCCCATCCCCATGACTGGCCCTGATTTGTGATGTCGTGGCTTTGCTGCAGTTGAGCAGGAAAAGCCTAGATGCTAGCCAGAAATTGGTAAGTTTGAATTATGCAAACCCCAAGAACGTAGTAGCTGCTTGAATACTATCCCAAAGTCTACTCGATTAATCTCCCCAAAATCATGCCCCTCAGTTTTCATGACTACTTCACATACAAAATTGAAACTCCTTCCTCCTCACGGTTGAAATAAATTTGTCGCTTCCATCAGTAAAAGGCTAATCATCCTACACCTTAATTAAGAAAATAGCGAAGGTGGTGGTTGGAACACTGAACATCACTTTATAGGATGTATTTGCCATAAATTAATCATTCCTGATCCACCTCAACTCTGCCAAGCTTGGAGAGGGATAGGAAGACATACAAATGACAGCCCTTCCCTTGGAGAATTTTCAATCCAGTTTGGAATTGAGGAACCAGGCATGAAGAACTAACTAAAATTCAAACCCATGTATTCTAATGAGGAATGTTAATCTGAAAAATTGGAAGACACGTATATCAGAATGAAAATGGATAATTATTTTAAATCTAGTTTATGAAAATGAATAGCTACCATATCCCTCCTTGTTCTTTAGCTAATCATCATCTTGCAGAGCACTTTTCCAGAGTAAGGATTATTTCTAAATCTAGGTCATAATCCCAGACCTTCACCCGGTTCCTGACCTTATGGGGAAAGGGAGTGATTCTTTTGGCTCCCATTGGATTTGTCATTTTTTCCTCTCCTTGTACTTTCTCCTCCAATTGTCTCCTCTGCCTTTTCTCCTTTTCTGCCCACTCGAAGGAAACATTATATTAAAATTCCAATGTACAAAAAGTAGTATGCATGAGAAGTATGCAAGTAAGAATCTAAAATCATTTTATTAGCAGAATAAAAATGCCATAAATCAGAGAAAAGGTTTACATTTCAAGCAGATCTAAATTGTGGTCATGTAAACAAAAGATTTATTATAATAACCTCCAGGAGACAGCAATTTAGAATGTGCAAAAATCATTTATTTAGATTACTCCTTAATTCTTATAACAACCCTGTGAGGTAGACACAGAATTAGCACTCCACTTTACAAATGGGAAATTGAGGCTCAAATCACATAAGTGACTTGGCCCAGATCACACAGCTAGCAAAAACCTAAATAAGACTTTGTACAATATCTGCCACTGTCTGTGCTGAGTAAATTCAAGGTTGTATCACTGTGTGACCAAGCTGAGATTCTCATCCTCTCCTCCTGATTCTAAGCCTAGATTTCTCTTCAGTTCATATGCTTCATTTGATATATTCCACTCGTTTTTCTTTCTTTCTTTTTTTTTTTTAAAGAAGTCCTTGGAGTTGTATTGGCTGCTCTCTCAGTGATAGCATCAGTAGGAAAATGGTCATACTATTTTCTGGAACACTCTGCCATGCATAGTCACTGTTATGTATTCGATGCTTCATAATTACCTGTTACATGCACAAAGGTAAATGAATAAGGCAAATGCTATGAAGTTGGCTGGCACCCTCTGTTTCATGTTACTTTAAAACAAATTGTTACCTTCTAGTAGCATAGGAAACAATCTTATTTCCAAGGAAAAAAAAATAAATGAAGAAGAAGAGAAAAACGCTCTTGTGCCAAAAGCGATTTCTTGCATGTCGGCCTGTCTTTGGTGAGCCTCCCTCCGCGTCTGTGCCTGGGTCATGAGTCCGCTCCCAGTCCACCGGGGAGACACTTCCTGGAGATCCCTGTCATGATTGTTTTCCTCTCCAAACCTGCTTGGGTTGGAGCCGATTTCGTCCGGGGAGGGGAGCTTCAGGGCGCCTGCTGGGGTCTCAGGACTCCGCTTCAGATCGGATTCTGGACCCCTGCCGGGGAGAATGGATGGGCTGAGCACATGGACTGAGGCAGGCAGGGTCTCGCTGCAGACCAAAATCATCCCACAGGCCTCAAGGCACATGCCGGGACACACCGTGGTTCCTCTGGCAGTCGGCCCGTGTGACCTCAGTGACACACGCTAACACCGTGTGTTCAGGATACGCCAGTGCCACGCACTGGCTCCACCTGGGATTCACCCTGGACCTGTTGACAGGTGTCCTGGAAAGCGGGATCAGCTTGAAGGAGCCCCAGGCCCTTGAGAAGCACGGCAGGTCACCGCTCTCTGAAAGCAGGGAGGCAGAGGGCTCACGGATCAGTGAACTTTCCGCTGACTCACGCCTTGAGGCCCACGGGATCATTCTGGGCTGCAGCCAGGCCCTGCCTGCCTCAGTCGATGTGATGTGCTCAGCCAATCCATTCTCCCCGTAGGGGTCCAGAATCGGATCCGATGGGGGTCATGAGCTGACCCCAGCAGGCGCCCTGAAGCTCCCCTCCCTGGTGGAAATCGGCTCCAGGATCTTCTCAAGTCGGGACTCCTGGGGTTGGATCGTGGACGCTGCCCGCGCCGCCTCTCCCACGCGGCCCCAACAGGACCGGACGCGGATGCAGCCGCCGCCAAGGCTGCAGCGGAGAGCCCTTGGCGCCCAGGGCCGCCATCCTTTAAAGGGGACGCAGCCTGACTGCTGGCAGCGGAGCGCGGGCTGCCAAGCCAATGCGCATGCGCAGTGGCGGCGGGTGCTCGCGGCGAGCCGGTGCCCGCGTCACAGTGGTTCCCACGGTTGTCATAGGAACCACGCCCTGAGGCCTGGCAAACAGGAGCCCTCCGTGGCAGTGCTTGGGTGGCGGGGCTCGAGGCTCCAGCCGGACGTCTCCACGGGTCGACAGGACTGTCTCCGGATGCCAGGAGTCCTGGCAAAGGGCTGACCAGGATGTCAAAGAACAGGCGGCGGGGGCCGGGGAAGCATCGCCGCATCCCAGGCTCAGGCCCGCCGGACGCTGTTCGGGTGAGTCTCCCAAAAGCCGTGCCCCCGTGATCTCGAGGAAGGGTCGGCCTGCAGACCCGTGGGCTGATCTCTCAACCGAGGGTCGCTCTCTGTCGAGAGCCGAACCCCAGAGCCTCAGCGGCTGCCTGGGGCTGTGTGTTTCTGTGCCACTGCTGTAGGACTCTCTGTGTGTCTAGGTGTTTGCGTATCTCATTTTCGATTCTCTCTGTCTCTCACTCTCTGTCAGTTCCTTGCCCTCTCTTCAGTTGGTGTGTGTGTGTGTGTGTGTGTGTGTGTTTGAAGAAAACGCCCTTGGCCAAAGTTGTCATTCTGAGCTTAAATCAAATGTGGGCTCTGTTTCAAGTGACTGTGCCTTCCTGGCAGGGTTCCACCACAGCTCAGATCTCCACAGCATCCAGTTTGTCTGGCTTCGGTGCATACAACGGAAAGTTGACTTCTGCAGAGCAGGTAGGAAGATTGCCTCCTGATTCTTCATCCAGAGATTTAATTAATTTTGTGTGATTGCATTGAGGATTCATTGAGCCATTGGGGTCAGAGATGAAGTCTGCATTCATTCTTCCATCTTTTCTTTGCCTCAGAAACAAGGCAGTCAACACATTTTGCCTAGTGTTCCATTATTGGAACACTAAGCTTTTGGAGTTATTTATATTCTATTGCTCACGGTCATTACCGAGGTCTGATTTTTTCTATTTTTCTATTTCTTTTTTTTTTTTTACTATTCTCTAAGTTCTAGGGTACAGGTGCATAACGTGCAGGTTTGTTACATATGTATACTTGTGCCATGTTTGCGTGCTGCACCGTCAACTCGTCAGCACCCATCCATTCGTCATTTATATCAAGTGTAACTCCCAATGCAATCCCTCCCCTCCCTCCCCATGACTGGCCCTGATTTGTGATGTCGTGGCTTTGCTGCAGTTGAGCAGGAAAAGCCTAGATGCTAGCCAGAAATTTGTAAGTTTGAATTATGCAAACCCCAAGAACGTAGTAGCTGCTTGAATACAATCCCAAAGTCTACTCGATTAATCTCCCCAAAATCATGCCGCTCAGTTTTCATGACTACTTCACATACAAAATTGAAACTCCTTCCTCCTCACGGTTGAAATAAATTTATCGCTTCCATCAGTAAAAGGCTAATCATCCTACACCTTAATTAAGAAAATAGCGAAGGTGGTGGTTGGAACACTGAACATCACTTTATAGGATGTATTTGCCATAAATTAATCATTCCTGATCCACCTCAACTCTGCCAAGCTTGGAGAGGATAGGAAGACATACAAATGACAGCCCTTCCCTTGGAGAATTTTCAATCCAGTTTGGAATTGAGGAACCAGGCATGAAGAACTAACTAAAATTCAAACCCATGTATTCTAATGAGGAATGTTAATCTGAAAAATTGGAAGACACGTATATCAGAATGAAAATGGATAATTATTTTAAATCTAGTTTATAAAAATGAATAGCTACGATATCCCTCCTTGTTCTTTAGCTAATCATCATCTTGCAGAGCACTTTTCCAGAGTAAGGATTATTTCTAAATCTAGGTCATAATCCCAGACCTTCACCCGGTTCCTGACCTTATGGGGAAAGGGAGTGATTCTTTGGCTCCCATTGGATTTGTCATTTTTCCTCTCCTTGTACTTTCTCCTCCAATTGTCTCCTCTGCCTTTTCTCCTTTTCTGCCCACTCGAAGGAAACATTATATTAAAATTCCAATGTACAAAAAGTAGTATGCATGAGAAGTATGCAAGTAAGAATCTAAAATCATTTTATTAGCAGAATAAAAATGCCATAAATCAGAGAAAAGGTTTACATTTCAAGCAGATCTAAATTGTGGTCATGTAAACAAAAGATTTATTATAATAACCTCCAGGAGACAGCAATTTAGAATGTGCAAAAATCATTTATTTAGATTACTCCTTAATTCTTATAACAACCCTGTGAGGTAGACACAGAATTAGCACTCCACTTTACAATGGGAAATTGAGGCTCAAATCACATAAGTGACTTGGCCCAGATCACACAGCTAGCAAAAACCTAAATAAGACTTTGTACAATATCTGCCACTGTCTGTGCTGAGTAAATTCAAGGTTGTACCACTGTGTGACCAAGCTGAGATTCTCATCCTCTCCTCCTGATTCTAAGCCTAGATTTCTCTTCGGTTCATATGCTTCATTTGATATATTCCACTCGTTTTTCTTTCTTTCTTTTTTTTAAAGAAGTCCTTGAGTTGTATTGGCTGCTCTCAGTGATAGCATCAGTAGGAAAATGGTCATACTATTTTCTGGAACACTCTGCCATGCATAGTCACTGTTATGTATTCGATGCTTTATAATTACCTGTTACATGCACAAAGGTAAATGAATAAGGCAAATGCTATGAAGTTGGCTGGCACCCTCTGTTTCATGTTACTTTAAAACAAATTGTTACCTTCTAGTAGCATAGGAAACAATCTTATTTCCAAGGCAAAATAAATAAATAAAGAAGAAGAGAAAACGCTCTTGTGCCAAAAGCGATTTCTTGCATGTCCGCCTGTCTTTGGTGAGCCTCCCTCCGCGTCTGTGCCTGGGTCATGAGTCCGCTCCCAGTCCATCGGGAGACACTTCCTGGAGATCCCTGTCATGATTGTTTTCCTCTCCAAACCTGCTTGGGTTGGAGCCGATTTCGTCCGGGAGGGGAGCTTCAGGCGCCTGCTGGGGTCTCAGGACCCGCTCAGATCGGATTCTGGACCCCTGCCGGGAGAATGGATGGGCTGAGCACATGGACTGAGGCAGGCAGGGTCTCGCTGCAGACCAAAATCATCCCACAGGCCTCAAGGCACATGCCGGGACACACCGTGGTTCCTCTGGCAGTCGGCCCGTGTGACCTCAGTGACACACGCTAACACCGTGTGTTCAGGATACGCCAGTGCCACGCACTGGCTCCACCTGGGATTCACCCTGGACCTGTTGACAGGTGTCCTGGAAAGCGGGATCAGCTTGAAGGAGCCCCAGGCCCTTGAGAAGCACGGCAGGTCACCGCTCTCTGAAAGCAGGGAGGCAGAGGGCTCACGGATCAGTGAACTTTCCGCTGACTCACGCCTTGAGGCCCACGGGATCATTCTGGGCTGCAGCCAGGCCCTGCCTGCCTCAGTCGATGTGATGTGCTCAGCCAATCCATTCTCCCCGTAGGGGTCCAGAATCGGATCCGATGGGGGTCATGAGCTGACCCCAGCAGGCGCCCTGAAGCTCCCCTCCCTGGTGGAAATCGGCTCCAGGATCTTCTCAAGTCGGGACTCCTGGGGTTGGATCGTGGACGCTGCCCGCGCCGCCTCCCACGCGGCCCCAACAGGACCGGACCGCGGATGCAGCCGCCGCCAAGGCTGCAGCGGAGAGCCCTTGGCGCCCAGGGGCCGCCATCCTTTAAAGGGACGCAGCCTGACTGCTGGCAGCGGAGCGCGGGCTGCCAAGCCAATGCGCATGCGCAGTGGCGGCGGGTGCTCGCGGCGAGCCGGTGCCCGCGTCACAGTGGTTCCCACGGTTGTCATAGGAACCACGCCCTGAGGCCTGGCAAACAGGAGCCCTCCGTGGCAGTGCTTGGGTGGCGGGGCTCCGAGGCTCCAGCCGGACGTCTCCACGGGGTCGACAGGACTGTCTCCGGATGCCAGGAGTCCTGGCAAAGGGCTGACCAGGATGTCAAAAGAACAGGCGGCGGGGGCCGGGGAAGCATCGCCGCATCCCAGGCTCAGGCCCGCCGGACGCTGTTCGGTGAGTCTCCCAAAAGCCGTGCCCCCCGTGATCTCGAGGAAGGGTCGGCCTGCAGACCCGTGGGCTGATCTCTCAACCGAGGGTCGTTCTCTGTCGAGAGCCGAACCCCATAGCCTCAGCGGCTGCCTGGGGCTGTGTGTTTCTGTGCCACTGCTGTAGGACTCTCTGTGTGTCTAGGTGTTTGCGTGTATCTCATTTTCGATTCTCTCTCTGTCTCTCACTCTCTGTCAGTTCCTTGCCCTCTCTCTTTCAGTTGGTGTGTGTGTGTGTGTGTTTGAAGAAAAACGCCCTTGGCCAAAGTTGTCATTCTGAGCTTAAATCAAATGTGGGCTCTGTTTCAAGTGACTGTGCCTTCCTGGCAGGGTTCCACCACAGCTCAGATCTCCACAGCATCCAGTTTGTCTGGCTTCGGTGCATACAACGGGAAAGTTGACTTCTGCAGAGCAGGTAGGAAGATTGCCTCCTGATTCTTCATCCAGAGATTTAATTAATTTTGTGTGATTGCATTGAGGATTCATTGAGCCATTGGGGTCAGAGATGAAGTCTGCATTCATTCTTCCATCTTTTCTTTGCCTCAGAAACAAGGCAGTCAACACATTTTGCCTAGTGTTCCATTATTGGAACACTAAGCTTTTGGAGTTATTTATATTCTATTGCTCACGGTCATTACCGAGGTCTGATTTTTTTTCTAGTTTTTCTATTTCATTTTTTTTTTTTTTACTATTCTCTAAGTTCTAGGGTACAGGTGCATAACGTGCAGGTTTGTTACATATGTATACTTGTGCCATGTTTGCGTGCTGCACCGTCAACTCGTCAGCACCCATCCATTCGTCATTTATATCAAGTGTAACTCCCAATGCAATCCCTCCCTCCCCTCCCCATGACTGGCCCTGATTTGTGATGTCGTGGCTTTGCTGCAGTTGAGCAGGAAAAGCCTAGATGCTAGCCAGAAATTTGTAAGTTTGAATTATGCAAACCCCAAGAACGTAGTAGCTGCTTGAATACAATCCCAAAGTCTACTCGATTAATCTCCCCAAAATCATGCCGCTCAGTTTTCATGACTACTTCACATACAAAATTGAAACTCCTTCCTCCTCACGGTTGAAATAAATTTATCGCTTCCATCAGTAAAAGGCTAATCATCCTACACCTTAATTAAGAAAATAGCGAAGGTGGTGGTTGGAACACTGAACATCACTTTATAGGATGTATTTGCCATAAATTAATCATTCCTGATCCACCTCAACTCTGCCAAGCTTGGAGAGGATAGGAAGACATACAAATGACAGCCCTTCCCTTGGAGAATTTTCAATCCAGTTTGGAATTGAGGAACCAGGCATGAAGAACTAACTAAAATTCAAACCCATGTATTCTAATGAGGAATGTTAATCTGAAAAATTGGAAGACACGTATATCAGAATGAAAATGGATAATTATTTTAAATCTAGTTTATAAAAATGAATAGCTACGATATCCCTCCTTGTTCTTTAGCTAATCATCATCTTGCAGAGCACTTTTCCAGAGTAAGGATTATTTCTAAATCTAGGTCATAATCCCAGACCTTCACCCGGTTCCTGACCTTATGGGGAAAGGGAGTGATTCTTTTGGCTCCCATTGGATTTGTCATTTTTTCCTCTCCTTGTACTTTCTCCTCCAATTGTCTCCTCTGCCTTTTCTCCTTTTCTGCCCACTCGAAGGAAACATTATATTAAAATTCCAATGTACAAAAAGTAGTATGCATGAGAAGTATGCAAGTAAGAATCTAAAATCATTTTATTAGCAGAATAAAATGCCATAAATCAGAGAAAAGGTTTACATTTCAAGCAGATCTAAATTGTGGTCATGTAAACAAAAGATTTATTATAATAACCTCCAGGAGACAGCAATTTAGAATGTGCAAAAATCATTTATTTAGATTACTCCTTAATTCTTATAACAACCCTGTGAGGTAGACACAGAATTAGCACTCCACTTTACAATGGGAAATTGAGGCTCAAATCACATAAGTGACTTGGCCCAGATCACACAGCTAGCAAAACCTAAATAAGACTTTGTACAATATCTGCCACTGTCTGTGCTGAGTAAATTCAAGGTTGTACCACTGTGTGACCAAGCTGAGATTCTCATCCTCTCCTCCTGATTCTAAGCCTAGATTTCTCTTCAGTTCATATGCTTCATTTGATATATTCCACTCGTTTTCTTTCTTTCTTTTTTTTTTAAAGAAGTCCTTGAGTTGTATTGGCTGCTCTCTCAGTGATAGCATCAGTAGGAAAATGGTCATACTATTTTCTGGAACACTCTGCC
This sequence comes from Colobus guereza, assembly GCA_030247045.1. Lineage (NCBI taxonomy): Eukaryota > Metazoa > Chordata > Mammalia > Primates > Cercopithecidae > Colobus > Colobus guereza. The sequence continues at coordinate 19,519 of DAKLCV010002164.1, forward strand.
ATGCATAGTCACTGTTATGTATTCGATGCTTTATAATTACCTGTTACATGCACAAAGGTAAATGAATAAGGCAAATGCTATGAAGTTGGCTGGCACCCTCTGTTTCATGTTACTTTAAAACAAATTGTTACCTTCTAGTAGCATAGGAAACAATCTTATTTCCAAGGCAAAATAAATAAATAAAGAAGAAGAGAAAACGCTCTTGTGCCAAAAGCGATTTCTTGCATGTCCGCCTGTCTTTGGTGAGCCTCCTCCGCCTGTGCCTGGGTCATGAGTCCGCCCCAGTCCATCGGGAGACACTTCCTGGAGATCCCTGTCATGATTGTTTTCCTCTCCAAACCTGCTTGGGTTGGAGCCGATTTCGTCCGGGAGGGGAGCTTCAGGGCGCCTGCTGGGGTCTCAGGACTCCGCTTCAGATCGGATTCTGACCCCTGCCGGGAGAATGGATGGGCTGAGCACATGGACTGAGGCAGGCAGGGTCTCGCTGCAGACCAAAATCATCCCACAGGCCTCAAGGCACATGCCGGGACACACCGTGGTTCCTCTGGCAGTCGGCCCGTGTGACCTCAGTGACACACGCTAACACCGTGTGTTCAGGATACGCCAGTGCCACGCACTGGCTCCACCTGGGATTCACCCTGACCTGTTGACAGGTGTCCTGGAAAGCGGGATCAGCTTGAAGGAGCCCCAGGCCCTTGAGAAGCACGGCAGGTCACCGCTCTCTGAAAGCAGGGAGGCAGAGGGCTCACGGATCAGTGAACTTTCCGCTGACTCACGCCTTGAGGCCCACGGGATCATTCTGGGCTGCAGCCAGGCCCTGCCTGCCTCAGTCGATGTGATGTGCTCAGCCAATCCATTCTCCCCGTAGGGGTCCAGAATCGGATCCGATGGGGGTCATGAGCTGACCCCAGCAGGCGCCCTGAAGCTCCCCTCCCTGGTGGAAATCGGCTCCAGGATCTTCTCAAGTCGGGACTCCTGGGGTTGGATCGTGGGGCGCTGCCCGCGCCGCCTCCCACGCGGCCCCAACAGGACCGGACGCGGATGCAGCCGCCGCCAAGGCTGCAGCGGAGAGCCCTTGGCGCCCAGGGGCCGCCATCCTTTAAAGGGACGCAGCCTGACTGCTGGCAGCGGAGCGCGGGCTGCCAAGCCAATGCGCATGCGCAGTGGCGGCGGGTGCTCGCGGCGAGCCGGTGCCCGCGTCACAGTGGTTCCCACGGTTGTCATAGGAACCACGCCCTGAGGCCTGGCAAACAGGAGCCCTCCGTGGCAGTGCTTGGGTGGCGGGGCTCCGAGGCTCCAGCGGACGTCTCCACGGGTCGACAGGACTGTCTCCGGATGCCAGGAGTCCTGGCAAAGGGCTGACCAGGATGTCAAAGAACAGGCGGCGGGGGCCGGGGAAGCATCGCCGCATCCCAGGCTCAGGCCCGCCCGGACGCTGTTCGGGTGAGTCTCCCAAAAGCCGTGCCCCGTGATCTCGAGGAAGGTCGGCCTGCAGACCCGTGGGCTGATCTCTCAACCGAGGGTCGTTCTCTGTCGAGCCGAACCCCAGAGCCTCAGCGGCTGCCTGGGGCTGTGTGTTTCTGTGCCACTGCTGTAGGACTCTGTGTGTCTAGGTGTTTGCGTGTATCTCATTTTCGATTCTCTCTGTCTCTCACTCTCTGTCAGTTCCTTGCCCTCTCTTTCAGTTGGTGTGTGTGTGTGTGTGTGTGTGTGTGTGTTTGAAGAAAACGCCCTTGGCCAAAGTTGTCATTCTGAGCTTAAATCAAATGTGGGCTCTGTTTCAAGTGACTGTGCCTTCCTGGCAGGGTTCCACCACAGCTCAGATCTCCACAGCATCCAGTTTGTCTGGCTTGGTGCATACAACGGAAAGTTGACTTCTGCAGAGCAGGTAGGAAGATTGCCTCCTGATTCTTCATCCAGAGATTTAATTAATTTTGTGTGATTGCATTGAGGATCCATTGAGCCATTGGGGTCAGAGATGAAGTCTGCATTCATTCTTCCATCTTTTCTTTGCCTCAGAAACAAGGCAGTCAACACATTTTGCCTAGTGTTCCATTATTGGAACACTAAGCTTTTGGAGTTATTTATATTCTATTGCTCACGGTCATTACCGAGGTCTGATTTTTTTTCTAGTTTTTCTATTTCATTTTTTTTTTTTTTACTATTCTCTAAGTTCTAGGGTACAGGTGCATAACGTGCAGGTTTGTTACATATGTATACTTGTGCCATGTTTGCGTGCTGCACCGTCAACTCGTCAGCACCCATCCATTCGTCATTTATATCAAGTGTAACTCCCAATGCAATCCCTCCCTCCCCTCCCCATGACTGGCCCTGATTTGTGATGTCGTGGCTTTGCTGCAGTTGAGCAGGAAAAGCCTAGATGCTAGCCAGAAATTTGTAAGTTTGAATTATGCAAACCCCAAGAACGTAGTAGCTGCTTGAATACAATCCCAAAGTCTACTCGATTAATCTCCCCAAAATCATGCCGCTCAGTTTTCATGACTACTTCACATACAAAATTGAAACTCCTTCCTCCTCACGGTTGAAATAAATTTATCGCTTCCATCAGTAAAAGGCTAATCATCCTACACCTTAATTAAGAAAATAGCGAAGGTGGTGGTTGGAACACTGAACATCACTTTATAGGATGTATTTGCCATAAATTAATCATTCCTGATCCACCTCAACTCTGCCAAGCTTGGAGAGGATAGGAAGACATACAAATGACAGCCCTTCCCTTGGAGAATTTTCAATCCAGTTTGGAATTGAGGAACCAGGCATGAAGAACTAACTAAAATTCAAACCCATGTATTCTAATGAGGAATGTTAATCTGAAAAATTGGAAGACACATATATCAGAATGAAAATGGATAATTATTTTAAATCTAGTTTATAAAAATGAATAGCTACGATATCCCTCCTTGTTCTTTAGCTAATCATCATCTTGCAGAGCACTTTTCCAGAGTAAGGATTATTTCTAAATCTAGGTCATAATCCCAGACCTTCACCCGGTTCCTGACCTTATGGGGAAAGGGAGTGATTCTTTTGGCTCCCATTGGATTTGTCATTTTTCCTCTCCTTGTACTTTCTCCTCCAATTGTCTCCTCTGCCTTTTCTCCTTTTCTGCCCACTGAAGGAAACATTATATTAAAATTCAATGTACAAAAAGTAGTATGCATGAGAAGTATGCAAGTAAGAATCTAAAATCATTTTATTAGCAGAATAAAAATGCCATAAATCAGAGAAAAGGTTTACATTTCAAGCAGATCTAAATTGTGGTCATGTAAACAAAAGATTTATTATAATAACCTCCAGGAGACAGCAATTTAGAATGTGCAAAAATCATTTATTTAGATTACTCCTTAATTCTTATAACAACCCTGTGAGGTAGACACAGAATTAGCACTCCACTTTACAAATGGGAAATTGAGGCTCAAATCACATAAGTGACTTGGCCCAGATCACACAGCTAGCAAAAACCTAAATAAGACTTTGTACAATATCTGCCACTGTCTGTGCTGAGTAAATTCAAGGTTGTACCACTGTGTGACCAAGCTGAGATTCTCATCCTCTCCTCCTGATTCTAAGCCTAGATTTCTCTTCGGTTCATATGCTTCATTTGATATATTCCACTCGTTTTTCTTTCTTTCTTTTTTTTTTTTTTAAAGAAGTCCTTGGAGTTGTATTGGCTGCTCTCTCAGTGATAGCATCAGTAGGAAAATGGTCATACTATTTTCTGGAACACTCTGCCATGCATAGTCACTGTTATGTATTCGATGCTTTATAATTACCTGTTACATGCACAAAGGTAAATGAATAAGGCAAATGCTATGAAGTTGGCTGGCACCCTCTGTTTCATGTTACTTTAAAACAAATTGTTACCTTCTAGTAGCATAGGAAACAATCTTATTTCCAAGGCAAAATAAATAAATAAAGAAGAAGAGAAAAACGCTCTTTGTGCCAAAAAGCGATTTCTTGCATGTCCGCCTGTCTTTGGTGAGCCTCCCTCCGCGTCTGTGCCTGGGTCATGAGTCCGCTCCCAGTCCATCGGGGAGACACTTCCTGGAGATCCCTGTCATGATTGTTTTCCTCTCCAAACCTGCTTGGGTTGGAGCCGATTTCGTCCGGGGGAGGGGGAGCTTCAGGGCGCCTGCTGGGGTCTCAGGACTCCGCTTCAGATCGGATTCTGGACCCCTGCCGGGGAGAATGGATGGGCTGAGCACATGGACTGAGGCAGGCAGGGTCTCGCTGCAGACCAAAATCATCCCACAGGCCTCAAGGCACATGCCGGGACACACCGTGGTTCCTCTGGCAGTCGGCCCGTGTGACCTCAGTGACACACGCTAACACCGTGTGTTCCAGGATACGCCAGTGCCACGCACTGGCTCCACCTGGGATTCGCCCCTGGACCTGTTGACAGGTGTCCTGGAAAGCGGGATCAGCTTGAAGGGGCCCCAGGCCCTTGAGAAGCACGGCAGGTCACCGCTCTCTGAAAGCAGGGAGGCAGAGGGCTCACGGATCAGTGAACTTTCCGCTGACTCCACGCCTTGAGGCCCACGGGATCGTTCTGGGCTGCAGCCAGGCCCTGCCTGCCTCAGTCGATGTGATGTGCTCAGCCAATCCATTCTCCCCCGTAGGGGTCCAGAATCGGATCCGATGGGGGTTCATGAGCTGACCCCAGCAGGCGCCCTGAAGCTCCCCTCCCTGGTGGAAATCGGCTCAGGATCTTCTCAAGTCGGGACTCCTGGGGTTGGATCGTGGACGCTGCCCGCGGCCGCCTCCCACGCGCCCCAACAGGACCGGACCGCGGATGCAGCCGCCGCCAAGGCTGCAGCGGAGAGCCCTTGGCGCCCAGGGGCCGCCATCCTTTAAAGGGACGCAGCCTGACTGCTGGCAGCGGAGCGCGGGGCTGCCAAGCCAATGCGCATGCGCAGTGGCGGCGGGTGCTCGCGGCGAGCCGGTGCCCGCGTCACAGTGGTTCCCACGGTTGTCATAGGAACCACGCCCTGAGGCCTGGCAAACAGGAGCCCTCCGTGGCAGTGCTTGGGTGGCGGGGCTCCGAGGCTCCAGCGGACGTCTCCACGGGTCGACAGGACTGTCTCCGGATGCCAGGAGTCCTGGCAAAGGGCTGACCAGGATGTCAAAGAACAGGCGGCGGGGGCCGGGGAAGCATCGCCGCATCCCAGGCTCAGGCCCTGCCGGACGATGTTCGGGTGAGTCTCCCCAAAAGCCGTGACCCCCGTGATCTCGAGGAAGGGTCGGCCTGCAGACCCGTGGGCTGATCTCTCAACTGAGGGTCGTTCTCTGTCGAGAGCCCAAACCCAGAGCCTCAGCGGCTGCCTGGGGCTGTGTGTTTCTGTGCCACTTCTGTAGGACTCTGTGTGTGTCTAGATGTTTGCGTGTATCTCATTTTCGATTCTCTCTCTGTCTCTCACTCTCTGTCAGTTCCTTGCCCTCTCTCTTTCAGTTGGTGTGTGTGTGTGTGTGTTTGAAGAAAACTGCCCTTGGCCAAAGTTGTCATTCTGAGCTTAAATCAAATGTGGGCTCTGTTTCAAGTGAGTGTGCCTCCCTGGCAGGGTTCCACCACAGCTCAGATCTCCACAGCATCCAGTTTGTCTGGCTTCGGTGCATACAACGGGAAAGTTGACTTCTGCAGAGCAGGTAGGAAGATTGCCTCCTGATTCTTCATCCAGAGATTTAATTAAATTTCTGTGATTGCATTGAGGATCCATTGAGCCATTGGGGTCAGAGATGAAGTCTGCATTCATTCTTCCATCTTTTCTTTGCCTCAGAAACAAGGCAGTCAACACATTTTGCCTAGTGTTCCATTATTGGAACACTAAGCTTTTGGAGTTATTTATATTCTATTGCTCACGGTCATTACCGAGGTCTGATTTTTTCTATTTTTCTATTTCATTTTTTTTTTTTACTATTCTCTAAGTTCTAGGGTACAGGTGCATAACGTGCAGGTTTGTTACATATGTATACTTGTGCCATGTTTGCGTGCTGCACCGTCAACTCGTCAGCACCCATCCATTCGTCATTTATATCAAGTGTAACTCCCAATGCAATCCCTCCCTCCCCTCCCCATGACTGGCCCTGATTTGTGATGTCGTGGCTTTGCTGCAGTTGAGCAGGAAAAGCCTAGATGCTAGGCAGAAATTTGTAAGTTTGAATTATGCAAACCCCAAGAACGTAGTAGCTGCTTGAATACAATCCCAAAGTCTACTCGATTAATCTCCCCAAAATCATGCCGCTCAGTTTTCATGACTACTTCACATACAAAATTGAAACTCTTCCTCCTCACGGTTGAAATAAATTTATCGCCCATCAGTAAAAGGCTAATCATCCTACACCTTAATTAAGAAAATAGCGAAGGTGGTGGTTGGAACACTGAACATCACTTTATAGGATGTATTTGCCATAAATTAATCATTCCTGATCCACCTCAACTCTGCCAAGCCTGGAGAGGGATAGGAAGACATACAAATGACAGCCCTTCCCTTGGAGAATTTTCAATCCAGTTTGGAATTGAGGAACCAGGCATGAAGAACTAACTAAAATTCAAACCCATGTATTCTAATGAGGAATGTTAATCTGAAAAATTGGAAGACACGTATATCAGAATGAAAATGGATAATTATTTTAAATCTAGTTTATAAAAATGAATAGCTACGATATCCCTCCTTGTTCTTTAGCTAATCATCATCTTGCAGAGCACTTTTCCAGAGTAAGGATTATTTCTAAATCTAGGTCATAATCCCAGACCTTCACCCGGTTCCTGACCTTATGGGGAAAGGGAGTGATTCTTTTGGCTCCCATTGATTTGTCATTTTTCCTCTCCTTGTACTTTCTCCTCCAATTGTCTCCTCTGCCTTTTCTCCTTTTCTGCCCACTCGAAGGAAACATTATATTAAAATTCCAATGTACAAAAGTAGTATGCATGAGAAGTATGCAAGTAAGAATCTAAAATCATTTTATTAGCAGAATAAAATGCCATAAATCAGAGAAAAGGTTTACATTTCAAGAAGATCTAAATTGTGGTCATGTAAACAAAAGATTTATTATAATAACCTCCAGGAGACAGCAATTTAGAATGTGCAAAAATCATTTATTTAGATTACTCCTTAATTCTTATAACAACCCTGTGAGGTAGACACAGAATTAGCACTCCACTTTACAATGGGAAATTGAGGCTCAAATCACATAAGTGACTTGGCCCAGATCACACAGCTAGCAAAACCTAAATAAGACTTTGTACAATATCTGCCACTGTCTGTGCTAAGTAAATTCAAGGTTGTATCACTGTGTGACCAAGCTGAGATTCTCATCCTCTCCTCCTGATTCTAAGCCTAGATTTCTCTTCAGTTCATATGCTTCATTTGATATATTCCACTCGTTTTCTTTCTTTTTTTTTTTTTTTAAAGAAGTCCTTGAGTTGTATTGGCTGCTCTCTCAGTGATAGCATCAGTAGGAAAATGGTCATACTATTTTCTGGAACACTCTGCCATGCATAGTCACTGTTATGTATTCGATGCTTAATAATTACCTGTTACATGCACAAAGGTAAATGAATAAGGCAAATGCTATGAAGTTGGCTGGCACCCTCTGTTTCATGTTACTTTAAAACAAATTGTTACTTTCTAGTAGCATAGGAAACAATCTTATTTCCAAGGAAAAATAAATAAATAAAGAAGAAGAAAAACGCTCTTTGTGCCAAAAGCGATTTCTTGCATGTCGGCCTGTCTTTGGTGAGCCTCCCTCCGTCTGTGCCTGGGTCATGAGTCCGCTCCCAGTCCATCGGGAGACACTTCCTGGAGATCCCTGTCATGATTGTTTTCCTCCAAACCTGCTTGGGTTGGAGCCGATTTCGTCCGGGGAGGGGAGCTTCAGGGCGCCTGCTGGGGTCTCAGGACTCCGCTTCAGATCGGATTCTGGACCCCTGCCGGGAGAATGGATGGGCTGAGCACATGGACTGAGGCAGGCAGGGTCTCGCTGCAGACCAAAATCATCCCACAGGCCTCAAGGCACATGCCGGGACACACCGTGGTTCCTCTGGCAGTCGGCCCGTGTGACCTCAGTGACACACGCTAACACCGTGTGTTCAGGATACGCCAGTGCCACGCACTGGCTCCACCTGGGATTCACCCTGGACCTGTTGACAGGTGTCCTGGAAAGCGGGATCAGCTTGAAGGAGCCCCAGGCCCTTGAGAAGCACGGCAGGTCACCGCTCTCTGAAAGCAGGGAGGCAGAGGGCTCACGGATCAGTGAACTTTCCGCTGACTCCACGCCTTGAGGCCCACGGGATCATTCTGGGCTGCAGCCAGGCCCTGCCTGCCTCAGTCGATGTGATGTGCTCAGCCAATCCATTCTCCCCGTAGGGGTCCAGAATCGATCCGATGGGGGTCATGAGCTGACCCCAGCAGGCGCCCTGAAGCCCCTCCCTGGTGGAAATCGGCCCAGGATCTTCTCAAGTCGGGACTCCTGGGGTTGGATCGTGGACGCTGCCCGCGCCGCCTCCCACGCGGCCCCAACAGGACCGGACCGCGGATGCAGCCGCCGCCAAGGCTGCAGCGGAGAGCCCTTGGCGCCCAGGGGCCGCCATCCTTTAAAGGGGACGCAGCCTGACTGCTGGCAGCGGAGCGCGGGCTGCCAAGCCAATGCGCATGCGCGAGTGGCGAGCGGGTGCTCGCGGCGAGCCGGTGCCCGCGTCACAGTGGTTCCCACGGTTGTCATAGGAACCACGCCCTGAGGCCTGGCAAACAGGAGCCCTCCGTGGCAGTGCTTGGGTGGCGGGGCTCGAGGCTCCAGCCGGACGTCTCCACGGGTCGACAGGACTGTCTCCGGATGCCAGGAGTCCTGGCAAAGGGCTGACCAGGATGTCAAAGAACAGGCGGCGGGGGCCGGGGAAGCATCGCCGCATCCCAGGCTCAGGCCCGCCCGGACGCTGTTCGGTGAGTCTCCCAAAAGCCGTGCCCCGTGATCTCGAGGAAGGGTCGGCCTGCAGACCCGTGGGCTGATCTCTCAACCGAGGGTCGTTCTCTGTCGAGCCGAACCCCATAGCCTCAGCGGCTGCCTGGGGCTGTGTGTTTCTGTGCCACTGCTGTAGGACTCTCTGTGTGTCTAGGTGTTTGCGTGTATCTCATTTTCGATTCTCTCTGTCTCTCACTCTGTCAGTTCCTTGCCCTCTCTCTTTCAGTTGGTGTGTGTGTGTGTGTGTTTGAAGAAAAACGCCCTTGGCCAAAGTTGTCATTCTGAGCTTAAATCAAATGTGGGCTCTGTTTTAAGTGACTGTGCCTTCCTGGCAGGGTTCCACCACAGCTCAGATCTCCACAGCATCCAGTTTGTCTGGCTTTGGTGCATACAATCGGAAAGTAGACTGCTGCAGAGCAGGTAGAAAGATTGCCTCCTGATTCTTCATCCAGAGATTTAATTAATTTTGTGTGATTGCATTGAGGATTCATTGAGCCATTGGGGTCAGAGATGAAGTCTGCGTTCATTCTTCCATCTTCTCTTTGCCTCAGAAACAAGGCAGTCAACACATTTTTGCCTAGTGTTCCATTATTGGAACACTAAGCTTTTGGAGTTATTTATATTCTATTGCTCACGGTCATTACCGAGGTCTGATTTTTTTCTATTTTTTCTATTTCATTTTTTTTTTTTTTACTATTCTCTAAGTTCTAGGGTACATGTGAATAACGTGCAGGTTTGTTACATATGTATACTTGTGCCATGTTTGCATGCTGCACCCGTCAACTCATCAGCACCCATCCATTCGTCATTTATATCAAGTGTAACTCCCAATGCAATCCCTCCCCCTCCCCCCTCCCCATGACTGGCCCTGATTTGTGATGTCGTGGCTTTGCTGCAGTTGAGCAGGAAAAGCCTAGATGCTAGCCAGAAATTGGTAAGTTTGAATTATGCAAACCCCAAGAACGTAGTAGCTGCTTGAATACAATCCCAAAGTCTACTCGATTAATCTCCCCAAAATCATGCCGCTCAGTTTTCATGACTACTTCACATACAAAATTGAAACTCCTTCCTCCTCACGGTTGAAATAAATTTATCGCTTCCATCAGTAAAAGGCTAATCATCCTACACCTTAATTAAGAAAATAGCGAAGGTGGTGGTTGGAACACTGAACATCACTTTATAGGATGTATTTGCCATAAATTAATCATTCCTGATCCACCTCAACTCTGCCAAGCCTGGAGAGGGATAGGAAGACATACAAATGACAGCCCTTCCCTTGGAGAATTTTCAATCCAGTTTGGAATTGAGGAACCAGGCATGAAGAACTAACTAAAATTCAAACCCATGTATTCTAATGAGGAATGTTAATCTGAAAAATTGGAAGACACATATATCAGAATGAAAATGGATAATTATTTTAAATCTAGTTTATGAAAATGAATAGCTACCATATCCCTCCTTGTTCTTTAGCTAATCATCATCTTGCAGAGCACTTTTCCAGAGTAAGGATTATTTCTAAATCTAGGTCATAATCCCAGACCTTCACCCGGTTCCTGACCTTATGGGGAAAGGGAGTGATTCTTTGGCTCCCATTGGATTTGTCATTTTTCCTCTCCTTGTACTTTCTCCTCCAATTGTCTCCTCTGCCTTTTCTCCTTTTCTGCCCACTCGAAGGAAACATTATATTAAAATTCCAATGTACAAAAAGTAGTATGCATGAGAAGAATGCAAGTAGGAATCTAAAATCATTTTATTAGCAGAATAAAATGCCATAAATCAGAGAAAAGGTTTACATTTCAAGAAGATCTAAATTGTGGTCATGTAAACAAAAGATTTATTATAATAACCTCCAGGAGACAGCAATTTAGAATGTGCAAAAATCATTTATTTAGATTACTCCTTAATTCTTATAACAACCCTGTGAGGTAGACACAGAATTAGCACTCCACTTTACAATGGGAAATTGAGGCTCAAATCACATAAGTGACTTGGCCCAGATCACACAGCTAGCAAAAACCTAAATAAGACTTTGTACTATATCTGCCACTGTCTGTGCTAAGTAAATTCAAGGTTGTATCACTGTGTGACCAAGCTGAGATTCTCATCCTCTCCTCCTGATTCTAAGCCTAGATTTCTCTTCAGTTCATAAGCTTCATTTGATATATTCCACTCGTTTTCTTTCTTTTTTTTTTTTTTTAAAGAAGTCCTTGAGTTGTATTGGCTGCTCTCTCAGTGATAGCATCAGTAGGAAAATGGTCATACTATTTTCTGGAACACTCTGCCATGCACAGTCACTGTTATGTATTCGATGCTTAATAATTACCTGTTACATGCACAAAGGTAAATGAATAAGGCAAATGCTATGAAGTTGGCTGGCACCCTCTGTTTCATGTTACTTTAAAACAAATTGTTACTTTCTAGTAGCATAGGAAACAATCTTATTTCCAAGGAAAAATAAATAAATAAAGAAGAAGAAAAACGCTCTTTGTGCCAAAAGCGATTTCTTGCATGTCGGCCTGTCTTTGGTGAGCCTCCCTCGCGTCTGTGCCTGGGTCATGAGTCCGCTCCCAGTCCATCGGGAGACACTTCCTGGAGATCCCTGTCATGATTGTTTTCCTCTCCAAACCTGCTTGGGTTGGAGCCGATTTCGTCCGGGGAGGGGAGCTTCAGGGCGCCTGCTGGGGTCTCAGGACTCCGCTTCAGATCGGATTCTGGACCCCTGCCGGGGAGAATGGATGGGCTGAGCACATGGACTGAGGCAGGCAGGGTCTCGCTGCAGACCAAAATCATCCCACAGGCCTCAAGGCACATGCCGGGACACACCGTGGTTCCTCTGGCAGTCGGCCCGTGTGACCTCAGTGACACACGCTAACACCGTGTGTTCCAGGATACGCCAGTGCCACGCACTGGCTCCACCTGGGATTCACCCTGGACCTGTTGACAGGTGTCCCGGAAAGCGGGATCAGCTTGAAGGGGCCCCAGGCCCTTGAGAAGCACGGCAGGTCACCGCTCTCTGAAAGCAGGGAGGCAGAGGGCTCACGGATCAGTGAACTTTCCGCTGACTCCACGCCTTGAGGCCCACGGGATCGTTCTGGGCTGCAGCCAGGCCCTGCCTGCCTCAGTCGATGTGATGTGCTCAGCCAATCCATTCTCCCCCGTAGGGGTCCAGAATCGGATCCGATGGGGGTTCATGAGCTGACCCCAGCAGGCGCCCTGAAGCTCCCCCTCCCCTGGTGGAAATCGGCTCCAGGATCTTCTCAAGTCGGGACTCCTGGGGGTTGGATCGTGGGACGCTGCCCGCGGCCGCCTCTCCCACGCGGCCCCCAACAGGACCGGACCGCGGATGCAGCCGCCGCCAAGGCTGCAGCGGGAGAGCCCTTGGCGCCCAGGGGCCGCCATCCTTTAAAGGGGACGCAGCCTGACTGCTGGCAGCGGAGCGCGGGGCTGCCAAGCCAATGCGCATGCGCGAGTGGCGAGCGGGTGCTCGCGGCGAGCCGGTGCCCGCGTCACAGTGGTTCCCACGGTTGTCATAGGAACCACGCCCTGAGGCCTGGCAAACAGGAGCCCTCCGTGGCAGTGCTTGGGTGGCGGGGCTCCGAGGCTCCAGCCGGACGTCTCCACGGGGTCGACAGGACTGTCTCCGGATGCCAGGAGTCCTGGCAAAGGGCTGACCAGGATGTCAAAAGAACAGGCGGCGGGGGGCGGGGAAGCATCGCCGCATCCCAGGCTCAGGCCCGCCCGGACGCTGTTCGGGTGAGTCTCCCCAAAAGCCGTGCCCCCCGTGATCTCGAGGAAGGGTCGGCCTGCAGACCCGTGGGCTGATCTCTCAACCGAGGGTCGTTCTCTGTCGAGAGCCGAACCCCATAGCCTCAGCGGCTGCCTGGGGCTGTGTGTTTCTGTGCCACTGCTGTAGGACTCTCTGTGTGTCTAGGTGTTTGCGTGTATATCATTTTCAATTATCTCTCTGTCTCTCACTCTCTGTCAGTTCCTTGCCCTCTCTCTTTCAGTTGGTGTGTGTGTGTGTGTGTGTGTGTGTGTGTGTTTGAAGAAAAACGCCCTTGGCCAGAGTTGTCATTCTGAGCTTAAATCAAATGTGGGCTCTGTTTCAAGAGACTGTGCCTTCCTGGCAGGGTTCCACAACAGCTCAGATCCCCACAGCATCCAGTTTGTCTGGCTTAGGTGCATACAACGGGAAGTTGACTTCTGCAGAGCAGGTAGGAAGATTGCCTCCTGATTCTTCATCCAGAGATTTAATTAATTTTGTGTGATTGCATTGAGGATTCATTGAGCCATTGGGGTCAGAGATGAAGTCTGCATTCATTCTTCCATCTTTTCTTTGCCTCAGAAACAAGGCAGTCAACACATTTTGGCCTAGTGTTCCATTATTGGAACACTAAGCTTTTGGAGTTATTTATATTCTATTGCTCACGGTCATTACCGAGGTCTGATTTTTTCTATTTTTTCTATTTCTTTTTTTTTTTTTACTATTCTCTAAGTTCTAGGGTACATGTGCATAACGTGCAGGTTTGTTACATACGTATACTTGTGCCATGTTTGCGTGCTGCACCGTCAACTCGTCAGCACCCATCCATTCGTCATTTATATCAAGTGTAACTCCCAATGCAATCCCTCCCCTCCCTCCTCCCCATGACTGGCCCTGATTTGTGATGTCGTGGCTTTGCTGCAGTTGAGCAGGAAAAGCCTAGATGCTAGCCAGAAATTGGTAAGTTTGAATTATGCAAACCCCAAGAACGTAGTAGCTGCTTGAATACTATCCCAAAGTCTACTCGATTAATCTCCCCAAAATCATACCGCTCAGTTTTCATGACTACTTCACATACAAAATTGAAACTCTTTCCTCCTCACGGTTGAAATAAATTTATCGCTTCCATCAGTAAAAGGCTAATCATCCTACACCTTAATTAAGAAAATAGCGAAGGTGGTGGTTGGAACACTGAACATCACTTTATAGGATGTATTTGCCATAAATTAATCATTCCTGATCCACCTCAACTCTGCCAAGCTTGGAGAGGGATAGGAAGACATACAAATGACAGCCCTTCCTTGGAGAATTTTCAATCCAGTTTGGAATTGAGGAAGCAGGCATGAAGAACTAACTAAAATTCAAACCCATGTATTCTAATGAGGAATGTTAATCTGAAAAATTGGAAGACACATATATCAGAATGAAAATGGATAATTATTTTAAATCTAGTTTATGAAAATGAATAGCTACCATATCCCTCCTTGTTCTTTAGCTAATCATCATCTTGCAGAGCACTTTTCCAGAGTAAGGATTATTTCTAAATCTAGGTCATAATCCCAGACCTTCACCCGGTTCCTGACCTTATGGGGAAAGGGAGTGATTCTTTTGGCTCCCATTGGATTTGTCATTTCTTCCTCTCCTTGTACTTTCTCCTCCAATTGTCTCCTCTGCCTTTTCTCCTTTTCTGCCCACTCGAAGGAAACATTATATTAAAATTCCAATGTACACAGAGTAGTATGCATGAGAAGAATGCAAGTAGGAATCTGAAATCATTTTATTAGCAGAATAAAAATGCCATAAATCAGAGAAAAGGTTTACATTTCAAGAAGATCTAAATTGTGGTCATGTAAACAAAAGATTTATTATAATAACCTCCAGGAGACAGCAATTTAGAATGTGCAAAAATCATTTATTTAGATTACTCCTTAATTCTTATAACAACCCTGTGATGTAGACACAGAATTATCACTCCATTTTACAAATGGGAAATGGAGGCTCAAATCACATAAGTGACTTGGCCCAGATCACACAGCTAGCAAAAACCTAAATAAGACTTTGTACTATATCTGCCACTGTCTGTGCTAAGTAAATTCAAGGTTGTATCACTGTGTGACCAAGCTGAGATTCTCATCCTCTCCTCCTGATTCTAAGCCTAGATTTCTCTTCAGTTCATATGCTTCATTTGACATATTCCACTCGTTTATCTTTCTTTTTTTTTTTTTTTTTAAAGAAGTCCTTGGAGTTGTATTGGCTGCTCTCTCAGTGATAGCATCAGTAGGAAAATGGTCATACTATTTTCTGGAACACTCTGCCATGCAGAGTCACTCTTATGTATTCGATGCTTAATAATTACCTGTTACATGCACAAAGGTAAATGAATAAGGCAAATGCTATGAAGTTGGCTGGCACCCTCTGTTTCATGTTACTTTAAAACAAATTGTTACTTTCTAGTAGCATAGGAAACAATCTTATTTCCAAGGAAAAAATAAATAAATAAAGAAGAAGAGAAAAACGCTCTTTGTGCCAAAAAGCGATTTCTTGCATGTCGGCCTGTCTTTGGTGAGCCTCCTCCGCCTGTGCCTGGGTCATGAGTCCGCTCCCAGTCCATCGGGAGACACTTCCTGGAGATCCCTGTCATGATTGTTTTCCTCTCCAAACCTGCTTGGGTTGGAGCCGATTTCGTCCGGGGAGGGGAGCTTCAGGGCGCCTGCTGGGGTCTCAGGACTCCGCTTCAGATCAGATTCTGGACCCCTGCCTGGGAGAATGGATGGGCTGAGCACATGGACTGAGGCAGGCAGGGTCTCGCTGCAGACCAAAATCATCCCACAGGCCTCAAGGCACATGCCGGGACACACCGTGGTTCCTCTGGCAGTCGGCCCGTGTGACCTCAGTGACACACGCTAACACCGTGTGTTCAGGATACGCCAGTGCCACGCACTGGCTCCACCTGGGATTCACCCTGGACCTGTTGACAGGTGTCCCGGAAAGCGGGATCAGCTTGAAGGAGCCCCAGGCCCTTGAGAAGCACGGCAGGTCACCGCTCTCTGAAAGCAGGGAGGCAGAGGGCTCACGGATCAGTGAACTTTCCGCTGACTCCACGCCTTGAGGCCCACGGGATCATTCTGGGCTGCAGCCAGGCCCTGCCTGCCTCAGTCGATGTGATGTGCTCAGCCAATCCATTCTCCCCGTAGGGGTCCAGAATCGATCCGATGGGGGTCATGAGCTGACCCCAGCAGGCGCCCTGAAGCTCCCCTCCCTGGTGGAAATCGGCTCCAGGATCTTCTCAAGTCGGGACTCCTGGGGTTGGATCGTGGGGCGCTGCCCGCGCCGCCTCCCACGCGGCCCCAACAGGACCGGACAGCGGATGCAGCCGCCGCCAAGGCTGCAGCGGAGAGCCCTTGGCGCCCAGGGGCCGCCATCCTTTAAAGGGGACGCAGCCTGACTGCTGGCAGCGGAGCGCGGGCTGCCAAGCCAATGCGCATGCGCGAGTGGCGAGCGGGTGCTCGCGGCGAGCCGGTGCCCGCGTCACAGTGGTTCCCACGGTTGTCATAGGAACCCTGAGGTCATAGGAACCCTGAGGTCATAGGAACCCTGAGGTCATAGGAACCCTGAGGTCATAGGAACCCTGAGGTCATAGGAACCCTGAGGTCATAGGAACCCTGAGGTCATAGGAACCCTGAGGTCATAGGAACCCTGAGGTCA